>JAOYSI010000003.1:2014618-2044223 GCA_025775065.1 Hiodon alosoides | reverse complement strand
TGGGGCTTCCCAGTTTAGCTACTTTCAATTGGTAGTTGTCCCCAGGGTGGGTGTGTGTGTGTGTGTGTGTGTGTGTGGTTTTTTTAAATGTATTTTGTTTACTTCTCTCCAGACTCCTCAGTAAACAATGTTGATGACCCTTAGAGTTTTGGCCCCTATGACAAATTAATTGTTTCATGATTTTTCAGGAGCGTACAAATGGCATTCAGAACAGAACATGAGATGATCCAAAACTGTTATATGCACCACAAACACACAAATTAACCACCACTGCCTACATTTACCCGTGCTTGGCGGGCAGTTACTTGCCAATTTCAGACCCTGCCGTGTATGTAGTCCACTCAGAAAATGTGACATTTTAGTATTTACATAAAATATTATGATTTAAAAAAAAAAAACCTTTGTGGAAAGAGTTATTAAATTAGTATGTCAACCTTTTACCAAGAAAACAGATTTCACAGATTGTGAAAAATGTTTTCACGTTTCTAATTAAGTCAGAAATCATTGAGCAGTTAACCGTTTGGGTAGAAATTAGTGAGAGCACTGCTATTTCTTCTCATCTTTTTGTAAATGTGTTTAACACCCTTTTTTCTTTGGGACAAACTGTGAGAGTTTTGTCAGTCCCCCTGTTGCTTCCAAAAGCCCCAAAGTTGTGTTATTATTTTTGTGGTGTTTCCAGTACAGCTTTTGGTTGAGTAAAGACTGTTTAGGGTGGAGAGGTTGGGTATGGAGATTAGTTGAAGCCGGTCCTAAACCCTTCTATACAGGAAAACAAAAACGCTTTCCTCGTTCTTTACTACTCATGCCACGTTCATCTGAGAACAAGTCGCTCCAACTTTCAGCCACTAGGGCCTGGAAAAGCTAGAGTTTACATGTTGGCTCTGTCACCATGACGACAGCTTTCTTATTTACCCACTTTGTGCAAGCCCAACCTTACAGCTGAATCTGAGTGTTTGTCTTTTACACTTAAAAGTGTCAATTGGACAACAAGGTTCCAAGGATGTAACCTGTGCCTCTATGTGTTTATATGCTTAATGAAATAAAACGTTTCTTCGCACTATCTCCAGCACTGTCTAAATGCTAAAGATATTTTTTTCTGTGATGATCTGAACAGATAATCTCACTGAAAATGAAAACAGTAGCTCAGGTATGTATTGTCTTATTGCATATCTAGCATATTACCCTGCTCGTTACCTGTCATTTCTTTAATGTTTAATTAGTTCTTAAGTGAAGAATGTTACACCAATACAGGTATTTTAGTATTTAGCGGGTCCTACATCTCGCTTATTTATTTATTCATTTATTTTGACAGAAGAAAGCTCAGAGGAGGAGGATTTTGGTACGTATAGGGTTGGGATGAGGTTGAAAGCCCCCATGGAGAAGCACGATTTCTCTTTTAAACAAATTTCCCTCTTTCAACAGAAGAGGGCCCCACTGAGAACGGCAGCCAAGAAGGCAAGTTAAATTGACACTTTTTTTTTTTTAAGAACGTGTCTTGCTTCCACGGACAGGCAGCTCGGTTTCAGACCCTTTTCTGTTTAGATTTTATACAAATCATTATTTTATCGCTTCCAACGTAAGTGTAAACAGTTGCATTACTGTTTCTGGAAGTGGCCAAAGAGAAGGAGACCTTCATCTGCCAGTTTCTCTGTCAGTTGTGCCCCATTTGATGTCTTCTGTCTCTTTTCCCCCAAAAAAGATGAACATGATTCTGAAGATTCCAGTCAAGGTAAGAAAATACTTACTCCTGGTCTAAAAATAAGTCAGAGAGAGAATGGGTAGAGTGGTCCATGTATTGCAGACAGTAGTTTTGCCAAAGGAAAAGGAGAGTTTATTGCTGTGTGGTTTTCCGTCTGGGCTGTTCCGAACGATTTCTCCTTCTCCTCAGTCTGACTTGAGTATTGTTTTTCTTCACAGAAAAGGACGCTTCCCCCAAACCAAACGAAGACGGGCAAAAGGAAGAAGGTATCTACTTTCTAATCGTAATGGTTTTTCATTTTTCTTTCTTATTTCGGGCTTCTCAATACCTTCCCGCCTAGACATTGGACATCAGTTTTAAAACAAGCGAGAGGGACGGGGCTTGTGCCCTGGTGGAAGAAGTCCTGGCCTTATTGACCATTAGAGAAGATTAAAGCTGTCGGGATGACTGAACAAGGCCGAGGTCTCTGAGGGCCAAAGTGTGCTGCTGGCTGAAAGACCCCATTGACCATTATCCCTCCCATTATGTCTCATGCTCTTACAGATTCATTTCCTGTGCCCTGCTGTGACAAATGCAAAGCCATTCAGGTAGAGCTTATTTTTAAGTTTTCCTCCCACAAGTAAAGAACGGTGTTTGAAAAAAGTGTAAACATGCACGTGTATTGTATTGTTATTTCATGTTGACGGACAGGCTTATCGCACTATTCAAGCACAGTTTTAAGAAGCTAAAAATCTCAGAATAATGGGTGCAGTTAAACATTTTTTTGTCAGAGAAAGAGTTTGTCATTTAAGAACAATTTCTTTTTGCAGAACCACAGCTGCGATTCTGTCACTCCGAGAAAGATCTCCAGAGGACGTCTACTGTGCGTACTTCCCCTAGTTCCTACCCTCTTCATGTGAAAGCCCCCCCCACCTCAAAACCATTTCCCCCTTCTCAAACCCTCTTATTTATATATATATAAAATTTTTTTTTTTTTTTTTTTTATTCCAGCACTGGGTTTATCTTGGTTCTCCATTAAATTGAATTTAAATGATAAAATTATCTTGATTTGAAACGAGCAGCAGCAACATTAAAAAGATGTTAACTGCAATTAACCAAAACTTCTCTTAAGAGTGTACATTCTGCAATGAGAAGCACGTTGGTGCTACTGTATTCCTTGCAGGTTAAAGCTGGAGGACGAGGGCACCTACAGATGTTCCGTCACGGGCCTGGTGTTTGAGGTCTCTCAGCGGGTGCAGGTGACGTACTCCGTCCTGTCCTGGAGCAAGTTTGGGAAGTACCTGGGAGACTCTTGGAAGTTTGCTGGTCCTATATTTGACGTGGACTGTGACCCGGCCATCCTGAAGTCCATCCAGTTCCCTCACAGTCTCTGTCTGGCTGGTAAGCGCTGGGGTTTCCTGGTTGGAGAATTACGAAGGCCTAGCGCACGCAACACTGGTGCATGCTGACTGGGCCTGGGCTGTAATGCGTTGGTGATTTTAGCGTTGCCTTCTTCTTCCAGATCCAGGCCACGAGGTGACCTTCAGCGTCCTGCACGTCAAAGCCAGTGGGCCATCAATCGAGCCTTCCGCAGAGCACTCTGGGAGCCACATCAAGTGGAATGTGACGTCTCTGTCTCCGGTCGGTCCCATCATGCAAGCGCCCCAGCTGACCGAGCACCACGGGATTGTCCTGGTGTACAAGGAGGTGCGCCAGACGAACTCCTTCCGCATCTACCTGGCCGCCAACAATCACTCGGACGTCAAGGTGAGCGGCCGTGAGTACGGTGAGAATGGCAAGCCAGTTGAGCGGTAACTGTTTCAGTAGTGGAAGGAAGTGGTCGCCACCGTTTTTTTTTTTTTTTTAGAACGGCGGTGCGGCCCTCCGACTCTACTTTCTGTCGGTCCTCCTCCGTTTTCTGTTTCAGGACATTCAGAAGGAGGTGCGCAGCTCCAAGAAGAAGTTTGTGAAAGTGGAGAAGCCTCCAACTTGTCTCAGGCTGTTGGTGGGAAATAATAAGTACAAGCTAATTAGCGAGCCGGAAGCGGAGATAAACCCTGAGGTAAGACAAAAGCTTCCTGGTTGCTTCTTGTTGCATTCTATTTTTATTATGTTTAGTATAGGCAATTAAAAGTGTGAGTGACGTTAAAAATAAAACGGTTACAGAATTGGCTAATGGGGATTGGCTTTCTGTAGATGTATATGGACTAGGTCAATGGGGGTGAAATGTCCTAAAAGGGGACTCTCAAACTGATGAGACAACGCTGCCTCTCCTTGTTAATCTACTTATGGCTTCACTTAGCTCTCAGACTGCTCGTACGTGCGTACGTCTCTCTTCTTGAAGGAGTTCCCGTTCACGCTGGCTGTAGTGAAAATCAAAGGCTATTTCGAGGTGATTTTTGACCAGTCGCCACCGTTCAAGCTGTCTCTGGTGGAGGCCGACTCTGGGGAAACGGTTTGGACAGCCACACTCCGCCAAGGTTGGGATGGTCTTATCTACCGCTGCCAGAGTTTCGCTCCCTGTCTGACATTTACAACTCATCTTGTAAATTTTCTGTTTTATTTTTTTCCATTTATGCCAAGATGTTTACGCCTTCTTATTCTGTAACTGATGTACAATAAATAACTCATTGGAACCCTCCAGCTGTTGGACTGAGGATTCGTTTTACCACTGCTTCTCCTTCTCAGGGGACTGCGAGGACAATGTTATCGAGGAACCAAGGAAACGGACAGAGAGTGAGTTCCTGTATCTTTAGGGTAATTGTACGAACATCTTGTCTGCATAAGGTATTGGCATCTCAGAGAATATAATCTTGCACAAGATGTTCTGCTTTGTACACATTGATGTGTATAAGTGATACAATCCGATACAATCCCCCATTTCCGTTTGCTGGCACACATGACCCTGTATGACACCTAAGGATTCAACCTTTCTCCTGTAGGCCGAAAGCGAAGCAATAGTACGTCAGAAGAAGATAATTTCAGCAAGAGGACTAAGATGGCTGATGTGCCAGGTAATTTGAACATTGCATGTTCTTAAACCTGTCTAGTGGAGATGCTGGACTCCTTGGCTGAGGTCCGATAATGGGATCAAAACCCTTGAGGGGAACTGCCCCTCCACCCTTGTTAACTAACGTTAATTGTTTCGTTTTTTAAAACCGAGAAACTACCCCGGGGGGCTGGGCACCAAGTATTGTAATACTGTGCCAAGCAGAGTGTTGAGGTGTTAGGTGTTGAGTGTTGGCAATTCTCTGATGCAGACGGGGTGAGGAACACAAAGCTTCCGGACCTCACTGACCAGCAGCTGATGATGGTGGCCAAGCAGATGGGGAAGGAGTGGAAGCAGGTGGCCATCGGCTACCTGGGCCTGACCATGCAGGACCTCGATGAGATCAAGGACGAGGACTTGACCATGCACAAGTTCAGGATGCTGGACAGGTGGCGGCGGAGAACCAAGGGTGAGGCTAGCGCCTCACACCTCTACAGGAGTTTGGACCACGAAGATGTGCCCAACGAAGTCCGCGACACACTTGAAGGTAAGGGTGTGTAGGGAAGGACCATCTCCTTGGTACGCATTAGTGATTTTACAAGTAATGGCCAGTTGAAGGTCAAACGTCATGCGGTAGTGTTGTTTTCACTTATTCTCACACACACACACACACACACACACACACACGACTCTCATTAACCGGTTCTGAGATTTCAAACTCTAATCGAGTAAAGTCCATCTTGTTGTACAAGAACGCATGATTAAATGAGCCAGAGGTAGTTTTCTGTAGGCAAGTTAACATTTCTCATTCACTATCATCGTTGTCTTCAGACATGGTGTCCAACATCCCCTCAAAGTGAACTGATGGTGCAGCCTGGAAGTGACTTCTTAAACGTAACGTCCCTGGGGGAACACTGCTAATGATGTCCGGAAGGTAGTTAGTGTGGGCTCGGGAAACTGGAACCAGAGATTTACTTGGGGAATGGAAATAAGGGGGGGGGGGGGGGTGTAGAAGACTGGGGAAGTGGTCAAGCACAAGAACCCATTCTTCCGGTCTGAATTGGCTACCTTCCACAAAATGACTATGAACTACAAGACCTGCCCTTGGGGACTGAGATGTCCAGGCCCTGTGACATAAAGTCTCTAAAGACTCGGGTCCTAATGTTGTTTTTCCATTCAGACGGTGCTACAGTTTGTGCAGCAAACTGGACCATTACGTGCGTGTATGGGCACATGTAGCTTTTTATATGTCTTAAGACCAAATAGCTTTTCAAACATACATTTTGCCTAAGTGGCAATATCGTGAAAGGATCAAGAGGTGAAAATGTTTTTGTACGATTCTGTGATTTGGCATTTTTTTGTGTAACTTTTCTGTGCGTTGGTCATTGGGATTTTCACCCTTTGTGTTGCTTGAATCTCATTTCACTTTTACATTCCTGAGCCTAAATTGCACTCTTTGCTACATTTCAGCTTGGGGAATTCCGTAATTTCTTGCTGAAAATGTTCTTTAACAGAACTCTGTACAGCACTTGCTGGTACTGTGAACTGCAGAATTCTGTCAGGTAGCCTGAACTTTGCCTCAAGTGGCAGCTAGTAGCATAGAAAACCTTAATTTTCTTATAGAAAAGTATGGCATTGAAGTATGTTTAAAACATACACAGGTCAGAGGAAATATGGGGGCACTCCTTCCACTGTTAAAAAGGTAAGTTTTCTCACTCAGGGGTTAAAGAACCATTTTATTTCTGAGTGCATCCCCAAACGCTCCCAAATGTCTTTTTTTGGGGGCATACTTTAATTTAGACCAAGATGTTCCAACATACCATTAATTATTTGCATGGTAATTGATTCTATGTACAAATTGCTGTACGACAATGCACTGTTAACCCTTAAACCATGAACCAGCCTTTACTTTGTATTTTTTTTAATATTTTATAAGTCCCTATCATGGAAATAATGATTTTTGTAAATGACTGTTTTGAGTGAATAAAAATTGCAATTAAAAAAAATACATTTATAACTTAGTTTTCTGTCTAAACCTACAAATCCACCTTTCACAAAAATACAATACTTTAATCCTTGACACTTCAGGTGTGTACATAAGACATGCTGGATAAAATAATTTAAATACTCTATGAACATGTTTTTATACAAGATCAGAAGTTTTTGGGTGTTTATTGGTCATAAAAGCATTTATTTATGAAAAATGTAAGTTTTGGGATTTTAATAAATTATGTAAATTTCCCCCCGGCAACCATAGACATCGGTGAATTTAGGGACTGTTAAACATACTTTAACAGACATAAAATGCAATAAATTAAAAATATTTAAATTATTTTATATACTTTCTGCGTTAATTTTATCAGTGTAGGTGAATGCAATTTATGTAAATTGCTTAAAGCATGTCAATGGGTATTTCATATTGACCGCAAGTAAATCTATCCATTGAAATGCATGAATTAATCAGGAGATGGAATCCCATTTTATTTCCAATGGGTTCCTTCCAAACAGAATAGGTATTCCTATATTTTAATTTACAAATTGTGAATAATATTTGTTGGAGCCAATTTAGGTTGGACGGAAAATAAATAATTGTAAATTGTTAAATGAAAAACGACGCCACCGGGTGGACAGGAAATATATTCCTCCCGTGGAAACATAGCCACCCCCAGTTAATTTGAGACAGGTGTGTTAGTCCTAGGTAGATGCTGTTGGGAAACTTTAGTCAACCGTATCGCGTCATACCGTATGCTTAGAAAGAGATGGTTTATTTAGGGACATATTTGTTTTGAATTTCTAAGAC
This sequence comes from Hiodon alosoides, assembly GCA_025775065.1. Taxonomy (NCBI): domain Eukaryota; kingdom Metazoa; phylum Chordata; class Actinopteri; order Hiodontiformes; family Hiodontidae; genus Hiodon; species Hiodon alosoides. The sequence continues at coordinate 2,036,756 of JAOYSI010000003.1, read as the reverse complement.
CTATTTTTATATTCGAACGCCTATACTTGTTTGAAGACAAATGCTCACGTCACACACGCAGAAGCTAGATTCATCAACTTAACGAAGTCATTCAAAGGAACCCATCCACCAAAGAAAGAAGCAATCAAGAAAAGTAAGTAGGCCTAAATCAATTTGTCGGACATTGAATACAAACGCGTTGACAAATCCGTCTGTGCATCTAAAAGGAATTAGGTTCGGAAAGGTGGAACATTTAGAAAAAGCCAATACAATATTCATATTTCTAAATATGTCTTTAAACAAACCGCGTTACGTTTTCACATTTTATTTTATATCTTTTATATCAATATAGGGGGAGCGTTTAGAGCATATATTTTATATATATTATAATTACGACCCTGGTTGATGGCTAATTTGGTGGTGTTTCAGCAGCAATTTCAAGGTTTGAGGCTTCTCTAGTCGATATAACTTAAATTATGTTCTACACAGAACAGGCCACAGATTTACAGACTTTATAAGCTCTGTGAAGAATTAGCATATGGCACCAAATAAGTTAGTTCTAAAGCGGAAAACCTTGAATTCCACTCCAAATGTTAAAACATCGAAGTTCTCTGCCCGAGAGAACTCGGTGCCTCAGTCCGTAAAGGCATTCGCTCGAAACATAATTCTCGAAACGACGGTATCAGCGTTTTTTAGACGAGGACAATGTTTTTGTGTTTATATTTCAGTCGTGCAATGCGAGTGTTATCGGCACACGATGCAAGGGCACACTGCCACAGGTTTTATTATTATTTCGGAAAATTAATTCCTTTATTAACCGATTAAAACGGTTTCAGAACTAATCTCTGTGGGACCGAAATTATAAACCAGTTAATTCTGTTATATCATTTATGTAATCAAATGTGCTATACCTATGCTCTCTATAATTGGTCATGCAATTAAAAGCACTAAAAGTTCATGCTGAAAAATTAATTTTTATTGAAGACCTTTCACATCAGTAAACTTCATGGGGGATGAAACACATTCATAGTTCAATCGCTAATGTTTACAGCTGAAGAGATTGCTGGTCTGTGTAGGTGAAAATATACAAAACACCCATCAGCGAGTATTTGAACGTCACATTTTAAATACAAAGCACTTAATGTTAAATAAATAAATAAATAAATAGGATGCATCGTGAGTACGAGCTTCCCATTGTTTTCATTTGACATTTTTCCTTCTGTTTCTTGCCAACAAATAAATAATGACATAAATAACCAAATAAATAGAGGAAAACACAGCTGCAGTTTTCCTTCTGATTCGTAGAAGTATGGGCACACTGTAGTTTATTTCTTCTTCTAGCTTATTAGTGGTATTTGTAACGTTATAAGTACTAGACAGCGCACAAAGTAGTAATGATGTGGAGGACGACGTCGGTATTGTTTAAGAAGTCCTAAGTGCTACGGCTTGCTGCGACGTAGCCCATGATCCGGTTTACGGTGACGGCGCGTACTTGGAATCCCCGCAGGACTTTACAGAGGTGGAGTCGCTTGTAAAAAGAATTCTCTGACATGGCAGCGTTGGGAACCTGCAAAGACTGATAAAAGCCAGTCGTTAATTATCCCCCATCGTTCATTCTCTGGCGCTGATGAGATGTATGGGTTCCAATTCCAGCCTTGTTCTATTCGTGGAAATTGTGAACAGTGAAAGGAAACTTACGTCTGGTGAAACGGAGTCAACATTGGGGAAGTTGCAGTGCTGTTTGAAAAAATAAATAAATAAAAATAACCATGTAGATAATGGGACAGAAACAGTTGAAAAAAATTCATTTGTAAACTAATAAACTATCAATGAACATAATTAATTGTGGTGATGAGGGGGAACGTGAATGTTTATTGGTTCAGCATTATTGTAAAAAAAAAAAAAAAGAGGAAATTCCTACTTTTTTTTTTTTTTTTGTACTGCAAGACAATATTGTGTTTACTAAAATTTTGAGTTTTTAAAACAGAAACCCCCCCAGATCCAGGGAATACCTAAATTACAGGCTCAAGTTCACCATGACAAAATCTACAGAACTTATTCCAGCACCGAAATAATAATTACAACCCAGAAAAGCAAAATATTCCAAAGTTTCAACATTTTGTATGCGTTTTGTGTTATGTAGTGGGTTTTTCTAGTTGTATGTGGTTTACTGTATTGATTAGGTTTAGCTGCACGGCACTGCAGAGGTGTTAAGTGTGGTCTGTAACAATTACACACCTCCATTAAGTCTTGGATGGGCTCCAGCACAGACGCCATCAGGTCAGGCTCTTGGTAGGCCAGTAGTGTGGCTTTGTAGTACTGCAGATCTGCCCAGATTGCTCTAAGACAGTCGTTCTGAGGATCACAAGAGGCAGACTGTCAGTAAGCCTCTAAAACAATGCAGTAACAACCAAACCTGTATGCCAGAACAAAACCGGACGGAATGGAAAGTAACTCATTTAAGAAAGGAGAGCACACCCACCTGATTGAACCCCATTATCTGAAGTCCTGTGCATCTTGCATTCTGTTCATAGAAATAAATGCATATCGGTAAACGGGGATACACATTACCAAATGGAATTCGTTGTGACTATATAATACATAACCAGATTAGTTGGTTTGATACGCTTAATACAGTATGCTTGTCAACTACTTGTTTCTTTATATTATTTCACCATTATATAACTTAACATACCTTTTCTGGGTTTGGCTGACAGACAGGTGACAGCCAAGTGTTAAGCTCCACACTCTGCTCGGAGCAGTTGAATCCTCGGAACAACTCATCCTGCAGAAAGCCAAATAGAAATTAATATGCTGGTAATACATAATCCCCCACATTACCTATGCATTTTTTAAATTAATATTACAGAAAACGAACCTCGGTACGTTTAAATATAGGTTACTTACAAGGTCCAGCGCTACTATATTTATCATTTAAATATGGTTTACTTACAAGGTCCAGCGCATTGGTAACACTGCGCAGTAGAGTCATTGAGTACGTCAAACATTTCTCGGTGTCCTGCATGCCGAAGTCACTGACTGGCTTTCCTTCCCCGACGCCGCAAAGGGAAGAGGAGACCGCGATTAGGAGCAACCAGCATGGTAAGCCTTAGGGGAAACGGAGCCAACCATAGTTCAAACGCGTCACGAAAGGTTTCTCCCGGTTATCCACCAGTTTTTGATTATATATTTATTTATTTATTTATTTATTTATTTATTTATTTATTTATGTATGTATTTATGTTTGCAAAACGCTTAAGAACTTTGCAGTCAGTTGAGCTACTTATTTTTGCTCATACCGAACCAAACATTCTTTCATAAATTTATTCCACTTTCTTTGCAAAACATAATATAGTTAAAATGATACAGAATAGATGAGGGGAGAAAAATGACAAAGAATTTGATAAAAACATCGATTATGCAGCTTTCGTCAAGTAGCATAATTACATTTGTAGACCGCTAAAAAGCGCGTCGTTTTATAAACTTGGCGAGGCCAGTGTACTCACAAAACTCGACAAACGACAGCATTGTTGTAGCCCTATCGGCGTGTTCTGAATGACCCGCTAGAGGTTCTCGTTCGTCTTCTGTTCATGATACTTTCTGATTGATCGTATATATTGGTCAAGACGTAGGGAATTTCCTTAATCTGAGAGCAAAGGAGTGGGTGGGGTTTGGAGAGAAAGGGAAAATAAATAAATAAATAGCGCCACAGGACTATGTCATTGGCGTAATTTCCTAGTTGTGGATGCATAACTGACAGTGGGGTACAGTGAGACTGGAATTAACGCTTCGCATTCTTTCGATTTCAGAATCACTTTATTGCATCACCCAAACCACGAGGATAAACTAACCAAAAATAATAGTTCATAAGAAACTAACAAACCCATTCCGTTGGGAGCAACATGCACAGACACAACACGGGTAGGCCTATAATAAACATATAGCAAAAAAAACAAAACACAAACAAAACTAATAGTTTATTATTATTATTAAATTATTGTATTTGAAAGTAGGTGAATTTTACTGTGAACCTTTGTCTAGTTATCACAGTGCATGCTACAAACACTGAACTTGTTTGAGATGAATAAAATAGAATTTCTGTCATGAAATTAGAAGTGTCATGTTGGCTACATGCACAGATTTGCATTTTATGTTTTTTTGGAGTAGGTAATGAAGTTTAGCGAACAATGTTGGGTATTTTATGGAAGGAAAAAAAAACTGGATGCATTTTTATGTTAAGCATATCCCGATGGCTTATTTATGATAAATAATTGCCATTAACCAGAAAAGGACGCTAATCGAACAATTGACATTTCTCTAACACTCCTTCAGCTGAGAGTGATTTGAGGAAACGTGGGAAGTAGGATTTTCTGTTTCTGGCGGAGTCACGTGCATGTGGTTTTCTGTCAGTTTTGGACCAGTTTCCTCACGTTAGATTGTACAATGTACTTACCCGTGTACTATTTTAGACATTGGATCCAAGATATTATTCTTTAAATATCAATCAAATGCATTTATTTGTTTTTTTCGATGATTATTTTGATTGTAACTGAATTAATGTGAAAGCAGCTTACATTAATAACTTAATTTATTTAAATGAACTTGAACCGAAATTAAGTACAGTGTACATTTTACAAGATTAGGTAGACTAATTTAACCTTTGACCCTGCCACAAACGTTCGGCATGATAGTTGGTGCCCAGTCCTAGAAAAACTAAACAATACGATTCAGAGGGGAGAGTAACAGAGCATGGTTATAGGGTTAATAAAAACATGTACCTGGTTTTCTTTGGACTAGTTCTCTTGGACATGCCAATCTTTTTTTGCATACTCTGCATATTTCCGCAGCTTGTCTGCGTTTTTTCAGGGCGATGCCCACGAACGCGTTCCTTGACGTGACATTGTAACATCAGCCTCCGTTGCCTCGATGGAAGTCGAATACGAGCCTGTGACGTTCCTGCTAGTTCCTTCGACCTTGTGCTTGTGTTTGTCAACGAAGCTATTTGTTGTTGTTTAGTTGTGAATGTACTTTCCTCCTCTTACACGGGGCTGATCATTCATTCAGAGGGGGGGGGGGGGGGATAACCCACTTATACTTTTCATTTAATCATTTTTAGGGATGTTAGAAGTTGACTCCAACAAGAAAATCTTAAATGTATTAATTTTATGAATCTGCAAGCATTTAAACCATGAAACTGGGGGGAGATTTGCTTCATTTTCAATGCAATATCTTACTCCACAGCCAGCATATAATTTTTTATATTCCAGCACATTGCCTACTGTCATGTTTGATTCATGACCTCATATTAAGAATGAACACAGCCAGACAGCTCTCCGTTAGGTGCACTAATGCACTATACAATCTGCGTAATCACTACAGATGGCTAGAATATCCATGTCTTAGCATGGTCCAGTCCATCAGATAACAGGGCTTACTGCAACGACGGTACATTTCGCTTTGGTTTCTAGGTGACATGGGGTGGTCCATGATAGCCACCACAGTTTCGCCCCACTCCTTTGGAGCCCCTAGGTCCAAACGTCTCAGTGTAATCAAGACCAAACCGGTAGAGTATAGAGATACTACCTGCCTGATCTACTACTTTGTGGAACGGGATTCATATTTTAACCAGAACTTTTCTGTGCCGTCACAAGAACTGGAACAAAGGAGATGCGTAGTTTACAACTTTTAAAGTTCGAAACAATCCAAACAACAAGTGGATTTTTAGGACTTGGCATTTTGTTTTAACATATTGTCAGCACGAGACCTTGGTTTCTTTCGTGTAAAATCACTTCACTTGAATCTATAGCAATATATTGTAAAAAAAGAACATCCATTTTATTTTTGAGTTGGTGCGCACAGCCGTATGTTTATAGATTCGCACTTGTCTCCACTTGGTCATAAGCTGAAACTTTAAAGAAGTGGACACACACAGATGAGTATGAAACAAAGTTTTTATTTTTTATTTTACATATCTGTACATAAATGTTTTTTTTTTTTTTTCCCCAAATAAGATTCGGAATACAATTGGATGAAAATGATATTAACACACTTATTTATTTAAAATGACTCGTGTCAGAAAATCAACATTCACAAAATGTTGAGGACCGATTAGAGTGAACATATTAACAAAAGCTACAACTTGACTACAAGGCAGGCATGTATTCTCTGACTCGTTTTAGCACCTTTAAATAAAAGTTTCTCAGTTGAAAACTACCATTTGTGCAGAATAAAAAGAGGCCAACCTCAAAATACTGTCCAACTTAAATCTTCAAAAGTTAAATTTCAGCTTGGATACGATTTTTTATTTTACTATCTCACTAAAATTGTCCACCAATTTGTGTGCGTATGTGTACATATATATATATATATATATATATATATGTGTGTATATATGTATGTACATATATCTTGCAAATTCTAACTGTCAATCAGTTGATATAATTGACAGTTGTAATTACGTGGCAAATGTAAAAAGTTAAAAAGAAATAAATAAAAATAAAATGAGCAAGACCAGTCACTGCACATGAAGCTCAGGACAGTATTTATGACTAACACTTAGTTTTGTTTTCTTCGCCCAAGAAGTGTTCCGTCTTCAGCAATTGTACAACCACAGAAGCAAATGAAAAATGTGGCCTTGTTCTGTAGCACCACCAGGGCCATGGGCGGTGGCGCCACACGCGGCGTGTCTTATTTGGATGTGGTTTTCTCCGCCATGTGTTTCTGCTGGCTCTCGGCGTGTCTGCAGCGGAGCGGAAAAATGGGCCGTCTCGTTAGGGTCGGTCAGTGAACAGGTGAACTTTAGTTATAAACAAAGGTTTTCCAGCGCGCGGGCGCAATGGGCCTTGGAAGAGAGAGCGCCCTCACCTGGTCAGGTCTTCGATGTCCACCAGCATGGCGTCCTGTTCCATGTGGAGCTCGTCTCTGATCAGCAGCAGCTGAACCAGTTCCTCGTTCAGACCTTAATGGGGGGGGGGGGTTACATCAGAGTCAGGACCACAAGATGAATAGCTTGGAGTAAGTCATACTGGACTGCTCAGGCTGACGAGACTCACTCTCGATCTGGGAGTGCAGGTCGTTGACGATGACCTGCAGCTGACCCAGGGTCATGTCCCTCAGGTCAGCGGGCTTCAGGCTCCTCTTCATCAGGCACTCACTGATGTGAGGCATGTGGGGTAACTGCAGGGGCAGAAGGTGCAGGAGGGTCACACCCGGGAGTCGTGCTCATTTTTCATGCATGGCTACCAACTGTTTTACAAAAATAAATAAATAATTCTGTACAAATCTGGTTCCTAAAGATAAGGCAGGAAGACCATAACATATTTGACATTGCATGTCAGTCTACGATAATGATTTTAAATAACCACAATTTTCCTTTCACAAGCCTGTGTTTGGGAATCTACGAATGGGTCTCCTCCCTTTCAAAAGGAAACAGATGGAGGCCATTATAGTGTACAGAGACGTATCTCCATTAGGGGTCAGACCTGACTTGATATGGGCATGTTCAATGGAGCGCTGGTGTTGTGTGAGAGTCAGTTGAAAAGGATTACACTGGTAGCGCAGCTCAAGGAGATAATCTCTAATGCACATAATGCAAATAATTTGCTCACAGAAACCCACTCACAAATCCATAAAAAATACTAACTAAATCACCAGATCACTAGTTATCTTTCAGCATCGAACCGGTCAAATACCGCGCTGCGAACTGCCGCACTGGCTACAAAGCGCTACTGACGTTAATGAAAATCGCATTTTTTAACTGAATTACGGCTACTTTTTTTACTGGCTCTCAATATATTACAAATTAAATTTGGGTTATTACATTATATTTTCCCCAAGTGCGTCTCCAAAATAATATAATATATTTTAACACCTTCCACAGTTTCATTTCTAGTCTTATTCTCTGCTTTAATTATTTGTCATATTTGATTTTGACAAGCTCAAAACGAAACGGCAAAACTGCCCCCGGCTCTCTGAACAACATAGCAATAGATTCAGTTTTCAGTTTTCATTGTAATACATTTAATTAGGTCTGGCCGGCGCATGTTTTATTATTTAAGATGACTAACGAAACCCTCATCATACCTGATCCGCTGTCGTCTTTTCTGGTTTCAGTTATATATTTTTTTCTCTCTTTCGCTCTCTGACATCACTTGCTGAGAGTTGGCTATTTACCACGCCGAGTGATAGAATTGACTCAAGGGGGTAAAGACGGTTCACCGCATAGTCTCTGTTGTAAAAAAAAAATTCCCCGTAACTCGCTCCTAACCAAGTTAAACTTTGTGATTTAATATCATTCAAAACGTCCCATGGAACCCAGCGAGGCTTTCACTTTTGCAAGAGGGCAGTTACTACAGCACAAACGTAGCACTAAACGCAAATTATTGTGGTGCTACGGAACATTTGGCCGCTTCCTGTTCTGTCTGCGAGTGACGTCAGTTTGTTGCACGACGGAGAGAGATGATTTATTTATTTTTACTGTTCTGATTACTTTATATGCATATTTTCTCTTCATAATCTGTGTATGTATTCTTCATGTTGTGCCGTGTTCAACACTGACATGCAAATGCTTTGGCATACGAAATGCACCTTTGTCATTCAGTTGAAACTGAATTGACGAGAGAGAGAGAGTGTCACCTATAGTGTTAAGCCAAGCCCCTTCTCCCTGTCAGGTCTGACTGAAACAAGCCTAATTTGTCTTAAATCAACTCAACAGAACTTGGGGTGGGGGGTAGTAAATTTTTTTGTCGCAACATGAATTTGTTTGTTGGTGACAAATAAAAATGACAAAAAGGGAAAGATCTCAAAATGTTTCACAGGTAGATTTAAAACTTCTTTGGAAGGGAACGATGTTCCAGCGAAAAACAATGTCGTCCGAAACCCGTGGTCTTCTCACCAATTCTTAGAAATCCAGGGCAATAAAAACAACTTAATGAAGGGTGGTAGCTGATGGTCTTTTCGCGCGTCTAAACCACTTTTGTACGTCGCTCTGGATATGAGTGTCTGCTAAATGAGTAAAATGTACATGTAAATGTAATCTAAATGCCGGGATGACCACCAACCGTCAAGGCCAACCTCAATCTCTGCGTCGTCAGGGAGACAGGAAAGCGTAGTCTAAAGTTTTCAAACACGCACACACACGTGTACACACACGCACACACGTGCACACGCACACACACTCGGTCATCTTCACTCCTGTCGTTCACCACAGACCCCCACCAGGCCTGACACTATCAAGGTGCACCGATGGCTGTTAGATTTTATAGATCCATTGCGTCCTGAAGGATGTAAATATGATTATAATAAATAAAAGCATTATAAAAATCTAGCTCATGTTTGGTCACGTTGCCGGCGTCCCGCCGTCCTGTTGTTAAAACCCATGGGTATGAGGTAGGGGTGCCTGAGCTTCACTGCTTTTGACGGGTGGGCACGGAAATCTCCCTCGACACTTCACTCAGTGCATTCTGGGATGTGAATTATAGATCGACCTATCTCACCCCCCCACTTCCAGAATAAGTAAAGCATTCAGGCCAATTAGAGACCAGAATCAAATTTAGGAAGCATGTTGGAAAGCAGCGATGCAGATTAAAGGGATTAAAATAATCATGACGGTCGCCGAGGCAGCAGTGTGGCCAACATCCTCCTGCAGGGAATTACGGGGAATGAGATGGGGACACTACCTTGTCTTAAACAAGGATTCTGTGTAGTGCCCATGGTAGTTTCCCATGAGAGGCAACAAACCGATGACAGGCAAAACCAAAGAAAGTATTGTTTGCATTTTGGGAACCGGTTTGGGGTTCAAACGCCAGAGTACTTTGTGCACAGCAAGCAGTGGTTCCTGGAAACAATGCGGGCATTTATGTGCGTTTAAATTGAATCCCTCTAAACAAAAAAAAAAACCATGTGCGATAGCATGTAGCATCATTTCTGTGCCTTTCTGCGCCTCACTTTCTCTTTATCGCTCACACTCTCTGAAGCAGTTCTCGGGAACCTAACAGGCTCGCTCTCACTCACGGTGTCGGTACACGAATGCTCTTGTGCATGTGGTCTGTACTTCATGTGTAAGTTGGAAAGGGGGTTCTGGCCAGGTGTGGCACCGATATAATGAACGACACACAATCACAGTAATCTAAACCATTTATGATGACGTTAAACGCTATTTGATTTTCTTTAAATCCGGTGACGGGCGGTGCCAGTGCCCGCCTGATTCCCCGCGCTACACAGCGGGCACCACTCACCAGGTCGGCCACCGGAGACTTCTTCCGGTTCTGTTTTTCCACCTCCACCTGCATCTTGGCCATGGGTTTGGCCATCGCCAGCGCCAGCTTGGCCTCGGCCTGCAGCTTCTTCTGCCGGCTCAGGAAGTCCATGTCCTCCAGGGACTCGGAGTCCTCCTCAGTGGTGTCCCTGTCCGAGTAGGACGAGCTCTGCTTGCTCTGCGTGGCGGCAGGGGGACAGAGACGGGCGCCGTGAGGAACGCGGACGGACAGACGGACGGTAAGAAGCACACGTAAAGCCTTGGCCAGTTCCGCCCATCATCATTTTGTCGTTTTGTAGGCTTGATCAACCCATAATGTTCTGACATTGACTGCTAGACTTTTTCTTGAAGCTGCTTGTTTTCAGACCTGACTAATCGATTGGCTTCTGTCTGTTTCAATGTCTAGACTTCACTGTAATGATGTAACCACTCAGACCAAGACCTAAAGAAAAGCACGTGTCCGTAAATTCAACAAGCTGTCGAAAAGATGTGTCATTATTATTATCATAATCATAATCAAGAGAGCATATTTCATTTAGTTTAGTTAAGATTTAAAATAAAAATAATAATTATATCAAAAGTGTGCAGCTGAATTTAAACAGCTGTATTTTATTAACGTTGACTATTAAAGCCTGTATATGGCTTGGATTATGTATCATTACTGTAATTGACCGAGTTCACCCAGCTCCACAGAATTCATGGGAAAAGCCAGTGAGGTCTATGACAAGTGGCCCTCCCACTCACTCAAGGCCTATCATCATCATTCATTCAGAAGTGTGGGCCTTTTGGTGCATCTGACAGCTTGATGGTGACTCATGTGCTGCATCTTTTCTGTTTATGTAAAATTTCATTTTTAAACTGTAAAGGAAACAAAGAACTGTGGTTGTATATTTACCAAGACCTATGAAGTGCTGACAATTACATGGATTCTAGATCAACCTTTCAATGTGTTCACAATGACATTGGGTAAAGACCTATGAAGTGCTGACAATTACATTGAGTCTAGATCTATGATGTGCTGACAATGACCTTGAGTCTAGATCTATGATGTGCTGACAATGACATGGATTCTAGATCAACCTTTCAATGTGTTCACAATGACATTGAGTAAAGACCTATGAAGTGCTGACAATTACATTGAGTCTAGATCTATGATGTGCTGACAATGACCTTGAGTCTAGATCTATGATGTGCTGACAATGACATGGATTCTAGATCAACCTTTCAATGTGTTCACAATGACATTGAGTAAAGACCTTTGAAGTGCTGACAAGTACATTGAGTCTAGATCTATGATGTGCTGACAATGACCTTGAGTCTAGATCTACCTTGCGATGTGTTGACTTCTGTTTGATTCTGAAGGTTTTTTTAAACTTCAGTTAAATTCAGAACAATAGTGTTGAAAGCCTCTGATTAGCCCTTACCATGGGGGACAGCGGGGTGTCCAGACTGGTCTCCGTCTTGCTGTCGTCTGCATCGCTGTCCTTGTCACTGCCACTGTCATTGACGAAGCAGATCTGCAGGTTCATCCCGCTCTGGAGCCTGGGGACAGGCAGAAAGTGAGAGACTGAGGGACGCCTAACGCAAACCAGTAACACAAAACGCAAGACAGGCAAACCAGTAATGCAAAACGCAAACCAGTAACGCAAAACGCAAGTAACCCAAACCAGAAACGCGTAACGCAAGTAAGGCAAACCAGTAACGCGTAACGCAAAACCAGTAACGCAAGTAACGCAACCCAGAAACGCGTAACGCAAGTAACGCAACCCAGAAACGCGTAACGCAAGTAACGCAACCCAGAAACGCGTAACGCAAGTAACGCAACCCAGAAACGCGTAACGCAAGTAATGCGTAACGCAAACCAGAAACGCAAAACGCAAGTAACGCGTAACGCAAACCAGAAACGCAAAACGCAAGTAACAGAAACCTGTGGTGAATATAAGGAGCAAACGAAAGAGCGACTCTCGGGACTCTCGGTTTGAACCTTTAGTTTCCCTGACAGGATAAGAAACCTGCTCTTCCTTGTGTCCCGGTTGAAAAAACCCTGAGGACCAAAGGCCTTTCCACTCTGGGAGAAATCATCAGAAAAACCCAGCAGGCTGTTCAAACTGTTCTTCTGGAAGGACCCACCAGTAAGACTGTGATGTTATGCTCCCATACAGGTTCAGTAACTGCTGTTGGGTCACAGTTGTGTTGACCGTGTAGGAAATAACCAGACTATTTCAGAAGGGATTGAGGAATTGTTCATTAAAATATTAATATGCCCCCTTTCTCAGGGGTCTCAGAGTGGCAAACTCTGTCCAATATCTTTTGAGTTTATTTACTTTTCTGATTAGCCCACCTACCTAGTATAGATCCTTCTTACCGGATTCTTCCCACCTACCTAGTATAGATCAAGGAGTCAGATTCAGGTTCAATACAATCAACCTAAGTCTTGTTTAAAAATGCAATCAATGAGCAGTAATTAGAAAGTGGGTGGGGGAAAAAAATCAGCAAGTAGTATAAGGTATAAAACCATTAACAATAAAATCAGGTTCTTCTTCCTTTTGTGGAACACAACCGTGCTGGACGTGACGAGAACCTGCGACATGTTCAATACGATGACCTGGACAAGCACAAACGGACTCCTAGGACTCTGGTTTCTAACATCTGAAGTGATCGGCCAGCTCAGCGACCTAATCGAGTCATCTAATCGATAGGAATTCCCCTCCCCAGGACGACCAAATGTCCTCGGTGCTCGCCAAGTGATGAACTTCGTCCTGGAAAGCTAATTTGGTGCTTCCAATAACCGGCGCACCAGGAGGCCTGCTTCTCTTTTTAGAAAGCGCAAACCAAGGATTGAGGCGGCAAGCACTTCCCTAATGTATTTAGTATTTTAATGGTTTAGGAGAACTATCTCGGTTTCTCTGAAGCAAGCGTCTCCTCGCTCGAGAGAAACTAGGCCTGGACTCCGGCAGAGGGAGAGCCCTGTGTCAGAGCCATCTTGAGAGGGTGAGAAAGCCACCATTGTTATGGAGTTACAGTAAATCTAGGCCATTCTCATACGGTGGGCTTTTTCTTTTCTTCCTCGTCTGTTTCATTAATGAGGAGGAAATATTTAGTTAAGAGTGTTCTTTGATCTGAATGAATGAATGAATGAATGAATGAGAAGCATCACACTTCATGCCACTCGTGGAACAAGGCAAACGACGGGCAAAAGGAGTCGCAAATTGTGGCAACAAGCAATAGGTGACCGGCGCACTGGTGAACAAATTGTTTTCATATCATTAAAAAAACCATGTGGGGTAATATTACATAGGATAACGACAATGTGTTAAATTAGAAAGTAACAAACATTTTTGGGTCATAAAGGTCGACTTCAGCACTCTGATCAAAGGGATTCCTAAAATGTAAAAAGCTTATTTAACCCTGTCACACATACTGTTACAAAGAGTCCTTTTAAAATCAATGTTTGCATTTCACGTGACTAATAAATAAACTGCTTTTAACAGTTTAATAGCTTTTCTTTCATTTAAGATTCAAGGCTCTATAGTTAACGTATCGTCTAGTTTTGTATGTAAAAGACCAATATAGGATATAGGCTAGGCCTAAACGGTGGGTTGTTTTGTATAAATAGCTCATGCTAAACGAGTAAGTTTATAATTATAATATAGCATTAAGCGTAAGTTCATAAGAGTATTTCCTTCCCATGATGATCGTCTCGGGGGGGGGGGATTTGGCCTTTGTTTCAGGGGCTCTCCTGTTTCTGTGTGGTTTTATACTCGGTTAGTCAACACTGTGTAGGTTTTCAATTTTCTTACGGGACACTGCTTGCGTTCTAAGGCTTTACTTGCAGTGAGGATGTGCTGAATAACAAAGCTCTCTTTTACTAGAGAGCAAAAGAGGAACGTCGGTGGACCACCTACTCCTGTTTATTTCAATAGGATGCTGAGACAGGCTTTAATCTAAAAACAATCTGACAGAATGAGTGTGTCTGTCAGTGTCGGTGAGCGTGGGTGTTTTGTCTGCGGTTGATTGATTAGGTTTGGTACATCAGTGTCAAGTCCACAGCACTGACACGGGCCTTGACAGAACCAAGAGGAACCACCTGACACCCAGGTTATTTTTACTCATGGTTAATGCAATTGAGGTTCTTTGGAACTTCAGGATGAAAACTAAACCGAAACCAAATGAATCTAAGCGTGCTGTAAACACTTAGTCAGAAAACTCAAGATTTTTTATGTTGTTGCGCCCCCTATTGGAAGTCAGGTGCAGGTAGGCAGGCACATGCCCGCACACACACACAACCACACACACACACACACACACACACACACACACACACACACACGCGCGCGAACTCTAGTGCACACACGCACGCACACACGCACGCACGCACGCACACACACACACACTCACACACACACACATGCGTACTCTAGTGCACACACACACACAAGACCACACAGTCACACGCACACACACACACACACACACACACAAGACCACACAGTCACAGTCTCACACGCACACACACACACACACACACAGTCACAGTCACACACACACACACACACACACAAGACCACACAGTCACACGCACACATGCCAGTTCCTAAACTCACCGTGAGGACAGGCTGGGCTTGCCACTCTTGCTGCAGCCGGTATAGATGCCAGGCCCATCGTCGAAGAAGCTGCCCAGCGCCAGCTTCTGCCGGATGGACTCTCTCTCATTCTTTTGGGCCTGAAGAGGGGGAGATACGGAGGGTCAGAGATGATCCCGCAGAACCGACATTCCCACGTGACACTGAGGGTTATCACACAGCTCCCAAATCAATCAATTCCCATAAAGCGTACATACACACTAAACTAAATCTACAAAGATCCCTGAAGTAAATAATGACCCACTGTCTGAAAATAAAGCATCGGGCACAAGTGAGTGGAGTGACTGGTATCATTTCTCTTCCTTACGAGGCTTAATCACTGAACCCCTGAGTGAAACTGGGCCCACCTGACCCAGTGGACTGCCGCTCACACAATGGTTAGCGTTTCGTTGTGTCCGCACAGCGAGACACACAACGAAACCCTCTGAATGAAAGACTTCAACAAGCCATTCTTCTGCTTTTAGGGTCACTCTCAAATCCCTTTACGAGAGTTTCTGACAGACCGCTTAAATTACACAAAGACCACTTTACCAACTTCAAAGAAATAGTCCACTTATTTTTCTTGTACAAAATATGGAGATAGTACAATAGCAGAAGATAGACACACAAGTTATTTTTGGAAAGATTCTTCTTTCACATGGAAATCGTACCAATCTCATTGAAATAGCCAATGTCACAATTTCCAGACTTGACAGGGAAGCATTGTCACTAGATGGCACTGTTGCGAAAGGGCATTCAGCACAGACAAACGGAGACGGGTTTCTTAACACCCTTGGGGGCAGGTAACCAAATCAAGGCAAGGTGGGGGAAGAAGCGATTTGTTTAGCACCTGAGGGTACCGTGGTTACCCAAACTCAAACTCAAAGACGCCCCGTGTCTCTCCTCTTGGATCAGACATAGATCCAGGATTCCTGAATACCGAGCACAGCTGAAGCATTAGCACCACAGCCGAAACACTTAACACTTAACACCAACCTGAATCACACCGCGCGTTCCACCTCAGTCCTTCCTGTACAGTGCTGGCCTCAGTTACAAACGTACTGCTGAGCCGGAGCTGAGATGACTCAGACCGTTGATGGAGAAAATCCCTCCAGTTTCTCACGCCTCTTACTGGAAGCGTCGCATAGAGTCAGTCTGCAAATCATAGCATCTGTGCGCCGCACTTCCTGAGGCACGTTCCAAGCGAGCTCACTTTTGGGTTGTGCCGCGCCCCGACAGTGCAAACAGCGAACTAAATATAGGGCTCGAGGCGTTACGGAAAAGGAAACCGCAGCACGCGCAAGCAGCTGTGGGTCGGGAAGGAGGAACCCAACTGGAGCGGAGACCCTAGCCAATCAGCCTGTGGATTTCACGTTCCGACGGGTGCTCCGTCGTTACGGGACGGGGATGCTCGATGGGCGTCACTCCGAGCTCTTCATCTGTGTGGTTCCTTGACGATGGGGAGCCTATCTTTTCAAACCTGCATTCTCTGCGCACATAATGGAGCCCTCTGGATTGCTGACACATGATTGGCCAAGAGCACATTCATCTCCCGCCCCTCTCTGTAAATGGTATAATAAGTGTCTGAAAATTGACTGAAGGGGGATGGGAGCTGTCAAATAGCCTTGTGGGGGGGGGGGGGGTATTGATCCTCTCCCCTCCGCTTTCATAACCAGATAATCATCCCTAGCGCACTCATGAAAAGACTTTCATAGAGAAACACTATGAAAGCATTTGTGAAGAAGGCCTGTTCCACGCTCAGCATCAGGTAACAGGAGACTGATGACATAAATAGCTTCTCTCCCAGTATTCTCTTTGTGCAGGTGATTTGAGTGAGATAACAGCTGACCCTTGAAAGCAAGAATGGACAGACTCTGTACTGTCTAAGCAACGCTCATAATGACAGCAGTGTTTCAGGGGGTCAGTCAATGTTCCATGCTAAGCAAGGGTGGGGTGCTGGAGTCTGTAATTCACATAATTGGTGTAATTACTGTTTTAAAGCAATGGGTTAAATTAGCGGTAGTAGAAAATTACCCACAAGCTAAAGATATTTCTCTGGAGAGGTGGGATCCTTGCCTGCGTACAGGCAGCAGTGCTGGGATGGTGAGAGAACGGCTTCTGATCTGTGACAGAGGGTGAATATCCACAGCTTCATGACCATGAGAAAATAAAGAATCCTTTCTTGGGGAAGGGAACACACAATACAGTTGGTCTCTTAGTGGAAAGAGATGTTTCTTATTTCTATTCCTTCCTTTCTTTCTTTGCACTATTTTATAACTCCTGCTGCAAAACCTTGTCGTTACTTTATATTTTACTTTGGGTTATTCGATACACTTTCACTCTGTTTCTTACATGCACACACCAGATACCTTGGCAACACTTTTTACGTCTATCCAATAAATCCACTTCTGAAGATGAAGGGGGGGTGGAAGCCCGGAAGAATTCTGTTGGCAGCGCCAGGTGCCTTTCCATCACACATTTCATTTGTTAATAGTTTGCTTTAGCAGCCTTACAATGCTAACTTCCTCACCTCCCTCACCTTCCGTGCCCTGTTTACGCAGCTGGAGAACCCTAACCCTAACAACCACACACACACAACAAAATGGCCAAAGATCAGAGGAACAATGTGAGGCCACAAACAAACAAACAAACAAACAATCTGATGGAAACCCACAGAGCTCCCAGCAGGTGAGCATTCACCAACACGGCTTTGTACCCACTGTCCTCGGGGATCTTCCCCAAGGTGTTAGCAGAAGAGGGTGTAACAGTGGAGGAGGGTAGGCAAGGCCTTATCTAGGACGCTAAAACGCTAAGGAAGTGGGAAAGGAGACACTTGCGTGGCTGTTTGTTTTACCGGGGAATGCCCGGTTAGCCAAATCCCACCTCCCCGTTAGCTCCCCATGGAACACCCACAAATCTCACATTCCTCACCCCCGCTTCAGACAGGGCTCAGCTGTGCTGCTAGTCTGATAAAATGACACCCACGGGAGAGAAATCGGCTGTCAAGTAAACAGGCTAACTCATTCTGTTATTTAAAATAAACGCACTCCGCTCTCCTTTGTGTTTCCTAGCATACCCTCGCCGCCAACGGAAACATTAGCACGCGTCCATCTCAAGACCGAAATGCTTTATTTCCTCTTCCTTGGCGGCGTGGCGTGGCGTGGCTGGTCTCAAGAAACTTCAAAATTCAGCTCTGGGAAAAAGCCATCGCGCAAAATTGTGTTTTTGTGAAATGTAAGGAAGCGTTTGTTCGTGTGAAAGCCCAGCATTGAGGCGTAAATCTGCTCCCCCCTCTTCTTTCCTCCAGATCGCCCTGTCCACAATGGAGCCCTTTCAACCGCAGCGTGGACTGGCTTCCATCGCCGACCTCGCACCCTGCGCGGTGGGCGTGACGTGAGGTGTTGTCACCCAGCGCGCGTGTGTACGTGAGACAAGAGAGAGACAGCGGGCATCTTTGCCAGTGTGTGATGAGATAGACAGCGTTGGTGTTTGTCAGAGTGAAGCGTGTGTGTGTGTGTGTGTGTGTGAGAGAGAGATAAAGAGTTTGATACAGCATTAGTTCTCCAGAGTATCTCCCTGGCCATGAATATCTGGCCTTTACCTAAGGGCTGCATAAGTCGAGAATAAATGTGCCGTTTTCCAGAACATTGACATCCATTACCTGAAATCTGTGGCTATTTAAAAACGGCGAGAGGGTTATCAACTTTTAACGGATGGGACACAAAACTTTAGCAAACGGCGGGTGGGTGTATCTAATTTTCATTCCGGCTGGGCCTACAAAGAACTTCAGTTTTGTGCAGATTGGAATTTTCCCAATGTAAAGTCTGTGACCTATACTGAGGTCTCACCAGAGGGCACAGGAAGGCTAATCCTGTCACTTCAACCCGTGACGAATTTTGGGGCGAAGGGACAGAACTCCCAGCCAGAAGAGATTTCAAGTGTGAACAGAGCAGAAGTAAAACCAGTCCATTCTTGAGTGTTAAACAGAAGTTTATACTTATTTATCCCCACGTTCCCACCCTAGGTTCTGCTCCGACTCGGGAACTGACCCAGGCTCAGTTAATAAACTATTTAACACGGCACATGCTCCAGGCAGAAGGGTGTTGGAGGAGGGGCAGACACATACAGCGGATTCCCCATCGCTCCGTCACCATGACGCCCCCGTTCTCCAGCTGGTCTTCTGCACCACCGCGAGCAGAGAAGCCTCACAACAACGCACATCCCTGTCATTAACCACCGCGAGCCGTGTGCCAGCCATAGTCTCAGCTCCTACGGAGGCTCCCGAAATGACCTGTCCTGAGCCGGGTTCTCTCATGGGACAGAACGATCTCGCTCACACAACAGCATTTCACACCAGCCCAACACTCACAATGTCTGGCACTCCAGCCACAGACAGAACCAACGAGAAAGCTATTTTCTTCTAAACAAATACACACACACTTTCTCTGTCCTACCTCTTTGTAATCGTCCACAAGGTAGAGGTCAGTAGCTTTGTCGTTGACATCACTCATTCCAGCATGGTCCATGATATCATAGCCACCCCCCCCTCCCCAAAACACAATTTCCAGTGCGTCTCCTCCTTCACCCACGCAGCGTTTTGTGGGCCCGTGCCACCTCACAGTTACAAACACAGATTGTCCCAAACCTAAACAAACCAAAGTTTCTCCTGTGTTTCTCGTCTGCCCTTCAGGCATGGACAGAGCAGGGTTTGTGTGTTTACTTCACCCAGGACAGAGACCAGCCCCCCTGCCAGCCACTGACATCCCCCTCCCTGGGAAGATCAGCCAATGTGAGTGTGAGAGGGAGAGAGAGAGAGAATCCACTCTTCCTCTCATATTTGCTCCCCTCTCACACTAACACCATAAAGCCAGGACAGCTGCTGTTGCCGGCCGGTCAGAAAAACGACACCTCAGCAGTCGTGTGGGTGAGCGGGATGGGAGGGGCAGTGGAGGTTAGGAGTCTCTCTCTCTCTCACTCTCACTCTCTCTCACTCTTTCTCACGCTCCTTCTCTCTCTCTCTGTCACTCTCACTCTCACTCTCTCTCTCACTCTCTCTCTCTCTTTGTCACTCTCTCTCTCTGTCACTCTCAGTCTCTCTCTCTCTGTCACTCTCACTCTCTCTCCCTCTCTCTCTCTCTTTGTCACTCTCTCTCTGTCACTCTCAGTCTCTCTCACTCTCCCTCTCTCTCTCTGTCACTCTCACTCTCAGTCTCTCTCTCACTCTCCCTCTCTCTCTCTCTTTTTGTCACTCCCTCTCTCTCTCTGTCACTCTCTCTCTCTCTGTCACTCTCTCTCAGATCCTCTTGTTTGTGCCTCATGTCTTTCTTCCTAATTAAGTAAGAATTGCAGTGCAGGTCCTGATCCCAATCACAGCCTACCTGCTCCTGACAGACACCCCTCCCATGGGGGGAACACAAAGGCTTAATCCACTCAAGGCGTAGACCTGAGTGCTGGCGGAACCAAAAACATTAAGAGAAAGATCTGGTTTCGCACAGACAAGGGGCCCAGGTGTTCAGCACCTGTTAAAATACTGTGAAACAGCTGCGGAATGTGGTGCCTGGGGCTCCCTGATCCTCCCCCGGGACCCAGACACGCAGTCTCCCTGATCCTCCCCCAGGACCCAGACACGCAGCCTCCCTGATCCTCCCCCGGGACCCAGACACGCAGGTGCCCTGATCCTCCCCCAGGACCCAGACACGCAGTCTCCCTGATCCTCCCCCAGGACCCAGACACGCAGGTGCCCTGATCCTCCCCCAGGACCCAGACACGCAGTCTCCCTGATTCTCCCCCAGGACCCAGACACGCAGGTGCCCTGATCCTCCCCCAGGACCCAGACACGCAAGGCCAGCGCTGAAGCCACGGTGTGGCCTTATCTCCCACACTTCCTCTGCAGTCTGAAAGCCGCAGAAGGGCTCCATACTTCCGAGGACCAGGAGACTCATTTCCTTACATCTGGGTGTTGGTGCTATCGTGGGTTTTCTTATGGAAAAGCAGCATCTCATATCAGTGCAGGAGTGGAAATCAAAGAGGAAGCTCCACTTCTGTTTGTCTCACTCGCTAATGTTTACTACAGTGACATGCAGCTGCTAAAACACGTGCACAAACACATGCACGCACATATACACCCACACAGAGCCTACTTATCAATTCCATTGCAGTCTCAATTTCCAGAGTTTATCTAGGGTGTAATTATCCAATTTCGAGAGGCGCTGCCGTTATTTAAGAGTGAGTCATAATTAAATGACATCTCGAAGAGAAATGGCGTAACAAACCTGAAAACACACCCATTGTCTCATTCATGTCGGCAGTACGGCTCAGCTTAAAAGAATTCCTCTAATGCTTATATCATATCATCATTCTTACAAATTAATGTGAATTTGGGTGTGCAATCATTCCAAAGGTTTTGATATATATACACTTACGTCCTTTCATACTAAGGTTTTAGATCAGGAGAAATCTTTTTGCAATCATGGGACAATACGTAGATATTGTGGAGACTTTGGCCAGGGAGCTGGAGACAGTCAACCGTCTAGCTCGTCTGGGTTTACCTCTAGCAGAAGCCCTGTGACCAAATATGGTCTGCATTCCATCCAGGTCAGCTCAAGCCCCCATCGAGTGAAATGCAATCCTATTGGTGGAGCTTGTGTCAATATCTGAGCAACAAGCCCCTCCCCGTCACACCCACATCCAGGCGCGACATCCACACAACGTGATGCAAACGCTAATAAAACAGTAACGCAGGTCCATAAAACCATCAGGAAGGAGCCTTGCAGGTGGCACGCAGGACAACAGCTTTGAGATGATTCAGTGCAGCGTAACAGGAACACGACAGTGTTTTTCAGCTTTCATGACACCCGCCGTGCCCCGCCGCCACGGGTCCTGTGAGGTGACGTGGGGTGGACTCTGACTCTGTCTGAGAGCACCCAGGCACCAGATGTGACACTTATGCACTGATTTGAACTTGGAAAGGGGGGAGGTACCCACCGAGATCGGTCACCAGCACAAAGCAGGGATAACTGATAGAGAGGAGAAGAGGGAGGTAAGATGAGGTGAGGCAGATAAAAAAAGATGAAAGGAACCAGGAAGGAAAAGTGAGACAGATGAGTCACAAAGCCTGTGCTAAGAGGACCCAGAGAGTCGTCACTGAATACCCTGATCCAAAACACAGGCCTGCTGCTTCTCACAAATACCCAGACACAAAGTGCCTAATGATACCCTCACAAATACCCGGACACAAAGTGCCTAATGATACCCTCACAAATACCCGGACACAAAGTGCCTA
>JAOYSI010000003.1:1984268-1998759 GCA_025775065.1 Hiodon alosoides | reverse complement strand
CCCCCCCCCCCCCCCCCCCCCCCCCCCTTGCCCTCCGTACTGGCCTTGTTCTTGGACTACTTCTTCCTGTGATTTCACTTTCAGCCCCTCTAAGAGCTTCTGCTGCGCTTGGCTGACATTTCAGCCGTGTCTTGTGATTTGGATGTCGCTGCCTCACGGACCGACAATCCCGTAGTTTTAGTTTTTAAAGAACTTTGTTATAATCAGAGGGCATATCGGAGTTTGTGACGTAAGACAATGTCGATTTTTTAGTAAGGAGAGTAAAGTAGACGTACACCCGGACACCCTTTGTGTGCATGTCCCTGTGGAAATGGTGGGAATTTGTTCAGTGTATTGAGTAGTTGTTGTAGACTGGATGTTGTTGATTGTGATGTTAGTGGGATGGGATTGAGTTGATGGAGGGTAATATTTCTCTGCTCTTTAGGAAACCGCTCTCATTGATAAATTTAATTTAAATGACCCAGTCCTGCACTGTGTAAAGTAATTATGTTGTGGGAATGGTGCCCGCTTAAATCAGGCCAAGATGACAAGTCTGATCTTTTCCAATGGTGTTTTATGAAAACATACTTGGAAAAAAAGTATAATCTTTCTTCAAAAAGCATGATTGGGGCGTCTCTCCTAATATCTGATCAGGAACATGTACCAACAACAGAATGGACAGGGCATGCCATACCCCTTCAAATCTAATCCTTCCCTCTGTGACATGTGAACAGTCAATTACAGATTAATGGTAGAGACTGACCTTTGGACTTTAGGGTCATGGGTCAAATGGTTATTTATGCGTAAAGTTCAAAATAATCCTGCTACATGTGCAAATCGAAGTTGTGTTTGCCATGTTCATGGTTTTTTTTGCACGATGATGTACAGGAACCATGTCTAAAAAGCAATTTGACATTGGGTGTAGTGTAAGAAAACCCGCATCACTTCAATTAGCATCATCCACTAAGCAAATGCACAATGCAATTTATTATGCAGGGGTACATGTATTTAGGTGTACTGGATAATCTACGTTTCTGATTTAAAGCAGTGTGCAAATAAACATACACAAAGCCAGTGTGAGTGCTGTAGTGACAGACTGAGTAACTTCCAGCAAGGTGCTGTTGGTGAACAAAAAAGCTTAAAAGTGAAAGGCTTAACTGTGAACAACTGGCCAGGGTGATCTCGTTATTTTGACCGTTCTCTACGGCAAAGTGACGTGAAATATTTTTAAGCACGGCTGCACCGCTAAGAGTCACGTCGTTCCTGCCGCTCTGAGTCAATCCGCCCGTTGACCTGCAGGCCGGCGCGGCACTGCCTGGGCCCGGGATTGGTGCGGTCCGGTACCTCGGTGTCCATTACATCCCGCAGATTCGACCACCGTGTACCTCCAGGATCGGCCTTAAATCCCTCACCCAAGTGTGGTGGCTGCTGGAGGAATTCCTCCGGTATCGAGTGACCCGCCAACCCCCTCAACACCACTGCTCCCGCCTCAGCCCCCTCGCCGGGGGGGTTGGTATCCAGTGCCACAAAGGCACGGGCACACAAGGGGGCCTAAGAAACAGACTTGCCGACTCAGCCTGGTCCAACACGACCCCCGCACATTAGCATCTACTCAAGTTTCGAACCTCCCGAAACCCCACACCGCCCTCCTATTGGTCGGCCGGCAAAGCATTAAAGCAATAAAACGATATCAAAAGGATGGATCTGGAAGTTTCCGTGCTCTCCAAACTTCCATTAAGGGACAGGTATGTCATAAATAGTTCATAGACAAGGTAAGTGGCTGTGGTTCGGGGTCTTTTGTGCTTATTTACTTGTTTAGTCAGATGTTGTCTTGGTTGGTTTGCTTCCGACTGACTATCTTACATCTGTGTGGATGTAATACCGCGGAAGGCGGCAGATTAGATTGTGGGGAGGTCTCTCCACATTTTTTTTCTTCTTTAAATAGTGATTTTTTTAAATAGATAAAAGGAAATTTGATTTTGTGCAGATTTTCTGATCAACAAGAAAATTATTCAGAGACCTCCTCTGCACCTAAGGCAGTGTCCAACAGTTACACATTAAATCAAAGGAAACTCTCCCACAAACAAAACAAGGAATTGTTTCTAGGAACTGTTTATTTAAACCTTTCAATATATGATTCAAATACCAATAATGAAAAGATTACAACAGGAGAGCAGTAGGTGGTGTATTAGTTAAGGAACGGGACTGGAACCCAAACCTTTTGAGGAGTGCAGAGTAGGAACATATTCTTCTGTGTCTTTTACACACATGCATGCCGGCCTAGGTTAGGGTCTCAAACATTACCAATGATAAGAATGCTATCAAATGCTATTACTTTGTCAAAGCTTTTTTTCAACTCTGTCTGAGCTGCTGTGTTCCACTGGAATGTTTTATTTGGGTCGATGGAACATTCACCTGACGTTTTCGCTCCACCTGTCAGCTCTTTTGTTCTGAACGAAAGCGATACCGCTAGACGCCAAAACGAAACCACAGAATATAACATCATTTAAGACGGCTTGTTTTGTGGTTTAACGCTTTAACTTGGGTTTGAAGTTTTTTAAAGGGGTATCTCTCCAACATAAACATAAAAAAAGAATGCTGGTCTCCGGTTCCGGAAAAGGGCTACGCCTAAACGTTCTGTGGCTCTTCTTATTAATGCATTACAATATTGAAATATGATATATTCATATATTATTATTATAACATTACTATTGTGTTTATTGTAGCCTTTAACTTATCATCAAGAAATGTTTTTATTTGATTGATGCAAGGACTTTACTTTTGTTTTGTACCCACCATAGATATTCAAAATGAGGATATTGACTCTTCAGGTCCTCCTAGCCACGGCCGCGGGGCTGCTCATTCTGACGGCGACCCGAGTGTCGGCTAAAACCACGCAGTGGCCAAAGTACCAGTACACTAAGAAACCCATGGTCGACCGGGAGCTAGCCCAGGCCAACGGCGCCACCGCGAGTCCGCCTGGCGGGGCTGTGACGGAGGGGACCGCCCAGCCCGTTTCCGCCGCAGAGAGCACGGCCATGCCCAGCGAGGCGTCGCCGGTGCACCCCAGTGTCGGACACGAGAACTACACCCTGGATTACAACGAGTGCTACTTCAACTTCTGCGAGTGTTGCCCGCCGGAGAGAGGGCCCCGGGGTCCAAAGGGGGACCGAGGGCCGCCAGGTAGAGAGGATCCGCCTTACAAACCAAACACAGCAGCCGAGCCCATGTGAAATGTATCTAAGCCTGCAGATAAGAGTAATTGACCTGCAGGAAACGTTGGTATTATTTAACGACCGTCACATGACTTATTGCTGCATTGTTACATGAATGGGTTTCGACTGTCTGGTTACTTAATGATAACACACACACACACACAGCAAAATTCCCCTCAGAGAACCACCGCAGTTCTGTTTGGAGAATGGGTATGCCCTCGCCGACAGTAGTGCCCACCCTCTTTAATTTGAAGTTTCTCAGCTTCCCGTGGGGAGCAACTGACCTGATGGAAAACCTGATTAAATCCGGAGGTTGCTGGCATTTATGCAGCCCAAAGGCCCGTCTGTCATGACAAGATGCACGAACCAGAGCTTCCTGTAATGTTTAACGCTGGTCCCACGTCGCGAAGCGCTGTTTACGGCACGTCAATTCATTCAGGGTCTCCCTCTATTAGTGGTAAATATGCTGTACATTGTCTCATCTGCAAGTTTTGGGGTTATTTAGACATTCAACGTGTCACTCACACACTTTTTAAAAATGATCCTCATGTAAGGAGTATGCTTTGCAATGCAGTCCTAAACAGAGGTTGTTTGGGGAATTAGTCTGGGTCTATTGAACAACAGCTAGTCTATGCAAAACCACTCTGGACAAATACGCTTTCTGTCAGAATCTAACAAGGAAAACAAGCTTATGATTTTATTTTCTTTCTTCCCTGTCTAATATTAAACTTTGAATAAATGGCACATACCATTTTAAATAAATAGTTCATGAACTGAGGGCGAAATATATATATTTTTAAGGTTTGCATCAGAAAATCTTGTTTGAGATTAAGCTTGATACTAGGAACAAATGTATGCATGTGTTTTTTGAAATTACGAAAGATATTGACTGTATCACTACGTCTAACTCAGTAAATAGTTAATGATTAGGACAGAATAAAAAAGGGGAAATGGCCAGAAAGAAGGTGGACTAATTATTATTATTATTAAATAATTAATTTAAAATGTTAAGCACTCCAAACATCTCCAATTAACGTCTGTTAATTCCCAACGTGAAAGCCGATTGGCTGTTGAAGGTCAGTAGTGCTGTACGGTACAGGGTCCTTCTGATTGGTGTTTTACAGGCGCGCCAGGGGAGAAAGGTGGACCGGGACCCAGTGGTCTACCTGGAGTGGACGGCCTTGCTGGGCACCCAGGGGCGAAAGGAGACAAAGGTGAATGCTTGATCCATAAAACCAACGGCTGCCTCGTTGAGAGTGAAAGCGGAATGTGTCTCGTTACTGTCAGCATATAAAACGTCCTCAGTCATCCAGGCTTAGGTCCTTTACACCAGTACGTAAAACCAACGGGATTGGGTCTGTCCTGGACCCGAGTCGGGGATCACCGCTGTAGAGATTTTGCTTTTTAAAACACTCATCATTTGAATGAATTCTCAGTGGCTGTGAATATGATCAATTTTAAACCCCAGGAATGAATGAAATAAAACTTGGAGCAGTGGTAGAGCCATCGCCGGAGACCGGCAAATGAAGGACAAAGCCGCTCGTCAGGTACTGGTATTCACAGAAAGTGAATACCATTTTTCCCCTTTCCTGTGCTTTCCACCAGGGGACAAAGGTGACCATGGAAAGAGTGGAATGGCTGGTCCTCCCGGAATTTCAGGAAAACAGGGGGAGAAAGGTGTGTCCGGCGACCCACCAATGCTATGTTCAGTTTATATCACTCTAAGGGTGAGAATCAGAACAATAGAAAATATTGTTTGTGTGCCCGGCCTTCGCACTGAAACAAACTACTCTGATCCATTATTAACCTTGATAATGACCTTGGTTGCAGTCAATAAGCCCTCCTGATTAAGCTTTCCCATTCATCTAACTTCAACCTCCTAGGATCAGGAAAAGGCATTTTGGAGGCCTGAATAGACTGTATTATACCTCCCGTTTCACTCACCTGTTACACCGCTAATATTTGCAGGTGACCTGGGCTCCAAAGGGGAAAAGGGTGACATTGGCCTCCTGGGGCTCAAAGGCAACAGAGGCGAGAAGGGAGACCCCTGTGAAAACGGTACTAAGGGTGAGAAGGGTCAGCCGGGGCCATTCGGGTCTGCTGGGGATAAGGGGGTAAAGGGCGAGCCGGGGGACAAGGGGGAATGTGGGATCTTTGGACAAAAGGGTGAAAAGGGGAGCTTGGGCCCCCCGGGTTTTCAGGGAGAGACGGGTCCACCTGGGAAAAACGGGACGCAGGGGCCCCCTGGCCTGGCAGGAAGTCACGGGGAACCAGGACTCCCAGGTAAGAAAGGCGAAGCAGGGACGCGAGGGCCGCCCGGCACCCCGGGGGCCAGGGGCCCGAATGGGCCAAAAGGAGACCGGGGACCCCTGGGGATGAGGGGGGAAAGGGGCGCGCGGGGCATGAAGGGGGCCCGGGGCGAGAGTGAGGCCCCGAAGCGTTCCGGGTTCAGCGTGGGGCTGTTCCCCAGCAAGTCCTTCCCACCGCCGGGCTTCCCCGTGAAATTCGACAAAATCTTCTACAACGGCGAGGACCACTACGATGTCGCCGCCAGCAAGTTCAACTGCACACATCCCGGCGTCTACGTCTTCGCCTACCACATCACCGTGCGCAACCGGCCCCTGCGCGCCTCCCTGGTGGTCAACGGTGTGAGGAAGCTGCGCACGCGGGACTCCCTGTACGGCCAGGACATCGACCAGGCCTCCAACCTGGTGCTGCTGAGGCTGGCGGCTGGAGACCAGGTGTGGCTGGAGACCCTCAGAGACTGGAACGGGGTCTACTCCAGCAGTGAAGACGACAGCACCTTCTCTGGGTTTCTGCTCTATTCGGACATGGTCTGACCGCGCCCCGGTCTTGGCGACCTCATTGTTATTTTTGACAGTATCATTTCTATGGTGGATATTCTATTTACACAGCAAAAATGGGTTGAACTATTTACATTTTTTTTTTAAAGTGAAACAGCATATATGGTAAATAAATAAATTCCTAATATAAAAATACTGTGAGGGAGATGGAAAAAAAGGCCCTTGTTGTTTATAATTCAAATAAGTAGCCTGAAAAGTAGCTCACAAATGCAAATGATCAGTTAACAATCAGTTATGTGTGCATTAAAGGCATTTATTGTGTTAAAGATTACCTGTACACTTACAAAATAAAATCAAGCCCTAAATCAAATGACTTGAATTTCTCTGAAAATCTGTTTACTGTATAGGTGGAATGAAATACTTTATTGTAAATAATGTCAGAGAAGCAATCTACAAAATTGTGATGCAGATGTCATAGTATTTTTTTTAAATAGCTTTTGCTAATAAAAACAATACACTTCTATTTCAAGCAAGCGTGGCTGGCTGTAATTTTAGATTTCATGTGGGAAGTGGAGGAAGGAACTCTGCTTGTAATTACGATTGATGCCAATACACCAGATTTATCAAGACAATATTTCCATTAGTATTGTGTTACAGTGCGGTATCCTAATTGAATGTATCATGTTCTGATTAAGCGGAGGGCTCTGATAATTCCCAAGGGTAGACTGACCTACATAATATAACACTTAAAAGCTTGATTGTCTCAGGAAAGAGGAGCCATTTTGAATTCCCCTCCACCCATAGTCAAACAGGACACATTATTTCACTAGATCCACAGGAAGCCAAATCCCTTGCTGTAGGAAGCATTTCGGACAGGTTTAATCTTAGACCTCCCTAAAAGTGAAAAAGCCATCTTCAGTATTTAGTGGGACAAGGAGAAACGTTCATCGGATAATGAAGAACTTGCCTGTAAGTGTTGTGTAAAGAGAGGAGAGATGTGTGACGGCGTTTGCCCTCACCGCTCACCACATGCACCAGCGCCGTGTTGCTCCACCTGGTCAGATCCAGCCCACCCACGCTCACTTTGCACTGGTACAGCCCAGAGTCATGTGGCTGGGCCTGGTGGATGGTGTACTGGTCGCGTTGGCTGGCGACCCCAAGCCTTCTGTCGTCTCTGTAGTAGTAGTAACGTAACTGGACCCCAGGCTGTTGAACATTCAGCCGCGTGCTGCACCCCAGGACAAGCGCTTTGCCCTCTAGCACCGGTACACTGGACAGAACCGTCATCAGGGGCTGGGTCAGTGGGTCTGCCGTGTAAAACGATAAGATTGCGATCACAGTCAAAAAAAAATTACTCACCCGGGAATTCTTATCTGGTGGTAGGAGGCCATTGAGAAAGGCCGTCTTGAGGCAAGATACATATCTTCTTTGAGTGGATAAACAAATCAAGCCTGAATAGTAGAGGCTGATCGTACATTTTATTTACAGAAAAGCGTTGGAAGAGTGCATTAAGAAACGGACATTACATTTCTTGTCTGGCAATGTGAAAGGCACTTAACCAGGAAGTTCTAGGATGAGTTCAATACTTGGTCCCTTGGAGCAAGGTATGTATCTTGAACTGCTTCAAGTATCTAGCTGTATAAATAGGTAAACTTTCAAATTGTAAGCAGTACAAGTTGTTGGTCTAAAAGTTGAGGATAAATACTAAATACAATAAATACACACACACACACACACACACACACACACACACACACACACACAAAAATCATATTTACTTTTATCTTAAAGAACAATAATAAAATGAATAAAACTTAGGGACCGTACCTAAAACTGAAACCTGAAGTTCCAAGGACTCGGAGGAACTCGTCTGTAAAGACCAACTCCAGGTGGCTTTGCACCGGTAGGCTCCTTGGTCTCCGTGAGTGAGGTTGGTCAGTGACAATTTGGAGTTTGGCTGCCTCTGCAGTTCTAACCCGTCTTTGTAGAATATGACCTCTTCCAGAACTGGGTTGCCACGGACGTGACATGTCAGGGTCAGATCATCTCCAATAAACGCGGGCTGCAGAGAAGCCTGCATGGCAACCCAGCCAGCTATTCAGCAAACAAGGACAGGGCATCGTAATGAATCTCTCACCTGTTGCGGATCATTTTGACTATACAGTGCATTGCTTAACAGAGACAGTGCCATCATTAATAGCAAATTAAACTCTTACCTAATGCATTTTAACAAATAAATAAAGAAACTTTCAAACTTTACACTTCGATATCAGACCATATATATAATATTTCTCTAAACATAATTGTAAAAAGAGAGAGGCCATTGTAATACATACATTACTTGTATGACACTATATTGTAGTGAACATAAATATTATACACCAGGTTCTATTGAAGTCCAGGAAACAGCCTTACCGACAACTTCTATCTTTAGTGGCATACTTGGCAATGTACGCTGCAGCTCGGGTTCATCTGTCACGCCCTGGCAGATGTATTGGCCACTCTGCCACGGTAGGGTAGCCGTCAGAGTATAACGGTCTTCATAGGAGCTGATTTGTTTGATTAGAGCCCCATCTTTGAACCATTCAAACTTCAGAACATTCCCGGGAACTGTACAGAGCATGACAATTTTCTCACCTAGTAGCACTTGCGGCCCCCCGCTGACCAGGTTAAGAACAGCTCTGGATAACACATCTGAAGGGCGAGATCGACGGGGGTTGTAATTAGCACGATTTGTACATGATTTGAAATGTAGCGTTCAACAGTGTATGGCTTTCAATTATATTTTTACATTTTGTGCTGACAGGAAACATAGCGCTGGGTATTAATTATAGGAGTCGCTTTAAACTGACTCGTGAAAGCGTTCTAATTTCACGTCATTCATCAACGGGCATGTATAATGTATGCAATTTGCGGGTTTTGACTAAATGCGAATTTTATTAATTTTAATGTTTTTTTAAAATGTACTTTATCTGATATCACATAAGTTTTATCGTCTGAAACATTGTTAAAACTAATTACCTCCTTGAGGTGTCACCAGTTGAACCATTGCTGAAAAACAGAATAGTTAAAGAACCTTTTAGAAAAAAAAAACAAGTTCTAATAAGTTCTTAATAACAAGTCTTGTTTCAAATTGTCAATATGAACAACATCATAAATGAAAGAATGAGGTATTGGTCGACGCTCACCCACAAAGCAAAGAAACGGGAACATTCCGACATAGTTCATATTCGTAGTTTTCGAATGAGAAACAAACCCGTTTCTTTTTGTGTAGAGAAAGAACTGTTCAGCGTCTACTTGTTTCGATTTCTAATTTTATTTTGAAGTCATATATTAAGTTCCCTAAACTCCAGTAAATCACGGGTCGAAAATTGCACAATTACGATTGCTTAAGAATTCCTTCCTCTATTGAATTGTGGTTACCACACTTCAATTTAAGAGAAATATGATGTGAAAGTACTAATTATCCCTAAAGTTCGATTAATAGAGACATTCAAATATTGTTTATGTATATTGATACACTGTTTAAAAAGAAAACATAAAGAGGTCAGACCGTTTCGGATTTCGTATCGCTTTCAGCAGATCCAGTTTGTGTTTTTTGGTTTTTGTTTGCAGTCCCAAATACGTTATATCAGCCGCCGCAGCTTCCAATAATCATAGTCATTAGCCAATAAAAATAACGGAATGTTTAAAATAACGACTATTTCAATTCCGTTTGATCAGATATATCCATTTAATTGTTTAATTCTTTCATGCGTAAAACAATCAGTGATTACTGCAGTCCCCGCCCGTACTTCCGTTAAACGTACATTTCAGTCTATAAAACATCCCAATCTCATATTACCAAAACTTTCAACTTAGAAATAGTTCGAAATTAGAGCTCACTACCTGCAAATTGGTTTGATGTGATTAATACAGGCTGCTTAAAACATTTATAACAATATATATTTTGGTATAGCAACCAAAGCATAGGCTCGTTGCAGTTAAATGGATAAAAAAATATTTCTGTATATTAGAAATATTATCAGAGGATACTACAGTGAGTAAAACGTAAACTCTTCATACGTAGGGTGGATTGTCCTAATGTGGGACATTTTTTGCTTCTTGTTTGATGATTTTCCTGCCCTAATTTATGGACAGTTCAAAGGTCATATGATTTCGATCACATTACACTACAGCTTTGCTTTCCCATAGTTTCCACTGACATTAATTAGTTTTGGGGAAGAGCCACACCCACAGGAGCTTAGGTGTCCCACATTAGGCAGTGTCCCACATTAGGGCAATCCACCCCTAATACAGGCTACTGGAAGTTTAGAATCAGCATGCCTTTACCCTACTTTAATCCAACAAGGAGAATGTGATAGAGATAAACTTTTTTTTTTTTTTAGGAGTGTACTGGAGGCCTTTCCAGGATTTAATTAAAACAGTTTGTCAAAGACAACACATTAACACAATAATATCAATAATAATAAAAAAACAAAACAACATTCCTAGAATTTACATTGACTTGACAAATATTTAGTCATTTTAAAAACCACACTTATCAAATATCAAATATTCCCAAGTCTTCGATGAGACCATTCATCAATAAGATCTTAACGTCCGTACCTTTATCATTTAACACAGGAACAGGAGCTAGCTAATAACAGCAGTGACTGCTAGTCAGTAAATAAATATTTAAAACCAGGTGGAATTATTTTTAAAAACTGACATGGATCATTTCCAACCACAACTCAGCGACTCTGGACCTCCACTGAACAGAGCACATAGGTCGAGGTTCGTCTCTTCGGCATATGTGGTCCTTGTAGCTCCTCTGAGACATACTATACACGAAAGGCGCTGAACATCAATACACCATACAGCAAAGTGCGGTACATTGGTAATGGTTCCTCGATACTTGTTCTTAAGACACCTGAATTTGTGACCAAGCTAAATATACAGCAGCATAAATTGGCATCGGTAGGTAAAAAAACGTACCACAATCCAACAGACACTTTGTTTATTATCCAACCCTCCGTGTTGGCACCCTGTTTGTTACGTAAACAAGAAACTAAGTTTGACACTAAGGGCACGTCCTTTCCCATTCTTATGCAAAGCATTTAACAGAACATGATTTCTGGAACTTTTCCATTCTTAACTGAGCGCTACATGTACCGACCCCCGAGCGTGTGGACAGTAGCCACATTATCATGCCCAGATGAGCTGATTGTAGCTGAGTTTGTTTGCCCCGGAGCACGTCTTTTCAGAAAGAGCGCCAGCAAGGTATGCAGGGAATGATCGCATAATGGAGCTTAGACTAATTTGCTGATGGGGGCAAAGGGCATTAAGATTCATTAGGTAAACAACATGACGTGGAATTCATCAGGAACCTGGATTCCTAATCGTATCAACAACATCAGGGAAGTTTGTATAGCTATATGACATTGATTAACCCCTTTCAATAAAAAAGAAAAATATCACAGACGCATAACTAAACGTATCACCACCAAAACAGACACCCTAAGGTTTAAGACCAAAAGTTCTATCTAATGCCGTCTTTCAATATTAGGCTGAAATGGTCAAATATGGGCATGATTAAATATAAAAATATCTAAATATATTTCTTAAAAATAAAATTGATCCTTGCAAAAGTAAATAATTATCTGCATAGCTTTTTAACACCCCCAATAAGCTCTGAGACCCTATTTTGAAAGTAAAATTGCAATGAAAACAAATTGTCAGCAACCAGCTAGTGTGGCTAAACTTTTTTTTGGACATTTGTCTCGTTTCAGGACGTCCGACACTCCCACACACATCCAAAGATGAAGCGTTTTAAAAAGACAATGATTAAAAACATCGTTTGGCCACTGATACAAGGTGCGTTGGGGAGAGAGAGAGAGCGCGCAATCGGCCAATTGCAGACAAGACACACAGGCAAGGAGTGAGTTTTAAGGGGTCAGGGGATTAACCCGCAAAGACCTGGGGCTGAAGAGGGGGTGGCAGGCAGTCATCGTCTGTGATTTCCGAGTCGATGGTCGAGCTGGCGGGCTGGAGCTCCAGGGGAAACCTTGCCAAGGCGCTTTCCACGTCACGCGCTACGTTGTCCTGCCAGTCAATCAGGTCGCTCTCCAGCTTGCGTGCTCCCTCCACCACCTGGTCCTGGCGTGCGCTGAGCCCTGCCAGCAGGTCGAGGGTAACGGACACCTGGTTGGGCTCTGCGGCACTGCTGGAGTCAACCTGGGACACCTGCCCAGACATGTAGCGCTCAAATTCCCCTGGGCTCAGGTTGAGGGACTGCGCATCCAGCTTCTCGATGAAGGCCATGGCGCAGCACTGCCGGACGGAGAGAGACCGCAAAACAAGGAGTATAGGAGTGAGTGTGCGTTCGTGTGTGGAGTGTGAGTGTGTTTACACAAGAGAGTGCATGCGCGTGTGTCTATGAGGGGACATGAGAGTGAGTGTGCATTTGTGTGTGTGTGTGTGTGCAGTGTCAGCGTGAGTGTGCGCTTGTGTGTTGTGTGTGACTGTGCGTGCACAAGAGAGCACGTGCGCGTGTGTAGGAGGGAACGTGAGAGAGAGTGTTTGTGTGAGTGTGTTTGCACAAGAGTGCGTGCGCGTGTGTAGGAGGGAACACGAGAGAGAGAGTGTGTTTGTGTGTGTGTGTGTGTGTGTGTGTGCAGTGTGAGTGTGTTTGCACAAGAGAGTGCGTGCGCGTGTGTAGGAGGGAACGTGAGAGAGAGTGTGTTTGTGTGTGCAGTGTGAGTGTATTTGCACAAGAGTGCGTGCGCGTGTGTAGGAGGGAACGCGAGAGAGTGTGTTTGTGTGTGTGTGTGTGCAGTGTGAGTGTGTTTGCACAAGAGTGCGTGCGCGTGTGTAGGAGGGAACACGAGAGAGAGAGTGTGTTTGTGTGTATGTGTGTGTGTGTGTGTGTGTGTGTGTGTGTGTGCAGTGTGAGTGTGTTTGTGTTGGGACCGCTCACCAAGTTGGTGAAGTAGTAGCCGTCCTCTCCGCTCATCAGGCGGCTGGGGTTGCAGAAGCGGGTGATGTACTGGATGTTGGAGTGCAGCCTGGGCGGGTTGGCCTTCAGCACGATGTAGATGAGGGTGGGCAAGAAGTCGTCAGCGGAGGTCGGCTCTTTTTTGTTGACCTTGATGGCGCTGAAGATGTGCATGCTACAGCGCGTGATGCAGGTCAGCTTATCCCGGGGCACGCGCTTGGAGTCCATCTTGAGGATATCTGTGAGAGCGCAGGTAGGGTCACTTGTACTCAGAGATCTACCTCACAAATTAAATCAGTTTCATGCTACTACAGTGCATTTCATAGATGACCTGACAAAACCAGCATAGCGAAGCCATCTTCTCTGCCCTATTTGTGTAATTATTATACCAATAATTCAAATGACATTCACTGATATTCGTAAATAGGATAATAATGATAATATTCAAATGAATAACACAATGTTTCAGCTAGCCTTGAAAGGCATGATCCGTTAAACCGAGCCGTTAATAAAACACTCAGAGAAATTATCTCCCATTTCTACACAATTGTTATAGTATGCACAGCAGTCCTCCGTAAGTCATTGGTTAAAATGCAGAATTGATCTCAGCTGACATTTGATCTTTGAGGCATTACAAGTGCTATTATAAATATTACTATAGTATAAACTACAGAGAAAATACAAGGCATACCCTTCACACTAATCCCCAGCTATGAGTCTCCTTTTTCAGATGTTTTTTTATACAAACATAAAACATACTTCAGCAAAGTAGTTTTTGTAGCATTACTCATTACTTAGCCGACATATAATAATTATATTATATTATAATAGTGCTCATAAAGCTTTGACATATAATTTATGTTGATTGATTAGTAATTATAAATGTGACTTGGTATCACTTTTAAAGGGACATTCTATTGGTTCCTATGCTGTCTCATTTTGGAACATTGAGTAAATTCTGTGGCGTACCTGTGATGGCCTGAACCACTTTTTCAGAGACCTCTGGTATCTCCTCGTCCACAGGGACGCAGAGCATCTGTATGGTGACCCAGTGTAAGGCCCTGAAACCGGCACAGGCACACCACAAGACCATGAACCGTACCGCTCATCCACTCACGTGAACCATTCCAAGCCTCCTCGTGATTTAATCTGAACTGATTCATTTTGTGATTTTTAAGAGTGCGTTGCTGGACATTACTGTCGTATACCGCGCATTAAGTCCAGGCATGGAGATTAGGCATGTCTTAGCAAACACTTCCCTGTAAATATGAAAGGACCCTCACCTAATCCTCGTCTGTATGGCTAAGTCTCTCGTTTCATCGTCCGTCGTCTCAGGGCAGAAGACGTTCTTGTAGAGGTGCGTCATTATGTACTTCTCCACCTGGTCCATCACCTGCTCCACACGCTCCACCTCCGCCGACCCTGGGTCGCCGCACACATGCAACACAGCTTAACAGCCACGTCCCGCACACATGCAACACAGCTTAACAGCCACGTCCCGCACACATGCAACACAG
>JAOYSI010000003.1:1964502-1982121 GCA_025775065.1 Hiodon alosoides | reverse complement strand
CTGCCCCGCCACCTCCCCGTGTATGTAAGCTGTCACACGCTCAATGCCGGGAAGATCCTGGCACAGCAGTGTTGTGTGACAAATAAAACTGAGGCAAGTAACGGTGAGTGGAGAATTAAAGCCGGCCTTCCGCCAAGGGAGGGCGAACGTCTGCTCTCGCGCCGTGTCTCTTGCTGCCCAGGGAGCTGTAAGTGTGTCCCTGCCCCACCTCTTCACGCCAATCCTTCTCCACTGGGCAAGTGGTTCTCTGCTCCCAAATCATAGCTCTCCATGATGCCTCACTTAGGATGCGCCCCGTGACAAGCGTGCCCCTAAAACCCGCCCCGTTTGTGTGGTGGTGGTGGCGACGTTGAGAAGCTGCCACAGACCACAGATCGGCGCAGGAACCAGTCTCCCTCACTAGGTCAATAAGTGTAACCAAATTCACAACGCGTGCAATAACGGATCTCTCCCCCCTTTTTTCATTTTCTTTGGCACATTCCCTTCATGTGGTAGATTCAATTCTGTTTCACAGCCCAGGATTTTTCGAGTCACACCTCCATCTGCTCATGGGACTCAGACGTGGGTACTCAAGAAGGGCCCAGCTGGTCTCTGGTGAGAGTGGCGAGCTGTGGTCAGTGAGAGATCTAATGGGCTTTGCTCAAATAGTCAATACACCCAAGAGCATGAAATGAGCAACAGAACTGAAAGAGATAAATCAGATTTTAAATGAAATAATTGCCGTTCAAAAAATAAATAAATAAAAATCAACATATTTTCCCAATTTTATTAAGACTGTTTGGCTAAATGCGGCAACTGTTACTCTCGCACTCTAATACCATGTTTAGCGATTGTTCCAGTGCGCATTTTAACTAGACAAAATCTTAGCTCCGCTATTTTCTGGATCGCAACTCGTCGCATTGTATGGCAAAGCATTACCTGTCAGTGGTAAAAACCTGTGGAGTTTCAGCCACTGGGACATGATAATGAACAACCTACAGAGTCATAGAGCAGCAAGCCACAGAAGGCTGCGTCCGTCACTGTGCGATAAAACGGAATTACAAACAACCGGTCAATCTACTGACTTAAAAGGCTAATCGTAAAATGTAGGTGATCTCTCTGAAACGTACAGCCGAGGGAAAAAGAAAAAAGCCTGAGATGTATGTCACCAAGACAACAATCTAAGAGATTTAATTAAGACCTGTTTATCAATACCATGCGGTCCCAGTGGGTTATCTGGACCATAATTAGCATCCTTTAAAAACTGCGATAGGCAGTCCCCTTCAATCAGGATCAAACTATGTGGCCTATTTGAAAATGTACTGTTGCCCACATTAGAAGTCACGTTTAATTTTGGCTACATAAATTATCTTATTAAAGGTGTTCTTCTAAATCATGTCGCCAAACATTCACATGACAATCTCATTCAGCTGTAAAGGATCACCCGAGAGCAGCTCAATTTGTGCATTGATAGGAATCAATGTAGAATCGATGTAATAAAATTAAATTAAACACACATTTAAAATAATAATAAAACCTGATCTCAGAATGCTTAGAAAGGGTACTGAGGGACTGTTGAAACAGACACGTCGAGACAGGCAGTCTCAATGTTAATGTTGCAGATTTGAAATAAACACACAATATCTCAGAGCTACAACAACAACCTATCTGAAATTTCCCGGAGCGAATCCATCTGGTGTCCGAAATCTAAACATACTAATTATACTTACAGAAACCTGGCTTAGTCATTGTCTAGGCACCAAAACGTGCACACCCAATCATTTCATTTTTCTTAATAATATAATATGAATTGACCAGAACAAAGAATGTCACAGTAAAAAACTATTTTTTTTATATTTTCCAAGAAAACATTGCTGTAAGGCAAGCACTACCTGTTACAACTGTTACTCTGGCTACAACCATGCTTAACCGACTA
Organism: Hiodon alosoides; assembly: GCA_025775065.1. NCBI lineage: Eukaryota > Metazoa > Chordata > Actinopteri > Hiodontiformes > Hiodontidae > Hiodon > Hiodon alosoides. Next base: position 1,980,206 of record JAOYSI010000003.1, on the reverse strand, counting down.
TGCAGGGCACGTTGTATTACCACATTATTTCCCAAACGCTGAGACCACCGCTTGCTTTAGTCGTCATCTAAACTTGTTTAAATCGGATAAATAATAAACGTTTTTCCACTTACAGTCCTGAGCTCCTGTGTCCGGTCTTTCATGATGTTTGAAAACAGACTTTATTCCCACTTTTTCTTTATACACTCTCGAAAAAGATGCTCCCTCAATCTGTACTCGGGTTTCACAGTGTTGTTTCCTCCTTATTTAAAAGAGCAGCGGTAAGGGCCGGGGGCGCGCAAGGGGGGTGTAGCGATTACATGAACGCGCTTCGATCAGATTTACGGAAAGAGAACGTCATTTTGAAGGGAAGGTCGCATCACCGACCGGTGGCACGCATTAAAGGTAAGGCGAGGCCACTGTTGGACTACCGATAACAATGACACCTAGTTATTAGTAATCGTCGTACCGCATCATAAAGTAATACTAGTCAATTATAGACATTATGGGATACTCCACAGACCGACTGTTAAAATTGATGTCAAATACGTACGATTGCCAAACGTATGTTAGCAGTCCGTCAGCTGAACAGGTGGCAAAAGATGACGCCCAGTTGTTCGGTGATGTGCACGCTACTTAAGTACTCGCTCCGACTGTGCAATAGCGAACTCTGCTGGCAATAACCGGTTTAGACATGTTATGATTAATTAAAAAGCAAGTTTATAATACTCGCGTACAATAAATAAATAATAAACCCTTTTATCCACCCAGGAAATAAGAACGTTTGCTAACTAAGTATTTAAAGACACTATGAAGATTTCCAAACGATATATGGCTCTAAATTATTTTTATTTAGTATGAAATTATTCCCAACACTACAAATACATAGGCTTCCGATTTGCCAGTGATCTCGTGTTAGCATTGGCGCTGCCCAGTCATAATTGTGTGTTCGCGGCTTTCCGTCCTACCTCGCGTCTCACAATTTGTACTATTGTAAATATTTAAAGTCCGTTTAAAAGTGACGGAACTAAAAGCCCCTTAAGGTCGACGAAAGCGAATCGCATACCAGAAGACTTCAGAATATTAATTGCTACGAACACAGAAACAGAGACTGGTATGATACGTCAGATTTTTATTATAATTTGTAACACCTTTACAGGTTTTATTTATTCTGTGCTCCAAGCCCTAAAGAGTACTTGGGTTCGCAAACGTACGGCATTAATTTCCAGCTTAGCTCTTAGACAAAAATTGTAGCCCAAAATAAACCAACGTAGGCTTTTCTTGCAGTACTTGAGTCGCTAGCATGGAGAGATGGAAAACGCACCGTGCAGAAACCCTCCGGGACCAAAAGCGAAGATAAGTATTGAACCAATCCATAGTAAGCTTTCAGAAAATAAATTGTGAGGCCTTTAAGGAAATCATCCAAGCAAGTTTGGGGACACAGCCGAGACGGCCGCTCCAGTGATAACTAGCAGCTCCTTGATGAAACCCAACTGGCATGCGAATGAACAGCTAGACACAAACGCTGAAGAAGGAGGGATAGGAGTTACAGAAAGGCCAGTGAGGAGGACATCTGCATCGCCTACTCCTCCACGTCTTCCACTGTGGCCGGCTGTTCTTCCGTGGGGTGAGGCGCTGTGGTCGGGGCCGGGCGTCGTGAGGAACGGGGCAATGGGAGAAATTCAGGCTGCCACAAACATGCAGGAGCGAGGGCCACTGTAGGAATGGACAGGGAAGAAAAAAACCCACTGACAACACTGGAGAGCTGGACCCCCGACAACGAGGCCTGCCTGGGGGGGGTGGCAGAACCGATGAGAGGGCGCTAGAGAAGCAAAGTCTGAAACTCGGGGAAGCCCGAGGGTTTCTCTGAGATCTTTGGGTTGGATATAGGATATATGTGGATACAGCATATACGTGGATATAGGTTGGATATAGGGTATACGTGGATATAGGATCAGCACCGTAGGCTGGTGCCAACGGACAATATTCCCACCATTTAGATCGGCACCGGATCGCTCTTGTTTCTGTCAGGCCATCGTCTAAAAGCTAAATTTATAACTATAACTCTGGAGTTCATAGCAGCTCACAAACACACTGGAGAATTTGTGGCACGAGTGAAACTTAGTTAAGTTAAAATGAAACGGTGGTCACAGTGCAGCATTTGCACGCTCTCAGGTAACAACGCTGAACTGTGGCTGAATAACTCCAGTCCTACACGACGGTACGTACTCCTGACGCCGCCTTATCTGCAGCTCGCACACGTACTGAAGAACACAAGACGGAATCACAAGAGCTTCACCATCGCTTTTTCTGAAGGGTCTTCCACCGTGTACCGCTGATTAGCACAGATCTCCCAGAAAGACAGATGCATGGAAAATTATTAATACCAATCTGTTAAAAGGCAGCAGTAATGACTGCACCACCCCAAAATAAAACGATCAGGCGCATTCGTTTCTTCTGTATTACATTGCAAAAAAAAGCTGCAGGTAGCTGTCATGTTATCTTTCCCCATCCTTTCAAGTTGTCCCTCTTCTTCACCAATCAGTTCTTAAAGTTCCGCAGAGAGACCTGTAGGAAAAGGGGGGGGGTTACAGAGGACATGTTGATCACTGGCATGAAGACCACGTATTTTTGTCAGAGGGAGGAAAAGGTGCCGTGCGAAATCTCTTGCAGGGCAGTACGATGACCCTCTTTGTAAATCTGGGTCTGTTTGTACCGTCAGAGCAAGGGAGGTTGACCCTGCCCTGCACAGCTGAGATGACCCCGCCCCTATTCACAGCAGCAATCGCATCATAAACAGGCCCAACACACGCCTGTGATTCCAGATGTGTGTAACAGCCTACCAAATGGCCGCTGTGGTGTCATTTAATTTACCAACATCATACCGCTCGAGTGGTTAGGTTGGTTGCCAGAACACTGACTAAAGCAGAAGTGATGGCAATTCACATTGACCAGCCCTCAGAAGCTAAAAACATTAACGACCACTTTAGCCCATCAATCAGTAGATTCTGATTGACCCTGACAACACAAATAAGTATTTATACTTCTGCGGTTCTCCTCTATTCCTTCGACGTGCTGAACGATAAACAGCCGCTAAGTCTTCTGGATAACTAAATTGGTCAGCACTATCCGTATTATTTAAACACTTACCAACTCTCCCAACACACCTTGCTCCAGATTTTGTCATTTCCGTCTTTTCGACGAAAAGTGCCGCGAACTCGCTCATTGTCACATAAATACTCGCACGGGATTGGTCCACAGTGCAGCACTTGTCTCTGATTGGTTATTTCTGGAATTACCGGATGTTTCTGTATTATGGTTTTACCTTCTCCTTTCCTTCCCAGCATGGCGGAGGTCAGTCGGAGTGTTAGGAAAAGAGTTTACGCCCTCCGATTTCTGATAAAAACACCAAACCTGAAACTTATCGGGATTGAAAATAGACTGGCAAGTAGCGAAGTTCCAAGCTGGACTGTGGTAACTGATACTGGGCCCGAAGATGTACCAACTCCTGGAGGTCGGTGTAAATGTCAACCCAGCCAACTTGTCGGGCTCGTTCGGGGAAGTCTGGGGAAGAATAAAAACGCCAAGATAATTTTAGGACAGTATACGCTGGTAGTGGACAGATGTTTGCGTGTTACCGAAATCGATTCATCTATGCGCTACAAAAATGTTTCTACATTTTTGACGGGCGACACGCTTCCTGACTTGCTTTTATTGAACGTTGCATGTCATTCGCGCAGTTGTCACAGAACACCAAACTTCGAGCTGTGTACAAGCTCAAAGTTAGGAAAGCATAATCGAAATAGCAACGAGATTATTTCAATAACTGATGTTAACAGAACACACGGTGAAGATGCAAAATGTCTGAATATTACACCTAAGATTTTCTCACCGAGTCGGGTTCGTGTCTTGACAAATCTGTTGACCTGTCACGATCTTGTTAATTTGTCTGTTGGCAAGAAGAGGGTATATCCGACACCCGTACTCCTCACTGAAACTTATAGGAAAGGTCGCCAACACCAGCGAGCCTTCTCCACGGCAGTGAAGTTTTCCGAAAGACTGTCAAATTCTCATTTACTTCCATGGAAACCTCGCTCTGAGGTGATTATTCATAGGACTTACAGCAGGAAAAGTCATTACGGCAGCGAAGCACCGGCTCTTTACAGGAGTAAAACGGCGTACTATGACATTCTCCAAGTGTCCCCAAGCGCCACGCAAGCCCAGATAAAGACGGCTTACTACAAGCAGTCGCTCATTTATCACCCAGACAAGAACGCTGGTAGTAACGAGGCCACGAAGCGCTTCTCCGAAATCAGCGAGGCGTACAGCATCCTGGGTAGCATTGGACTCAGAAGGAAGTACGACCGCGGCATCTTAAGTCAGGCTGACATGCAGGGAGCCGGGAGACCTAGTGTCAAAGAATCGAAAGGCTTCGGCGCAACGGCGCATCCGACCGGGAGGCCCCGGCACTCTTCTACGGCGAGTATGGGCGGAAAGCCCGTCTTTGACTTTGACGCCTTCTACCAGGCTCATTACGGCGAACAGCTCCAACGGCAGAAGGAGATGCGTTTGCGGAAGGAACAAATACGGCAAAAGCAACAGGAAGAATATAAAAAGTGGAAGCAGGCCAAGATAACTGAGGTGTCTGTAGCCATGCTGCTTACCATGGGGACCGGTATTCTTATCAGCATGCAGTTTGGAAATTAAATTGCCATTAGTCAAGCCGTTGTATTTTCGGCATTGTGATGGATCTGTTTATAACTTGAATTGGGCACCAATTCTGATATTTCGCCTTAGCGTTTACACATCCTAAAATATTATAATGACACCCATTCATCCCTTTCCATAGAGTTGGAACAGGTGTTTTGTAATATGTGTGAGGGCACCATGTTTTGATGAAAAGCTGAAAGTAAGATTATAATTTTTTTCCTCTGGAGACTCCGCCAGTATTTTACGGCGTGCAGCCCTAGTTACAGCATGGTCTTTTAAAGTAATTGTAAATAATTGTGGATCGTTTCGTGGCGCTCTCTGGAAACCCGTTACTCAGAAGTCCCATGTGGCCTGGATCTGAACTTCTGTCAGGGGGTACCGACCTTACATTTTCCCTGGGGCCAGAAGATCTCTAGCAGTGGCCCTGGGTGTTATGGTTCTTCTGCAGTCAACGTGACCTGCATGTTTTTTGGGAAGGAGGGAGGGAATTGGAGCTCCCAAGCAGGACAAGTAAGAACCCCACGCACAGTGAAGTGGGTAATATAGTGATGCAGACGTCTTCAGAGTTAATAAATAGTAATAGTATATATTATGTCTGCCTAATAAAACTGTAATAAGCAATTTGTAGAGATGTTGCCATGATAAACTTCAGGTTTTCTGTTATGTAGAGATGAAGATATGGACAAAGGATATGCTTTGTACTACAGAGTTTTTGAGTTTCCGATCTTTCATAGGTCGAGATTTTCATTGTTCTACCTCTAGAGGGCTCTGTACCCCCGGCCTGGTAATGAAGTTAAATAGCTCAACCGGATGATGCTGAATAAAAAGGGGAGGCAAACTCCAACTGAACTCCACAGTTAATGAAAAATGCTTTCAGCGCTTTGATTGACGCAAAAAGAAAAGAAAAAAACGATTAGAAAAATCTGCCTTGGACCTATTTTTTTATTGTACTGCAGTTGTTTACAAATTCAACTTTTAAATGTTAGATTTTACACAGATTTTATTCACAGAAATATAAAGTAGTACATAAGGGTCATCACTCTGTACAAAAGTGCACACTTCAAAACTCAACAATATTCAGCTTTAAAAAACATTTTTTCATTTTTGTTTATTAAATTCCACTAGAATGAAAATAGGGAGGCAACATTAAAAAATCGATTGAAAAGAAAATATATTTTCTTCAGCAGACTTGCCTTCCTTGTGTAAACAGACAATTTATTGTGATGGGCTTACAGATGGTTTCGATGAGTAAGCTTTAGAAAATATAGAATGCATTTTAAAAAACATGTAATGCATAACTAAAACTGATTTGGAAGTGCGGTACAGCAGCTGGGAAATAAATACTTATGTTATAACGACAATGTTTTTATTGGCACTTATACAGTATTAAAGTCATGGCCAGTAGATGGCGCCACTCAGCTGCAGTTCTGCTCCTTCTCCCCCAAACCTAAGCCGGTGTATGACCGCAGCGACGGGGGCAAACCGCACTCCGTCAGTCCAGTAAGGAAAGGGCAGGTTAAACTGAGCGATCGACAGAGTGGACTATGGGAAGTGAAGCACGACACAAAGGGAAGACGCACTCCAGATTCTGCGCTTGGCATTTTTATAGGCGCTTCGTACCCAGCAGGTAACGCAAGCTCAGCTGAGCGAATGGGATCGCCTTGTCGTCGGCGTCCTCTCTGAGGGGTCCCAGGACGCTAGTGCCCTGGCACCAGCACGCTGGACTAAACGCCTTTCGTCTGAGTCACAGCGTCACAAAAAATTGGAGGAAAGGCGGTTCAGGAGTCGTGCCACAGCGATAAAAACAGAACTTTGAGGAGGGGGAGCTTTGATCCGTATTTGACGGGGTGCAGCTGCGTGGACTGGGTCATGTGATCCAGGCATTTGGCTTTGGTCATTTTGTGCGAGTGCAGGAATCCCCTCGAGTTCACGGAATCCGCCGGGTTCGTCAAACTAGGTACCTTCGGGTCTGCCTCCCTCCTCCTAGCTCTGCCCGTCATATTTAATGTTTAATTTAATGTTGCCGGCCTGATTAACTGCATTCAACTTCACGACAAATTAAACAAATGTGTCAACTTACAGGCGTGCAGCATCTGGAGGTTTTTACGCAACGTCAACACTGTGTCAACTCTGCCTATATTTGTTGTGGTTTCACAGCTCTAGTTAAAGTTCTATTTTATTTTTTAGACATTCAAACGATATCCCTGTCTGCCTAAGTAACCCAGACGGGGCTAGCACTCCATGTTAAGTGTGTTCGGTAAGTTGTGAAAACAAAGTTCATAGCTTTAGTGAACTGTCAACAGCAGAGTTTTTAAAGGATAGTAGTAGACTTCGGTTTTGAGCATTTAGTACTTCACCAGTCTGAAACTCTGCCTACATTAACATTTTGGCAAGCTTCTTTTCTAAAAGTCAAAGACCCTCTGCAGCCTTCTCAAACATGAAGAAATGCCCCAGAGAAATGAAGGGAGAAAAAACTACCAGGTACTTCCACGACGTTTTAGGTCAGGGCAATGAGAGGTTGAACAGGAAGTGGAGTTGTAGAATGAATGACACATGATTTCGCTGGACCACATGGTTCCCTACTGTTCCCTCAGCTCACAGAAGCTCTAATCCTGTCTAAGTCACATCAGTCTGTTGGAGAAAAAGATGATTTTCAAAACTCAAAGGTCGTTTGTTCTTTTGTAGAGCGTCGGGGTTCTTAACTTCAGCCACCCTCCTCAAGAATACCAGCATGGAAGAAGTATCGCAAAGCAAATCCCTGGGGATTGACGTTTTCAGATCCCTGCAAAATGAATCCCCCTGCCATCTTTCACAGGGGCCCCGAGAACGAGTGGGAACGTCTCTGAGCTTCTTCTGGCTCAGTAGAAGGAGTACTGGTTTTCCACCGCCCTGGTCCGACGAGCGCCGTCGTTCTCGTGGTAGTCCTCCGCTGGGCCCCCGTAGTGCGGCTCCAGGAGGCGCTCAGAGCTGCTGCTCCTGCTCTGAAGCCCTCCGCCGAGCCCCGGCTCGGCCCGGGACTGGGGTGGCAGGCTGGAAGTGGTGGGGGACGGGGAGGAGCTGGAGGAAGGGGGCGCTTCGACGGGTGACAGGGCCCCAGGAAGGACGGGTGGTGGCAGGTGCAGCTCGCTGCGGTCCCGTGGGGGACTATGGAGCTGAGACACACCCGTGTCTGCAGCAGAACAAAGACAAAGGAGGTGAGACACAGCGGGTATGGCATGGGTTTAGGTGAAAGTTTGTTGGATGAATTGTTTAGTAATTTGTATATGGTGGAAGTGTAGCAGTCAGTGTGGTTACATCTAACCAGTGGGTTGGTGTTTCGAATCAAAGCAGGCACACTGTACTTGACCTGCATTCAATAAATATCCAACTGTGTTGAATGTTAACTGTAAGCTTTACAAGGCCTTCTAGACAGGACAAGCCTTCTGAGTTTATTATTACTGTAATGTAATCGGCAATAAGAGCACTTTAGGGGTGGAGTTGTTCACGGAGAGAGGCCTGTTTCACTCCAAACATTGGTCCCCTTGTAAAGTTTTCCTTCGAGGGGTGCACCTATTTGGACATGTGCTGGAACCCTGGGACCCTCCTTTCAAACGGCGGCACCCGAGAGCGGCGAGCGCGGAGTGCGGAGTCAATGTTTTCGGAGATATTTCAGGCGCCGTGAGCCGCCCCCCCCCCCTTCCACGTGTAGCGTCAGATCACATCAATGAGCGTTTTCATGCGAGGATCAACACCGGGCGGGGGGGGGTGGGGTCCACGGGAGAACAGTGGGGACACTGTGCCGCGTTTCGGCCGGAGCTGGGGCCAGGCCGCGTGTAAAGCACGGGTGTATAATCGCCGCCGTCCTGTGCCAACGGGAGGCATTCATTCCCTGCCAGCGGACACGGCTCAGCAGGATCAGGGCCAGGTAGAGGGGAGGAGGGCCAGCCTCATTGCAGACCATTTCAGTGGTCCGCTCCTCATCCAAGGACAAGCCTCCCTAATCCAGCTACGCTTCACCAGCGTAAACACTTCCAACTCTCCCACTGCTACACAAACCTTTTATTTTAAGCTGGATCGGTTTCTATAAAGCTCGCACATTTTAACGTTGTCGCCGTCAGAGCATATATACAAACCGTAGGACTATATATACCCATGCACGGAGCTGAAAATCAGGGCTCCTTCCTATTTTGTGGGTCTGGTTTATTCTATGTGCCGTTACGTCAGCAGTTCATCTGAGGTGTTGGAAGGGGCTGATGGGATGTGCACCTGGCGGGTGGCGCTGAGCCTGGACGTAGCAGCGTAGCGTGATGTCCGCAGAACCCCCGGATTCCAGGGGGATGGGGTGGGCGTGGAAGTGCTGCAGCATGTCCGACACGGTCTGGAACCACAGGTGGTGCACGTGGCACTGACCGCCCTCGTTAACCGACAGACGCAGGTGCTGCGAGACAGGGAGGGGAGGCACCGTTCAAGTCTGGACAACTGAGCTAAAACTGGAGCCGGAAGACAGATCAACCAACAGGACGCTGTGAGGGAGACGCGTCTGGGCAAATGCCGGGGCTTTGAAGACCGGTATTGTGGGAGTCTCGGTCAGCCTTCCCTCTGCAGGGTGTAACGTTTGGTAAGGGGGAGGGAGAAGCTTTGGGAATGGACCTGGGAAAGTCCAGCTTTCGCACTGCTGAGTGGCAGGATAAGGAGATAACATTTCACTGATTTCACTCTCCAGATGCGCTCAGGCAATACTGAATTTCTCCCCATATACGGGATGACAGGGAGCCACATTATTTTATTTTATTATTAGCTTTTTAAAAATGTCATTGTTTAACACTGCACTGTAATGCTGTTAAAAGCATTTCTCGAATGAGGGTTTGTCCTATTGAAGAACAAAAAGGTTCTTATCCGTACTGTGGGTACCTTACTTCCATTATGAACCGGTCCAGTAGTCGAAAACGACGCAAGATCATTAACCATTAACATGGCTGAATGGGCAGCCTTTAAGCAGGACCAAGCCTCTTCTGTGCCTACCCATGGCTCTCTGACTGGGGACGCCCCTTCTCACCTTGGCTTTGCCCTGGAAGTTGAAGGTCAGGACGTACTCGCCCGGGCGGGTCTCGCTCTGCCTGATGACAAAGAGCCCGTGGCTGCGCGTCCCGCCCGCGAGCACCAGCTGGGCCGCCCGCACCCGCGACAGGGTACCATGGAACCACGGGTAGTCTGCCAGGCTGCCGGCGCCGTCCGTCTCGCCTGCCCCCTCGCTGTGGCTGCCTGGGGGGAAACGCAAGCGAGAGGTCAAAGGTCAGGTCAGCGGATGCGGTGCCCACAGTTCCCGCCTCCAGGTTCTTCGCGTTAACGGGTCTCTTGATCGGCTGCTCTGTGAATGAACTCATTTTTTCGCACAAATTCTGTGAATAACTGATGGGACAGTCCTGACAGACAGGATTACCTGGGGCAGGACCGGGCCCTTGAGACTCTGACATCTGCAAAAAGCTCTCTAAGGGGACGTGTGTGGGGTGCTGCGTGAATGGGGACTCCCGGCAGCGGACAGAGGGGGCGCTGTAGTGATCAACGGCCGCAGCACAAGGATGCACGGGCCCTCTGTGTACACCTAACCAGGGACAGACCAAACAAATTCAGTTACCACTTTTGTTACCTTTTAATCCCTGCATGCCACACTCCACAGGCACAGCCCACCCCACCCCACCAGTACAGTCAGGTACTGCTCAGTCCACAGGTACAGCCTACTCCACAGGTACAGCCCACACCACAGGTACTGCTCAGTCCACAGGCACAGCCCACCCCACCCCACCAGTACAGTCAGGTACTGCTCAGTCCACAGGTACAGCCCACACCACAGGCACAGCCCACCCCACCAGTACAGTCAGGTACTGCTCAGTCCACAGGTACAGCCCACCCCACAGGCACAGCCCACCCCACAGGTACAGTCAGGTACTGCTCAGTCCACAGGCACAGCCCACCCCACAGGCACAGCCCACCCCACAGGTACAGCCCACCCCACAGGTACAGTCGGGTACTGCTCAGTCCACAGGTAAAGCGCCCTACAGTCACGCAGTATTGAGGGAAGGCCTGTGAAGATTACTGCACCACCCTGTGGAAACACCGCGAGGTGCGTGGTTGTGTTCAGGACCCGCTCACCGTCTGACAGAAGCTCGCAGCTGCAGGAGGAGATCACAGGGAACTCCCTGGGCAGCTGACCATGCGGACACAAGGTCAGCTCGATGTCGTCCCCACTGTCCCTGTAACGCACACGCAGAGAGAGAGAGAGCGACGTCAGCAATGGTGACTACCGCAGAGTACTGAGCTACAAACAAACTCCTACGGGTTGTCGTTTGAACGAAATGGCAGACTTTGTCAAAAAACTATTTTCTGCGTTTCAGTACTTCAGTACTTAGCCAGCTGCAGAGCACACCTTTCAGAAAAAAGCTCTAACTGAACGAAATGGTGAGCCCCAACACCCCTGTTTCATGTTGAGAAGCTCATTATCTGGCTCTTTACCCGGGTTCTATGCAGTCCTGAATGTCAGCTACCCAGGAGTTTTTCTGAAGGGAGTCGATGGTCTCCAGGATATATTCAGTGCCGTTTTCTACCTGTAGAAAAGACACCAGTTTCATTCCAGGTTTTTAGGCAGATGTTTCCACTGATTCCTCTGACTTTTCATTCTCATGCTCCTGGGGGACCCCAAAACATGCTATTTATATCCATACACAAAACCTACCCTCTCTACAAGATACCGGCCCTCTCCAGGGGACAGACTTCACAGTGTGTTTTACCCGTGCAGAGAACAACCTTGTCTGATTTTAAAGGAGATGCGCTTTAGCACGTTGGACCCTCCCCCTCTCAAGCATGGTAGAGGGGAGAGGGGGGCGTCTGTACCTTGAGAACAAAGGTGTTGTCTTTGTCAGGCATCTCCAAGGGCATGGTGGTCCTGACCTCCACGATGGCTGACAGGGGGACACTGATTTTGGGCTTGGAGGACTGGGGACAAGGAAACGGATAGGTGTGAAACAGGAACTGTAACACACACACACACACACACACACACACACACACACACAGACCGATGACAAAGCAAAAACCAACATGAAGTGTCTCAGAAGTGTCTCGGTTTTCAGTAACGGTGGTGGAGAGCAGATGAGTCGTATCATTTCCACACTCAATTAAACCATTCAAACCATGTGATAAAGGTGATCACTCAGAATAGCCATTTAGGGTTAGCATGACACCAAGATAGAGTACAGCACAGGGCTATTTTAGCACAGTACGGATATTACAGAGCATTATCCACAGTATGGATATTACAGTACATTATTATCAGTAATGGATTCAGCATATAACATGTGTGACTTGAGCTGAAGCTCAAGGGAGGTTGGGGTTTAAATGCATATTTGTCTTTGCAAACTTCCGGGCTTGAATGCTTGGTTTTTGGCGACCGAGGCTAGATCCATCCTCTGTCTGACCAATATTTATACCAGCAGCAGCTATTTTCACGGACGTATTAGCTGGGCGGACTTAAGCAAGCGCCAACGATCCACTTTATGCAGCAGAAAGTCAATACGAGTCCGAAGAGCGAGTTCCTCCCAGCGATCGCATCCCTTCCCCGTGCTTCTCTTCGCTTTACGTCCCGGCACTTCTGATCAAGCGGCCGTGCCTGCCAATCAAATACACACCGCTGGCGTTTCTGACCCAGACCGCTCCATCGCTCATTTCTCTGTGGTTAAAGGACTAAAACGGTACAGTGAAAGTTACGCACACAGTAGGGGTTAAAAATGGGTGCCTTTCTTTCGCTTGCCCGTTTGACACCCGATAGCTTAGCTGACCGGTGCAGGACTGGAGGAAATGAGCAAGGTATTGACCGAAATCTCTCTTCACTGAGGAGAATTTACCAGGGCATAGTTATTGTAACGTTATTTAATAAACAACCGTAAAGAAACGTTTAGAATTGCTCAACCCAATGTACTTTTAAGCTAGCTCATTAATTAATCCCCTATTCATTAGTTATTATTATTCAGTCTTATTTAGTTATTTAGTCCAGAGTGAATTGCATAAGAGAGCGACGCCAGTTGGTTACAAGCCGGACTCGTTCAGAATATTCATACATTTAAATATTAGTACAATGTACACTGCATGCAAGGAATGTAATGCCTAGAATATTCCAATGAGCGCTGTAGGTGCCATGACTTTGAAGGGGCGGAGCATAGAGTGGAGAGACAGTACCTTGGGCGGGACGTAGAACTCCAGCAGAAAGCGTGAACCAGTCTTCCTCAGCAGCAGTCGACATTTCTGCCACTGGGAGGCGCCCACGCAGCTCGTGTCGTCAGCCATCATGTAGCGCAGAGCGCCCTCCCTCTGGATCTCCAGCTGCTCGGCCCTGTGGCCCTGGGAGGCCCTGGAGAGACGCAGGCGCTGGCTCCAGTGCTCGCCCGCCTCCCCGTTGGCCGTCCTCCGACCCCCCTCGGGCTCCGGAGAGGCCCGGCGGTGCCAAATCTCCCTCACCCCGTCCACCACGCACAGGCTCATGTTGCGCAGCGAGAAGCCCTTCCTGAACCTGGCCTTGGGGCGTCCCGCCGAGACGTCCTCGGAACTGCGCGACTGGCCCAGGGAGGGAGGCCCTGTCCCGCTGTCCATGCTGTCCAGAGAGTCGCTGGACGCCCCAGCCTCCACGCGGCGCCGGTAGAAGTTGTGGCCGCAGGGCAGCTGGCAGCTCTGGAGGCCCGCGAAGGGCACGATGCTGTACTTGGGACCGCCGGTGGAGCCGGGGCTGTGGGCCCGGCTCAGCTCAGCCGAGAAGCGGTCCAGGAAGTGGCGGGCGAAATGCTGGGAGAAGGTGGCGTCGGCCCCCGGAGAGTCGTAGCAGGGGTTCTCGCTGACAAAGCGCCGGAACTTGTGGGCGAAGTCGGAGGCGGAGGCGCGGGCGTGAAGCTCACAGAACTCCTTCCAGTCGGGCAGCGGGCACGAGGACAGCTCTGGGCTGCTCGGGGGGGCGTCCCCATTCATCACTACTCCATTCCACCACTAGAGGGCTCGGTCTGCAGAACAGGAACAAGATCACAGCCTTACTTAGCCTTTTGACTCATCTGAGGATTTGGAATATGTCCAGTTTTGGCCTAGCGTCACACATGAACCTTAGGAGAATGTTACAAATTCTCAATACCAAAAATAAGGAGTACAAATGCGACAAAAGCTGAAATGGTGATAAGGGTAATGAAAAATGAATTCTACATTAATTCTTGGAGTTCCGGGAACCTGGCACAATGCATTGTTGTTTACTCCTCTGCTGACAGTGCCAGGCCCCAGGAGTCGGGGAGAAACGCTCTTTGTGTTTTTCTGCAGGGAGAACAACGCGCCCATTATAGCACCGGAGCGAACCCCGGCCTCCATATACACGGCGCTGTCGGCCCGAAGGTGACTGCGCCTGGCCCGGCCCGACCCGACTGTGACGGACACCAGCTCGGTCACAATCATCAGACAACAGACAAGGCCGGGAAGCATTTTCGTTTCAATTTTCTGAATTCGGTGTAAACAGCGGTTGGAGGAAAAAAATAAAAAAAATAAAAAAATTTCTAAAGAGATTGCCAGCAAGATATCGAAACTAGCTTAACAAGCCCACCTGAAAGTTGGAACTTGAATCTCACAACATTTAACATTTTCTGGAGGCCCATTTCTAATTAAACGAGGAACAAAAGCACAAAGGACTGGATTCATTTCATTTTAAGTGGGTTCAATGAATATAGTCATTTCAAGCAAACTTGTGCTACTGACTTCTCTCTTTTTTTACCACGAGACCTCAATGGGGCTGTCACGGTTTCAGAAGATTGGCGGAGCTGCAAGAATTCTTTCAATGAGGAAGCTGGTTACCGGGCCGCCCGTCCTCACGTCATCATCCGTTGCATTTATACAAGAGGAGCCCGCTTGATTCCTGGGTCAGCCTATCCCTCTCCCTCGTTCCCCGGTGAAATCCCGGCACAAAGGGTGTCGCCGGAGGTTAGCCCCGTCGGTCGGGAGTTCGGGGAGGGGGGCGAGGTATCGCACCTGCCACAATTACAGGCCGTAATCACCTGGAGCCGCCGACCCGAAGCTCTCAAACGGGCCCCTGGGGAGTGGAGTGGGGTTTGCATATCCCGAGAGCTTCCCATAAATATTTACCAGAGCAAATCAGTCCTCCAGGATGAGGAAAAAGGCTTCATTTTGCCGCTAGTTAATGCAAAACGGGAGGCTCGTTAGGTTTTTCTGCTGACGAGAGAACTCGAGAAGGATTTGATGAGCGCCTCTGACACTTGATGTGCATTTGGCTGAAAATAAGCGTATTGCCATCACAAAGTCCAGTCTGGAATAACACACGCAGCTACACCCATCATTGGCTTCCAAGAATTTTACATGCGAGTGGTTTTATTGTTTTCAAAAACATCAGGACTTGTCAGACAGGCTTAGCAGAAACTCCCTGTAACCAAGGCCTCTGCCGTTATCCAAGGACAAGTCTTACAGAGAGCCGGAAATAAACAAATGTAGAAATGAATTAGCCCCACTACGTGTAGCCATATATGGTCTGTAAAAAAAATACACAGCCTAATTAATAAAAATGACAAACTTGCAGTGCTGGGATTAAAAAAACCCCCAACCACTGATTTTTGAAATAGTATCTAAATTTAGACTTAATTCCAGGATGTATTAAATCACTAAGAACTTGACGCTTCCCTTCATAATACACGGCTGATACAATGCATTGCCGCATACAGTCCCCGCCCTAATGCCTAAACACAAAGTCCGTCCCACATTTTCGTGACGGGATGATCTGATCTCCCTCGGCTCCTGTGCCCCACCAGTTTAAGAGACTCCAAAACTCCATGTTTTTCGGTGTCAGTACCACCAATCACCATTAGAGAGACAGCTTGGGATATTGCCTGTGTGAACACCAAGGGCATGTTCGCTCACATGCACTACAGGAGATCACACCATGTCCTGTCCCTGGGCCCACCTCCCACCCTCACACCTTGTCCTGTCCCTGGTCCCACCTTCCACCATGT
>JAOYSI010000003.1:1950966-1964402 GCA_025775065.1 Hiodon alosoides | reverse complement strand
ATGAGAGCCGCGGTGGACAAAAGTCCAGCCGCGCCTCTAGGCTGGTGAGGAAGTCCAACCCCAGGATGCAGGCTTCGTAGATCGGGGCCAGCCAGAAGCAATATCGAAACCGCCGGCCCCCTACTTCAAACCACAACTGGCTACTCCCTTGCGTCTGTGCCTTCTCTCCCGCCACGGTCTGGAGCGAAAGTGTTGTAGCCCTCCACTTCACTGCAGGGATGGTGAGAACCCCAGGGCGGAGGAGAGTTACTGTGGACCCGGAGTCAATCAGGGCCCGACAAGTCTGCCCCTCTATTTGGCAGGAGAGTTACAGACTGCGGCCCTGTCCGGGCCGTCCGGAGCGATGCTCAAGTCAGAGGGAGTGAGGCTACGGGGGGGGGGGGGCAGTCCCTCCTCCAGTTGGTCCGTTGGCCATGGTTGCGGCGCCCGGCAGACTCGAGCTACGTGGCCCTTCTTTCCACACCGACGGCAGATCAAGTCCCGCATCCGGTCAGCTGAATCAACGGCGAAGGCCACGTCCTCATCTTCATCTGTGTTGTCCGCCGTCTCAGCCCAGCGACACGGGAGGGCTGCACTGGGTGCCGGCCTAACGGGGCCGAACGTGCTTTCGGTGTGTGCCGCTATCTTCAGGGCTTGGCTCAGGAAAGAGGGAGCCGCAAGCCTGACGTGCCGGACTTCCCCCGGAGTAAGGCCTGGAGGGCGAGCGCCTCCTGGGCCGCTGGCAGAAACTCCGGGTAGCCACGCCGGACCAGGTAGCGGGCGTCTGCAGCCAGTGAGCCCAGCTTCACCCCTGGCTTCCTCTTCAGCGCAGACAATTTCTCCTGCCAGGCGCTCTCTGGCTCCATGGCTCCGAACCTCTGTTGCAGCGCCGCGACGAGGGCTTCGAAGTCGAGCCAATGCTCTTCCGGTACATCTAGGAGAGCCTGGCGAGCATTGCCTTCCAGGGCCATGGCCAGCTGTCCCGCCCGCTCTTCTGCGGTCCACCGTCCGACCAACGCCGCCAGACGAAACTGGGCCAGGTAGGTCTCCCAGTCGCCCGACCCGTCGAAACGTGGCAGTCGAATCTTCGCGCCCTCTAGAGGTCGTAAAGCGCCACCGACGGTCATTGGTGCCGGTCCCGGCCCTGCCGCTCCTCAGGGATCCAACGGCCTGGTGCTGCCCCCTGCCGGAGACGTCCAGGCATGCGCAGTCGTTCCGCCGTCGTCCCTCCAGCGTAGGTCGCCGCTGGTCCGCCCGGGGAGGGGGTGGCGCTCTTCCTGCTGGAGGCTGAGGGAGATAGTTCCCCTTTCCAGCTCCGCTTGCAGTTCCATTTTCTCCCCCAAGGCGGAGTCTTCCTGCTTCAATCGGTGGTCCATGCATCCCACTTCTGACACCAATGTAGTGTTTTCTCTGAGTGCTACTACTCTGCTGGGTTCAAGCATGGAGTTAAACACCGATTAACAGGAAGACGTGCTCTTTATTTCACACATGCGCTTACAACCGCCTTGATAAAGGCAGAGCGGGCAGTGCAAAAGAACTCACGAACATACAGGAATACACAGAGGGTCCCCACACGCACAGATAAACAAGCCCACGGTGAGGGACCCAACCCACAACCACAAAGACACTAGTAGTTATAGTCAACTAAACTTAACTACTACACATCACATTAAAGAATGATGAAGCATAAGACACATTATTAACACTATTTACAGTTCGGGGGCTAGGTTTCCCTGCAGCCCCTTTGGGGATGGCTAAAACCCATTGGTGGGGGAAACGCTGCCTGCCATCCCCGTTACACTATGTTTGACGTTTGAGTATCTCCCCAAGCCAAAATCTAGTATCACAAATATTATAATGCATGTCAAATGCTATCCGCGTATACGTATCGAAATCAGTAAAACCTACATAACAGAGATGTGGCCTGTACACATTCGGTTCTGTGAGACTGCAGCTGTAGGTTATCCTTGTCTCTGTGTTTTGTATTGTAATGTATGCTGCAAACACGGTATTTAAATGGCTCTGAATAATGACATCTGCCAAGAAAAAAAAAGTGTGTATGCTGGATCTTTAATCAACCGCGGCACAAATTGTTTAAAAAAAATAACGACGTTTTGCGTTAGACAAAGTCCCATTATTTGCATAATCTTTCTGCTAGTTCAGATAGTAACTTTACGTTTCTTGATGAATTTGCTTTGAAGTGAGGTTTTCTACCAGATTAGTTTTCTATTAAAATACCTCAAATCACCACTAGGTTGTGCCCGGACTTTTGTTACTGGACCTCCTTCGAACTGATGCTAATTGTATGAAGAGTTCACGTAATTTCCCGTCGCAGACAGTTGCTGATAATGTCACTCTGTGGTAAATATCCAATAGCGTCATCCTAGCTCCAACTGTCACATTCAGCATCTGATACAACCTCTACCCATGTAAAATCAAAGCAGATTCAAGGCCAATGTCAATGGAAGCCATGTTATATGGCTAATTATCTGAAATCCTGGCTGTAACGTTTAGAGTTAAGTAGCAATAAAGAATGATGCAAGCAATAAAGAATAATGTCTAACATCTGGGTCAATGCCTACACATAACTCTACCTTTGGACAATATTATGGAATGGGTAAATCTGCTTGAATCTACCGACATAATCTCTGAGAAACTTGGTAGCAAATAAACATGGTTTCTGTTGTCTTTTATACTCTCCTGGGTCACATTTGCAGTAAATTCAACCAATTTAAATCTAATCCTTTTCCCAAATAAATGTAATGTCTAATGTGTCCACTAGCTACATTTGTAAAAGTAGTTCAAACACCACTAGAATTGCAAAAAGTACAATTTAAATAAAGAACATCAAAAAAATGTCTTGTTGCGGTTGTCGAAATCACATACACACACAGATACACAAAACCCCAATTCTGAAAAAGTTGGGACGGAAAATATACACACTTATTTTGTGCTTCATAATGCGCTACACATTCTCAATCGGAGACAGGTCAGGACTGCAGGCAGGCCGTGCTAGTACCCGCACTCTGCTCACACAACCATGCGCTTGTAATCCGGGCAGAATGTGGTTTGGCGTTGTCCTGCTGGAAAATGCAGGGACGTCCCTGGAAAAGACATCTGGATGGCAATATATGCTGCTCCAAAATTGACATATCTTTCTGCATTAATGGTGCCCTCACAGATGTGCAAGTTGGCCATGCCATGGGCACTGACACACCCCCATACCATGACAGACACTGGCTTTTGGACCTGATGCTGATAACAGCTTGGATGGTCCTTTTCCTCTTTGGCCCGGAGAACACGATGGCGGTTCTGTCCAAAAACTATTTGAAATGTTGACTCGGACCACAAAACACAAATCCAATGTGCTACTGTCCAGCTCAGACGAGACCAAGGCCCAGAGAAGTCGGCGGTGCCACTGGACAGTGTTGATGTGATGTATGGCTTCTGCTTTGCATAGTAAAGCCTTAACTTGCATCTGTGGATGCAGGGGCGAATGGTGTTGACTGTAAAGGTTTACCAAAGTATTCCCGAGCCCATGTCAGGATATACATTACAGACTTGTGACGGTTGTTAAGACAGTGACGTCTGAGGGATCGGAGATCAAGCGCATCAAGGGTTTTCAGCCGTGCCCTTTACACACCAAAATTTTACTGGATTCCTTGAATCTTTTAATTATATGGTGCACTGTAGAAGGTGAAATGCCCAAAATCCTACCGATTTGTCTTTGGGGAATGTTGTTCTCAAAGTGTTGGATTCACTGCCGCATCTGTTGGCAGATTGGCAAGCCTTGACCCATCCTTGCTCGTGAAGGACAAGGCCTTTTATGGATGCTCCTCATATACTATGATTACAGGATTGCCTCACCTGTTTCACATCACGTTCTTATTTTCACTTGTCACATCGCTATTAGTCCTAAATTGCCCCAGTCCCAATTTTTTTGGAACGTGTTGCATGCATCAATTTCAAAATAAATGTTTACCTTCAAAAAACTATGCAGTTGATTAGGTAAAACATCAAATACCTTGTCTTTATACGTTTTTTGTTTAAATACAAGTCAAAGTACATTTACAGATCCTTCCTCTTTGTTTTTATTAGCATTTTCCATACTGTCCAGACTTTTTCGGAAATTGGGGTTGTGTGTGTGTGTATAATGTTCATGTTCCAGGTGTTACCGAGGTGAACCAGAGAGAACCGAATTGCAAAGGTTGATGACATAAATTTGATTTTACTGATTGCCCTGCAGCGGTTTTTAAACAGGTTCAGACTCTTTAGAATTTGTTAACTGTAGGTGGCAGTAATGCGCAAAGTAAAAACATGATTCCAACTCGGATCTAAAGCCGAAGAAAGAGGTTTTGCAGAGCAATGCATTGTGGGGTTTCTTTCAACATCGTCGGTCTTGAAAGAAAGTTGCAAATATGATGGTGAGTGTTATAGCGTGTTATTGAAACCCTTACAGTGAACCCATCGCCATCCGACGTTGTGTTGTTACAATCGGCTCCTTTGAGTTTTACATTGCATTTAATAAACGTAGAGTTTCTAGATAATCGGATATGTCTTATTTTTCCCGATGTAAATCATCGCATATTTGCTTTGTTTGCTATCGGCTATCTAAAACTGGTGCAGCGGTAACCGGCGCGGTGAATGCGATTGTTCAACGGACATTCATATCTCCCAATTAACCTAAAATAGCTTGCTTAGATAGCCAACTACCTGAAGTATTTTGTGATGTAAAACGTGGCAGTTTGATGTCCTGTTAATTCTGATTGTGTTTTGGAATATTTATTGCTAAAGTGGCTTGACATCATGACTTGACAAAACCCTACGATGCTCCTACATATAGTGAGTCCGGTTGTTGGTATCGAACAAGTTATCATTTAGTGCACAATTTAGATTTCAAATGCGCTTTAGACATTATCTGGTTTGGATTAACATTATTCTGTAAAATAATCTGCAGGTGCTGCTGTTTTGCACAGTAAAAGTGATTAATCGAAATCTTGTCCGTCTTTTCGCTGTCAGCTAGACAAACGGCTTCCATCTAAATTGTATTGTTAGGTTGCTAGGAGTCTGTATTGGTGGGTTTTAGGTTTTCCTGGGGTCGGGTAGCCAGGCGTTTGCCAGCTATGTGATATTTCTGATATAACGGTGTAAATAGCCAAATGGGAATTGAACCTGTAAGCCATGTATAGAAAATGAAAGAGAACTAATACGAAATATGACACCATTTGATGCCATCACCCCTGTGAATAATCCACACTGCTACCAAAATTGAGTATTGAAAAACACTGCTGGATGGGAGTGTGCACAGGCGAGGGAGAGGATGGATAGCTTTTGGTTGAACACAGATGCTGTCTCAAAGGGTTTGCCCGGGTTCTAGGTGTGCCTTCACTATACATTCCCCACAGCCCACGCCCGTGATCTTGCTGAAGGAGGGGACGGACACCTCCCAGGGTGTGCCCCAGCTGGTCAGCAATATCAACGCGTGCCAGGTGATAGCAGAGGCGGTGCGAACCACCCTGGGCCCCCGCGGCATGGACAAGCTCATGGTGGACGGCAGGGGTGAGAGCGTGGTTTGGGGTGGAGCTGTCTGTGTTGCATCATTCCCCTGCATCCTGTAGGATCGTGCTTTGTGTACAGCGGTTGTCCTCAGTCCTAAAAAAAACGTCTTCCTTCCCTTTGTATTAAGCAGACGTAGCACAAGGGCTAGGTGTGCAACTGATACCAGAGATGCATGGCCTCCACCAAGTGTTTTAAAATAGCAGATCCGAAGGGTGGGCACATTTTCACTTGGCTTCCCCTGTTGCCGACCCTGATTTCCCCCCCTAAGGTCGCGGGTGATTTGAACCCCAGGGCTTCACTGCTGTGCAATGTCAGAGATCGGTGAGCTACATCTGATTTTGGGGCTTTACCGCTGCCTTCGTTTTGGTTATTCCTCTATGTCAGGAAAAGCCACCATCTCCAATGATGGAGCCACCATCCTGAAACTACTGGATGTGGTGCATCCCGCGGCCAAGACCCTGGTGGACATCGCCAAGTCACAGGATGCTGAGGTTAGGAAGCGACAGATGCCACTAGGGGTTCAGAAAGCAACCTGACTATTTTGGCTTTCTAAAAACCTATACCCCTACAGTGTGCTATTCTGTCATTTTTGTTCCTCCTATAATAAAGTGTTAAAAGGCGTGCAGTGGCTGTAAGCCTGTGCCGATTGTCGTGTGCCTGCCTTTTTGTAGGTCGGCGACGGCACAACTTCAGTGACCCTGCTGGCTGCGGAGTTACTGAAGCAGTTGAAACCCTACGTGGAGGAGGGGCTGCACCCTCAGACCATCATCCGTGCTTTCCGCAAGGCCACTTACCTGGTGCGGCCTGAGTTCTGCACACACACACATACGCAAACATACATACACAGGCAAGCTCACGCAAACATACACCTACAAGTGCACGCATGCAAACGTGCACACACAGATTCACACATATACAAACAGACAAGCATCAGATATGCAAACACACACACAACTCGGGTTCTTATCTATAGGAGTCTTTAAATAAAGGGGGGAAGTGCTAAACTATCAGCGTTTCTGGGTTATTTCTGTGGGCGTCGTTTCAGAGATGCTCTACTTCAATTTTCCGTTCACAGGCAGTGGAGAAGATTAAGGAAATAGCAGTCACTGTGAAGAAGGATGATAAACAGTGAGTACATGTCAACATTGTAGATGGATGGATAGACATTCCACATTTCCTGTTTCTTTTACCTTGTGGACACCTCTTACCACAATGACGGTAATGTTTCAGTAGGCAACTCTGAGTACACTGAATCTTAAAATTGAACCCACCCAGGCCACTGGACGAAACTTTTTATGTGTATTGATAATCTGGTGTTAAAATCTGGTGTTAAATCGTCTCCCAGGGAACAGAGGAATCTGCTGGAGAAGTGTGCCTCCACGGCCCTGAACTCCAAGTTGATTGCCGGGCAGAAGGAGTTTTTCTCCAGGATGGTGGTGGACGCCGTTATGATGCTGGACGAACTGCTGCCCCTCAAGATGATCGGGGTCAAGAAGGTGCAGGGAGGCGCCCTGGAGGTAAGCTGCTGAGAAGGTTCGAAATGAGCAGCACCCCTTGGGGGTGCAACCCTCCCACACTGTCTAAACTTTCTCAACCCTCTCATAGGATTCTCAACTGGTGGCCGGAGTGGCCTTCAAGAAGACCTTTTCCTATGCCGGCTTCGAGATGCAGCCCAAGAGGTACGAGAACCCCAAGATCGCCCTGCTCAATGTGGAGCTCGAGCTGAAGGCGGAGAAGGACAACGCAGAAGTCAGGGTCAAGTCTGTGGAGGTTTGCTTACAAAACACTTAGTTTTTTTGGTTTTGGCTAAGCAGATTGTAGAGCTAAGCACAAAGAAAATACTGAGCTATAAACACTGGGTAAATAGTAGGTATAGCTAGAAGGTTTTACTGCAAAAAAAAAAATGCTTTACAAATTCAGAAAAAGGTAAATATTAATATTAAGGGCGTCTCCTGTCCACGTTGCTCTCCGTAGGACTACCAGGCCATCGTGGACGCGGAGTGGAGCATCCTGTACGACAAGCTGGAGAAGATCTACAACTCCGGGGCCAAGGTGGTGTTGTCCAAGCTGCCAATCGGCGACGTGGCCACGCAGTACTTTGCCGACAGGGACCTCTTCTGCGCCGGCAGAGTGCAGGAGGAGGACCTCAAGAGGACCATGATGGTAGGACAGGAGGGGGAATGCGGTTGCTCAGTGTCAGGGATTGAGCACCTCGATGCCAGAATACGTAAATGTTACACGGCAACCTAGTAGCCCTGTCTTAGGCGGCTGTTTTTTCTTATCAGGGTGTCTCACATGTCTTAGTAATGTTTCTATTTACCCAGTTGGACATGGTATTTACTGAGGCAAATCGTCTTGCGTCTTTGGGTCTCTACCACTTTCTGCTTCTTATGCAGACGTGTAATCCAGAGTTTATGAGATTAAACGAGGACAATGAGTTTTCATTGTGTCTAATTGTTTTCATTGCGTTTGCACTACAAAGTTGGGAAACAAATCAAGTGCAATCTGGGCCTCGAGAGTTCTGCACTCCCCAATTAAAATGTTCTCGACTCCTATTGGTCTGTGTTCGTGCGGGATGTCCCTGTATCAGTGCATGTGCTGTGTGCTTCAGGCCTGTGGGGGTTCCATCCAGACCAGTGTGGGCGCCATGACCGACGACGTCCTGGGACAGTGTGCACTATTCGAGGAGGTTCAGGTTGGGGGAGAGAGGTAGGAGAGGAGTGATTTCCTTGTTCTTTTGTCAATTTGGTACATGTGAGGTTTTGAAAAGCCTCTCCTAGTCTAGAGAGTAAGCTGGAGGTGTGAAGACACTGCTTATATCATGGTCAGGTTATGCCACAGAAGACGTTACTGTGATTCCGATTTCTCCTCTTGTACTTTAGTCAGAAGTTATTCATTTTTTAAAGTTGACGTTGTTGGAGGGCCTCCTGTCTCCTCCCCTGTAGTCATTTAGTCTCGGGTGTTGACGCGTTTGCGACAACTTCACCCTTCGCAGGTACAACTTCTTCAAGGGCTGTCCTAAAGCAAAGACGTGCACCATCATCCTGCGGGGCGGGGCGGAACAGTTCATGGAGGAGACGGAGCGCTCCCTGCATGACGCCATCATGATCGTGCGCCGGGCCATCAAGGTCAGCAGAACCAGTTATATACAGCGACTTTTCAGCTCTCTTAAAGTCAATACGTATTTCTCTATTTTCTCCACTGCATATCTCACTCAATATTTTGGAGTATACTGAAGTTAATTTCTTAATCATCATTTCATTAGTGACATTACATCATTTAAAAAAATGTAGAAATTTGCAATTTCTGCATTCATCCAGCTCTATAGCTGGGTATTTACTTAAACGATTTAGTTTTAGAGGTAGGACTGGAACTGCCAAGCTTTTGGTTACAAACTTGACACCTTAACGACTACACCATGTTGGCCTGTTCGCACAGTACAAACACAGTAATCTCTCTTTGCGTCTCAGTAAGGCCTAAGCTTGGTTGGCTTCGGTCACCGTGTCAGTCTTTGCGTCTCCTCTTTTCAGAATGACTCGATCGTGGCCGGCGGTGGTGCTATTGAGATGGAGCTGTCCCGGTACCTGAGGGACCACTCCAGGACCATCCCTGGGAAGCAGCAGCTGCTGATCGGGGCCTACGCCAAGGCCCTGGAGATCATCCCCCGACAGCTGTGTGACAACGCTGGCTTCGACGCCACCAACATCCTCAACAAGCTGAGGGCCAAGCACGCGCTGGTACGGCCCGTTCACACCGGTCTCCCCCTCAGGCCGCACACAGCCTGTTCACACCGGCCTCCCGCACGCGCCCCGTTCACACCGGTCTCCCATACGCACGTGGACACAGTTTGTACCGGGCGCACATGCACGCACACGCTCGGTGACAATCATCCTACCGAGCTTTCTGCTTGTCGTTTTGCCACAGACCTGTGCCACATCGGGGACTGGATCTGTATATGTGCAGATAGTGTTTACTCTGTGAGCGCAGTCATTCTTGAATGTCCATGTGTGGAGTGTAAACTCTGTCTTCTCCCGCACACTGCAGGGCGGCATGTGGTTTGGCGTGGACGTGAACAACGAGGATATAGCAGACAACTACCTGGCGTGCGTATGGGAACCCGCTGTGGTGCGCATCAACGCCCTGACGGCTGCCTCTGAGGCCGCCTGCCTCATCCTCTCCGTGGATGAGACCATCAAGAATCCACGCTCCTCGGCGGATGCCCCGCCCGCAGGGAGGGGGAGGGGCCGCGGCCGGCCTCACGCTCACTGAGATGGGGCCTTCCTGCAACCTCGCCCTTGTCAAAAAGGGTCCCAGGCACACCGCTTGGGTAGGGTTGTCCAAACACTCGGTGTGTTAGGTGAAAAGCTGACCTCCGTTCCTAATGTTACATTGCACTGTGTGTTAGCCATCATAGCACTGACTTCCAGCAGTCGGGAGCCGCTTGCCAACGTCCCCCTGTTCGTCACGCTGTGGAAGTATTTATTGGGCCAATAAACCTGAACAAAGCTAATCCCTTTTACTGTTTGTGTTTATTTCTGTCCGTACACCAAATACTCACATGGAGAATCATGTCGTGAGTAACGTCTCATTCTGATTCAGTTCAGGTGGATATAACTGGAGTTTTGGAACACAGTTTGGGTGTTCTGTGTTCCAGTCCGCCCTGGGTTAAACCCAAGCACCTACCGCTGCAGTACTCTGGGCATGTAGTCTCAGTGGGATCTGAAGACTCACCGATTCTGTTCTCAATTCAGTATTCATGGGAAAGGTGTCACAAGGGTAGTACCATCCACTGATGAGGAAAGCAACCGTTTAAAAATGAACGCGTATAAATGGGACCAAGAATCTATCCAGATTTTCAACATGGAACTGGGCACTAGTTAGAAATCTCTTTTGACCGATGACTTTGATCAACAAATTTTGCTCCCGCACAAAGGAATAAGATTAAAATTCTAGCCCAGCCCCAATCATCCTGGTGAACGTCAGTAGCTTGTGTTACTCGAATCCAGACAAATGCGTCAAGAAGTTGGAGATAAAGAGGTTTTATTTAGTTATTAAAATATTTAAATGTATACATATAAGATGTTTACATATAAAATGTAAAAGTGACATGACTTGTATAATCCGAGATTGGGCTTAGTGTAAAATCTTCTCAAAGGCAAAGGCCAAAGGACATGACAGGAATATAAATATATACTGCGGGTGGCTGGTTTTGGATTTCCCCTTCACCCTCATCGTGTGTTTTTTGGTAAAGGCACTCCAGGTGGTTGAATGACCACCCTTTTTCCGTGGTGGAGTCCCTATGGGGTTAGGGTTAGGGTTAGACCGGGCCCCCAAAGCACAATAAATCACAGTGCACTTTACTTGTCATAAATATCTCCGGCTGCTCGTTGTAGGTAGATGTGTTTTTCTCAGTAATATATTACAGTTACTGGTATGGATTACTGTGTATCTAACCTGCTCTGTAATATATCAGTATAGATCAGTGTGCACCTAAACTGCTCAATAATGTATTACAGTGACAGTTATAGGTCATTGTGAATCTAAACTGCCCTGTAATATATTAAAGTGACAGCTATAGGCTGTTATTGTGAATGTAATCTTCTCAGTAATACATTAGCTACAGGTATAGGTTCATTTGTATCTGAACTGCACACGGAACGTACAGTCCTTGATATAAACAGTGTCGTTCATGTAAAAGTCCCCTACATGGGAAGTAGCTTTAAAGCTGGTATTCAGCCTTGGGGCCAGAATGAGATTAAAGTCAGACTGGCTGTAGTTTACTAAGGCGGAACAGATTTCTGTTCCATGGGTTTTAAAGAGTGCTCTCTAACACGATGCACAGAAAAGAGTGACGCATCACTCCCGGTGCTCTCTAATATGATTCACAGAAAAAAGAGTGACGGATCACTCCCGGTGCTCTCTAACAAGAAGCGTAGAAAAGAGTGACACGTAATTTCCCGGTGCACTCTAACACGATGCACAGGCAAGAGTGACGCATCACTCCTCTATGTTCAGGAACGGAAAGAGAGCTGCCCGGTGGTGATTTGCAGATGTCACAGCGGGCTCCAGAACGTAATTAACCCTGATGGATGGAAATTAGTATAGGAAACCTCAATGGAAAGCCAAATACGTGCAAGGGTGTTCCACAGTACAGGCTGACACAGAAAGGTTTTATAACAGGACCTCCTGCCTGTGTTCCACAGTACAAGCTGACACAGAAAGGTTTTATAACAGGACCTCCTGCCTGTGTTCCACAGTACAGGCTGACACAAAAAGGTTTTATAACAGGACCTCCTGCCTGTGTTCCACAGTACAGGCTGACACAGAAAGGTTTTATAACAGGACCTCCTGCCTGTGTTCCACAGTACAGGCTGACACAGAAAGGTTTTATAACAGGACCTCCTTCCTGTGTTCCACAGTACAGGCTGACACAGAAAGGTTTTATAACAGGACCTCCTTCCTGTGTTCCACAGGACAGGCTGACACAGAAAGGTTTTATAGCAGGACCTCCTGCCTGTGTTCCACAGTACAGGCTGACACAGAAAGGTTTAAAACAGGACCTCCTGCCTGTGTTCCACAGTACAGGCTGACACAGAAAGGTTTTATAGCAGGACCTCCTGCCTGTGTTCCACAGTACAGGCTGACACAGAAAGGTTTAAAACAGGACCTCCTGCCTGTGTTCCACAGTACAGCCTGTGTTGCCTCAGTTGGACAGGAAGTCGATAGCTGCTCGGACGGAGCGGTTGGTGGCCACGTCCACGGCGGTCACCTTGATCTCGGTGTCGCCAAACTGCATGGTGGCGCGGATCTCCCTGCGGTCAGCGGCGACCCCGGGCGCATACTCGGGGAGGTCCAGGGTGATGGCGCCACACTTGCGCACGCCGGGGTCAGTGATGTAGACCACGTCGTCCCCGGCGCTGCAGTAGATGTTGATGATGATGCGGCGCTGGCCCGGGCGGGCCGGGGTGTAGCTGCGCCTGACCACCTCGCCCAGCGCCACCGACTGGTCCACGGAAACGAAGCGGTCCAGGATGTCGGTGCACCACTCGCGGCCCTCCTTCACCAGGAGCTTGTCTCGCGGGTGTCGGCCCTCCACGAAGCGGTTCAGCACCCCCACCCCGTAGGTGAGCGGGCAACGGCGCACGCGCACCACCGTGGGGTCCAGTCCGAACAGCACCGCCCCCTTCAGGATGGTGAGGCCCACGTCCTGCGGGATGATAATGCGGCAGGTCCGTCCCAGGGTGTCTTGCACCGCCTGCTGCAGCATGGGGGACTCGGCGAAGCCGCCCACCAGGAACAGGAAACGCACGCCCTGCACCTCCGGCTTCCTCATCAGCTCCTCTGGGGGGAGGGGGTATCGTTTTGGGGCGTTAGAGACTGATGGCTACCCAAAAACCAAGCTTGGTTAAAGGAATGTAGTGGAGAATGACAACAATGATAAACTGAGTGGACCAGAGGAGGCCTTTATTCCGACTTCAGTCAAAATACTCTGCATCAACTGTAGCCGTCATATAGAGAAGACCCAAGGGAACACGAAGTAGGGTAATAATCTGTGCAATGGCTAAAGCAGGATGATTCTGCACGCAAGCGCTGAGCAAGAGCCGTCACTCACCAATGTGTTTGACGATGTTGTTGATGGTGGGCTGGAAAAGCTCGTTCATAGCTTCTGGTGTGAGTCTCAGCATCCCCTGGGACGACCACTTGACTATGTTCATACTGACAAACAGAGAAAGGGTAACATAGCACACACTCACATTGCACACGCCACCTGTATAATGACCACTGTACTGTTCATACTGACAGACAGAGAAAGGGTAACAAAGCACACACTCACATTGCACACGCCACCTGTATAATGACCACTGTACTGTTCATACTGACAGACAGAGAAAGGGTAA
>JAOYSI010000003.1:1925093-1942150 GCA_025775065.1 Hiodon alosoides | reverse complement strand
GGAGACTGCCCAACCTAAAGGGGAGGTGAAGGAGACTGCCCAACCTAAAGGGGAGGTGAGGGAGACTGCCCAACCTAAAGGGGAGGTGAGGGAGACTGCCCAACCTAAAGGGGAGGTGAGGGAGACTGCCCAACCTAAAGGGGAGGTGAGGGAGACTGCAGGACTCACCACGTTTCTGTGCATCTCCTCCATTCGCTTCCTCATACCAAACATCATGCTGTCCATCAGACTCAAAGGGTTCCTGAGGGCTATATCCTGCAGAAACACCAAAGACCATTTCATGTTCACGTTCTACATTGCACACACATAGTGTTTCTGCTGTCATTTTATTAACTCACTAACAAACACAGACAGACAGACAGACACACACACACACACAGAGACACACAGACACAGACACACACACACACACACACACACACACACACACACACACAGACGTCCCTGTTTCTGATTTAAGCGACAGAGAAAGAAAGACGCTAAGAAACACTAAGTTTGGCATCAAAGCATTCACTATTAAAGTGGTGTAACACTTCAGACAAGAGGCTTTTGTGTGTGCTAAGCCCTTCTAACAAAGCTTTTAGTGGCTGGCAATGACACAAACCAAGAACCCGGGATGCAATCCTTCAAAGAGCCACCCTTTATCCACATTGTGTTTTACACGGCACTGACTGACCACAGGACTTCGTCTTGTTTATAACGCGATCCTGAAACTAACCACAAGTCTCCAGGGAACCCCGCACAGCTCCACCATGGGCCTCTGCCAGGGCAACAGATCTGGCAGAAGCTTCTCCCAGCTGGGACACTCGACTGATGACTACTCCCGGCGGGGGGGAAAGCCGACATGTACAAGAGCGACAAGGCCCACAGACACATTCTCTTTTACACCATCTTCAGCGGCGCACACACAGGCAGACACACCCGGGCGCGCTGGTGTTGGTTGGCACCTACAACTTTGCGGAAACGATCAGAGATAGGGAGGTTGCAGAGCTTGGCTTGAACAACTGAGAAAATGGCGTTTATGTAAACGTCGTAGATGAACCTAAAACAAATGTCACTGAAAAAGGGAGTACGGAGCCTCCTGTCAGTATGGGAACAGGCAAGTCATTTCATGCTTCATTAAACCGAATCCCTCCGCCGTTGTACTGACCGTACTATCAACTCCGCCACACGAGAGAGCGGCTCGTCCCCTGAGAAGGATTACAAAACTCAAACAAGTCATGTGGCTTCATGCCTGTGTCACATGTGCACCTCGGCCTCCTCATCTTGCCTGAGACTCCTGCACAGCGCCGTTGGACCTCACGGCGCGCGAGGTGTAAAATAGCCGCCGTTAGCACGCCGCGGCGATGACAGATGCACCGAGGGACTCATGCCCCGGGGGGAAGGGGGAGGCGCTGGGTGTAATCCCCACCGGCGCTAATTTGTGACCGTGGCCTGGGGATTATTAGGGGTTAGGCTCCACCGAGGATCCCATATTCTGGGAACCTTGCGGAGGCCCAAAGAGACAGGAGCCCGCTGCTTCGTCAGCACTTCTGGAAAGGTCGCGGTGAAGTGAAACTATCAACGCCGGTGAAAAAGCACCTATGAACTAATCAAGCCCGAGAGGCCAGACGTATTTCTGTCGTGGGCGTATTTTTAGGCGGAGGTTGGAAGTGGCAATCGGGGTCTTCGGGCAACAGTATTTTGGGCGCTGGCACTGGGAGTGAGTGAATCGGCCCGTTTTCTCACCAGCATGTCATGGGATCACGTCTCGCGCAGCCCAGAGTTATGACTAATATGGCACAGAGGGAGACTGACTTCTACGAAAGAGTATAATAACATAAGCTCTGAGAGGGTAGACGCATTTGGGCAAATCAACATAACATTGGTGGCACAGCAGGCTTCACACTGAAACCAGAACATGTAGATGAATCATACATCCATCTCTTAGGTGGCACATTCAGGTCGTCCATTGAAATGGATGTCTTTGTTAAAGCATTTAAGCATATTGGGATAAAATACGTGCTTTTGAGCCACCAATATCAACGGCTAGGTGGTCTGTTGGGCCAGTGTTAAAATATCAACGGGTTTTACCCACCTTTTAAAGAAGCAAGAAGCCAACTGAGACAGGTAGTGAAATAAAGGATAGTTTACACCCACGAGCAGGGGTACTGAATACAGGAGTACTGAATACAGGAGTACTGAATACAGGGGTACTGAATACAGGAGTACTGAATACAGGGGTACTGAATACAGGAGTACTGAATACAGGGGTACTGAATACAGGGGTACTGAATACAGGAGCAGACAGAATAAGAGAGAGATATTCATATCATGATGTGTGTGTGTGGGTGTGATGTGTGGGTGTGGGTGTGTGTGTGAGTGTATGTCTGTGTGATGTGTGGGTGTGTGTGTGGGACATGTGCGTGTGTTGGGGGTCACTTCAGTGTGCTGGAAACCTGAGGACAGGCAGATCGTGAGTCTCTCACAGCCGATAAGCCTGCAGAGAACGCCTGAGGATGTGAGTGGTGTGTGAGTGTGGGCAGGGCCAGTAACCGGACACCACAAAGTGCTTTCTGCTATAGAGCCCCAGCAGACCGCCTGGCCAGGGCTGCAGCATGCAGACACATCCTCAATCAATCAAATTTTATTTATATAGCGCCTTTCATGCCAAGGCATCCCAACGCTGCAATATACAGTCAAATGAAAAACATCAGAATAAAACTACATAGAAACGATAACCAAGCCCTTCCAGGCTACAAACCGGCCTCTGCAGGAAGGTTGGAGTTTGAAGTTTAGTTTTGAAGGCATTTGTGGCTATTGAATGAGTTAAATAGGCAGCTGTAGTGCTTAAGGTGACATGCTTGTAACCGTAAGGTTGACGCTTCAGTAAAATATCCAGCTGTATGAATGGATGTGTGTAGAAATTGTAAACTCTGTAAATCGCTTTGGATAAAAGCGTCTGCTAAGAAACTAAAAACGTACATGTAAGCCCAGCATCTGTAGATTGTAGCTGGCCACCAGGGACATAACAAATATTTCCAAAGACAGTAACACGATTTTAATAACGACTCTGTATGTGTAAAAGGTTCTGAATGTTTTGTACCTGTCAGAATTCAAGCAGCAGCATTCTGTGCCTGCTGCAAGGGATTGATTGACTTAACGAGCAGACCAGCCAGTAAGGCACATGGCAACTTCTGCATCGACAAAAGCAACTTCTGCATCGACAAAAGCAACTTCTACATCACGTTGTGGAAGATCCAAGCGAACTTGAGCTACATTTCGCAAATGGTAATAAGCTGGTTTTACTACAGCAGTATACAGGCAGCAGGCCGGTGTCACTGAACAAAGCATCCTTATGTACAGTTTGGTAGGCGGAGAGACAGCAGGTTGGGGATGGCTTCTCAGCCTATTCTGAGAAAAGAATTGACAAGTCTGGCAAGGGGCCGGTGTCCGATGAAAGTGACTACTAGGGATAAATATACTTGACGCATGGAGCGGGGAGGATTATTCAGGGACACAGAGACTACGTTTAACACCTCCCAGCATCCAGAACCGAGCAGCTGGACCCCATGGGAAAGGTGTCCTCAGGAGACACTCCAGAACCTCTTCTGTCAGCCACGGTACTGCCCAATTCTGTCGTCCCCTTTATATTGTTGTGTTTCACCACGGCATTGACGGATGTACTGTTCAACCCGTCCATACTCTACTGCTGTTCCAGCACTCTGTTCTAATGC
Organism: Hiodon alosoides; assembly: GCA_025775065.1. NCBI lineage: Eukaryota > Metazoa > Chordata > Actinopteri > Hiodontiformes > Hiodontidae > Hiodon > Hiodon alosoides. Next base: position 1,938,434 of record JAOYSI010000003.1, on the reverse strand, counting down.
CACGTTCTGTACCCAGTGATATGCAAGCTCAGACCAGAGACAGCACCTCCGACTATCTGCACAAGCATCAAACCCTGGGTCCAGATGAAAATATAATATGTATGTCTAAAACTTTTCAGCGAGAAAGCGCTCTGTCAGTAGAAGAATGTAGGCCGGGAGCTCTAAAAATACCCCTCCCTCTAAAGATAACCGTGACGTGGGCCGGTACAACTGCCCTTTCTGCAACCTGCACTCCGACAGCTCCCGTGTTTAATAAGCCCAGCAGCACCCGCTGCGGATTGGGTTACACGGCCATGGCAACCCTCCACCCCCCCCCGATATGTGACCCCAGTAAACCCCCCATCTTCTGTGTTTTTCTTCTCTCCCTCCCCCTTTGTAGTCTGAACAGCAGACTGGGTACAGAGGGGAAAGGGTATGTGTGGGGCTGTCACACTGACGTCTCCCTGGGCCAGATGGGCGAGGAGGACGGGGCGTGTGACTCCAGGCTCTGTGAGGGAACACCCAGGAGGCACGCGTTGGTCGCGGGGGAGAGGCAAGCGTTGGTCGCGGGGGTGAGGCGAGTGTTGGACGTGGGGGCGTGGCGAGTGTTGGTCGCGGCAAGCGTTAGTTACGGGGGAGAGACGCACATTGGTCGCGGGGGCATGGCGAGCGTTGGTCGCGGGGGCGTGGCGAGCGTTGGTCGCGGGGCGTGGGGAGCTTTGGTCGCAGGGGAGAGGCGCCTTGGTCGAAGGGGCGTGGCGAGCGTTGGCTGCGGGGGAGAGGCGAGCGTTGGCTGCGGGGGCGTGGCGAGCGTTGGTCGAGGGGGCGTGGCGAGCGTTGGTCGAGGGGGCGTGGCGAGCGTTGGCTGCAGGGGAGAGGCGAGCGTTGGTCGAGGGGGCGTGGCGAGCGTTGGTCGCGGGGGAGAGACGAGTGTTGGCTGCGGGGGCAAGATGCCCGACAAGCGACCAAGAAGCTTGCTCAGCACAAGAGCAGTCGGGGGGGCAGGTGAGCAGGAGAACTGAGAGAGGAGTGACTCCAGGCTCTGAGAGGGAACACCCAGGAGAGCTATCTGAATGTTGAAAACACTGCAAAGGTGATGAGATTTCATCCATTTATTCCTAAATCAAAGCCAGTGAGAAGACAGGATTTACTAAATCTGGTTATTGCTTTGAGTTTGTGTTATATAGGTACCTAGGAATTTCATTACTTCAGCGAAGGACAGTTACACCAATTTGTTTCGTTTCATAACCGCTCTGGAGAAGACACTTGCCCCATGAGGGAAATTTTCACATGAAGTGTTACTGAATGTATATCTTTCACACATGTATAGCTTTTATTGGATGTAGTTATCCTGTAAGAATATGAATTATAATTCGTAAACTTTTTAAAGTATTAAAACCAGGATCTCTCTCAGAGGCCTGGATTAAGTACTGTGTGTGACTGTAACTGGACTACCAGGGGTTTATTCATCATGACATGAAACCCATTACAACCCCAGTCACATATCCTCAATACAAGTTCCCCACTCTGTTGCCTGTGCCCTGCGTAAGCCCCCCAGTTCCATGGGGGTCCCACTGACCCACTTCCTTACCCTGGGGTCTTCTCGGTGGGCCAGACTGGAGCCAGGCGGCCCGCCCGCCCTGGGCTCCCTGTCTTGCCCGCTCGTCAGGCCCGTGGCGAAGTCGCGGCCAAAGGGCTCGGAGAAACTGCGCATCATCTGACGCACGCGCTCATTGTGAGCCTGAAAGGGATCCCTGGGTAGGGAAGGAGACGGGGATCAGGAATCAGTCTGAAAATTCCACAGAAGATGCTTTGGAATTCTGAAAACTAAAACAAATGTGAGCCTACCTTGAAGAGCTATAGGGACAGATAAAAAAAAAGAAAAAAAAGGTTTAATGAAGAATGCAATGTAAGATTTTGCTCTGCAGTATAGAATCGCTTATATCTGAGATACGTTAGGAGGAAGTTTAGTCATTTAGACGGACACTCACTCACGCCCATTCATATTACTCGTCTGCATGCCAGGTTAGTCTGTCTGGTCAAAAAAAGAACTGTCCAGAGATTTTCTGTAAGTAATGTGGTGCCTTGGCCAGTGCCTTGCAAACCAGTGCCATTGCTAAAAAAAAAATGCTAAAAACGGCGTTATTTCATTCAACTTTTTAAGGTTATGCATGCCAGACGGAGGGTTTCTGAGGCCAGGTGGTACCACCCTGGGCAACAGATGAGGGGAAAAAAGAACACGGGACCAAATTTGCACTTACCTGTAGAATCGAACAAGTATGACTGGATAGATAACAGACATTCGTGCACTAATCGCTTAGTAAGAGTAGATACTACAAAACCAAAAGAGTTATTTCAACCTTTGACAGCACCTGTGTAAATTCTATAACATGGCACTTCAATATATACAGACGGGTGAGAAATTGAAGGAGAAACCAACATGAAGTGTCTCGGTGAGTTGGTGGGACACCATGAGCTGCCAGAACAGCGTCGATGCACCTTGGCATTGATTCTACAAGTCTCTGGAACTCTACTGGAGGAATAGAAACTCCGTTCTTCCAAAAGATATTTGGTGTCTTGGCGTTTTGATGTCTTGATGGTGGTAGAGGGCGCTGTCCAATATCTCCCATAGGTGTTCAATTGGATTGAGATCTGGTGACAGCGAAGGCCACATGATTCACAAAATTTTTACACTCATCAAACCAATCAGTGACCTCCCGTGCGCTGTGGATGGGGGAATTTTCTTCCTGGAAGAGACCACTCCCATCAGGGTGGAAATGTTTCCCCATGGGACGAAGATGATCACTCAGAATAACTTGGTAATGATTGAGTGACTCTTCCCTGTAAGGGGACAGACAAGTGGACCCAAACCATGACAGGAAAATGCATACAGCATAACAGAGCCTCCCCCCACTGTAGTTTTTTCCTTTAATTTGTCACCCGTTCGTACATTTTTGCAGGATTTACATATATATTCTATGTTTTAAATTAGTATATTGACAACGTTGAGTTAGAAAGCTTCCAAAACGTATTCTTTTCTTCTATGGGAGGCAAACTGGCATTAGTTTAAACTTTAAAGTACTCATTTAAATTCGAATGACAACCTTTAATATACTTGTGTACACAAAAAATATTTTATTCATGGTTCATTTTAAAGTTCATGATACACATTTTGCCGGGCACATAAAGACCATTTTCTATTTATAACGCACTAGCGAGAGAAATCTGGCGTCTATTCATCTCCCGTCTGTCTTTCTTAAAGTCTTATCCCCTGCACTGGCCTGTAACTCTGGAACACGGAAATCCCGTCCCTTACTGTGGTGCATTCCAAGAGACAAGAGGCTGTTTTTTAACTAAGGTCGACACCAGTGTGTTTTTGTTGTTGGTTTGTTATTGTTATACCGACCCACCTGTCATGCCGCGATGTCTACTGTGGCCAACGCTGTCGTACCAGGCCGCCGACTGCTATCGCAGAGGACTAGTAATCTCAAATACCTTAACAGACAGCGCTCACAACCTTGTCTAATCTTGGTTTAATTTAACAATAACACCAATGGGGTTGCTCCTTGCCAGAATTTTATAGAGGAAGAAAGGCATAGTAGCATGTTAGCTATGACGTTATTCAAACATATACATTCCCATTCAGTGAGTAACTCATTTGTATTAACGTGCTTTCTTCTCAAATTCCAGAAACTAATTTTGAATATTACTTTAATAAATTGTTAATAAGTAAATATGTACTGATCATTGGTTATCGCAAGTCAAATTTTATTGCGAATCGTCTAATTAACTAATAGCGAAGCAATTTGATGAAGCATGTCAAATTGTCTTTACATGTATAGAAACATCGCTAAACAAATCTCTCAAACACATACTCATAAAAACAAAATACAACATTAACGGTAGTTACTTATTGGAGTCCCAGATCGTGTAAATCATGTTATTATCCAAAGATAATAGGTTAAACCGTTTATCAAATTAGACTTAAATAATTTAAATAAAAGATATCTTAAACACACACATTAAATTACATAATAAAATACACCTACGAGAAGAATGGGTCTTCGTCAAATTCCCTAAGCAGGCTGTTAAACATTTCCACAGGTTGAGTTTGGAAAAAACCTAACGTAAAACGGGTCCCTGTTTGATTTTGCTTGCAAGCTTGGTTAACTCGTTTAACGCTCTACAGTTCCGTAAATGTTTATTAAATGCGCAGCTACCACAAAACTTGCAATTAACTAAACTGAGACCGGCTGTCCAGCTGACCTTCGTCCATCCTTTTGATTGGTCCGCTATTCAGAGACTGCACCGTCGAACTGTTGTGCTTGCGGTGTCATGGCAACGCAATTCCTATCATGTTCTTGAAAATTCTAGAAAAGTATACTTCATATTTTTACTTCTGTTTAATTAAGTTTTTTGGGTTTTTTTTAGGGTAGTTAAGTAGTTTAAAAAGTACGCTAATTGTAAACCTAAAACTTGACCATAAGGTAGGCAAATAAAAACAAACATACGCTATATCTTGAGCTGGGGGCCCAAGGGAGGACCTACACACATAGAAAATATGGCATAGGTTGCGCATTATTGTGGAAAATTGGGCACCGGGTATTTTATAACCACGGAGAAACTTAAATCTGTCTCCTGTGGCAAAATTAACATTGGGGGCATGGTCGAGTATATATTGACCATGTGTCCCGTTTTCGTTAAAACATCCATTGTAGCTATGAAACATAATTTTAAATAAGTTCAATATAATTAAAAAAAGATTAAAGTATCCTTAGTGTCCCATTATTTGTTCCTAAACACTCCAAAAAGGCTTTAATACTGGTATCATACCAGAATTGCCAACAAGGATTTCACGGTGGCTGAAGTAATCCATAAACTTGTAATTTTCCAGTTCATGCAGCTTCCATGCATTTTAAATTCCCTTCCGTTAATTGCGTGAAAACAGCTGTTTCTCAACGTCTTTTGTCGCCATGCCAGTGTGAGAACGCGAGAGTGTAAGCCCAGGCGAGGAAACCAAGCGCCCTTGCAACGGGATCGGCCACCCGACACTTAGGCATCTGTCCCCGGCCGCATGCCCCTCCTCTTTTAAAGTGGGTCTAGGCGGGGAAAGACGTGGGGCGCGCACACACACAGAGGGGACTGTATGTTTTTGTGAAGAGAAAAAGAGGGAGATGTGTTTGAGGTTCCTCAGGCAGTAAGGCCCCACTAGAACGCCCGCAGACACAAAGTGACATTATGCCCCCACCTCCGAGGGTCTCCCGTTCACCGCGCTCCCATAATAACCCGGACATCTGCCCAAACCATAAATAGAGAGCCCGACGGCACACGTGTTTATCAGGTTAAGACCGACCAAAAGGTTTTTAACATCGTCTACACTTTGTTCTATTTTGACGGTGACAGAGGTTGAACTCTGTATTCTTCCCAAAAGGATGTGTAAATAACAGGTAATTAATCCTTCCATGTCACAGGGAAAAAAACAGAGAAATTAGAATATAGCTTACTGTTGTGTTACAATACGGGAGGGCACATTATCGCTCATTAATGTCACTGTGACATCACTTAAAGATGTTTACAAAGGATGATCCACTGTAACTGATGCCAAAAGAAAAAGCTACTAAAACAAGAAACGCCTTGCTGTACTCCCTGGATCGGACAGTGACGTCGTAATGAAAGATTATAATCTCTATAATAATCTCTATTATAATTATAATCTCTATAATCTATAATTTGCTTTAGACACACACAAATATAAGTTTCCTTTCTTTGGGATTTATCAGATTAAATGCGCATGGTTATCTTTTATTTAAAAAGGTATAAATTGTTATTAAACATATATTTGTTATAAATGCTTTATAATACAATTAGTGCTATAAATTGTTTTAATTGGATTCCAGATAACAGGTTATATAAGCAGGTTCTTCAAAAGTATCAAAAAAACATGATCATTCAATGAAGCGTGTCTTTTCATGGTTACCATTAGGAACACAAAGCAAAGAAACACAGAACTCAAATGATGTATTCTTATTTTTAAAAGATTTAAGTTTATTTCCATAATCAAAGACAAACCATCACAGAACACAAAAGCCTGTGAGAAAACGTTTTTACAGCGCTCCTCTTCCGAACACCAAGACGAGCGGTCTCAGATGCTTGGCCAAACAAAACAACGGACGAGAGATCGAACACAGTCAAGCACGTGCCTCCGTTAGGCTGGCCTGACTTTACAGCTTCACCGGCTCTCTTCCGTGGGGTTGGGACCTCACTCAGGGCACTGGGCTTCCCATGAGCCTCTCCTGCCGAAGGGAGATCAGCCTGTTCAGCCACAGCTCCTCAGCCTGAGCTTTCTCGATAAACAACTGGGGGACAGAAACAGAGACGGGAGGAAGTCGTTAACTCGAGGGAGCGAAACGCCAGATGTTATGGGGAAAGGGCACGGGGTGAGTCTGTCTGCAGCCCTGCCACACCCCGCGGCGTGCGGGGGAATAAGGGTGGTCTCAAACGCACCGCGAAGGCCTTGCACTGATAAGATTGAACATGAAACCAATGCGGAGAGGAACAGTTTGGGGACACTTTAATAGGGAAAGGGTGCAAAGTATCCTGGAAATACCACGCCCTGCACATGCTTCTTGCTCATGCTTAGAGAGCTTGACATGACGGAGGCGTGTCACACAGCATGCGTTCTCTGCATGCGCGGGACTTTAAACAGCACAGAGAGTTTGGCTTCGCCAGTTCTGCTGTCGGACGCTAAGGAGTTTTGAAATTACAGTAAATACAGTACATTGTGGCGGTTAAATGATTGAATCATTATTCGTAATTTCCGTCCTCCGCCTTCGGCATATTGCTGTCATAGATCAGGCTGTCGAGGGCGATCTGCATTTGTCATGGATAACTGAATTCCCAGCATGCCAGAGATGAATGGCTTGCCGCACTTTCAGGCCTACTGTACAGAAATATTAAACCCATCGACTGTTTAATCCCCCCCCTCACTGAGGGTGATAGCCTTCTGTCTGTCATCATGCAGAGGATGGAGGGACGCTGTGATGGGGTGTAAAAACCTAACACACTGCTCACTCTCCGCGTCACCCGGCTGACTCTCCGCGTCACCCGGCTCACTCTCCGCGTCACCCGGCTCACTCTCCGCGTCACCCGGCTGACTCGCCGCGTCACCCGGCTGACTCTCCGTGTCACCCGGCTGACTCTGAGTTCCAGCTGATCATTGTGGTTGCATGCGAGCTCAACCAGTGCTAAAATGTCACCGTTCGATTAAAGCAAACCCCACCACAATGTTTAACGTGATGGCCAAGCACATCCACCACTCATCGAGTCAACGGAGACGCCGGAGTGAAACACACACTTACACTCGGGTGAGCGAGAGAATCGCTCTCCTGGTAACGGATGGCCGTAGGGAGAGAGACTTCCTGTTTGTCGCGCGGTAGTTCTGGGGACAAGGGTTCCTGCTTAACGTCTGCCGGTTCGGGTGCCTGTAAAAGTACACAAAGTCCCACGTGTGTTAAATCACAGCGCATAGTTTGAGGGGTGCACAGCGTGAGTGCACATTCGGTAGATGCCAGCTTCCAGGAAGAAGCAGACATTCAGACTGACATTATTTGTAGCTAAAAGTGCCACTGTGATTTGTCAAAAACTGAAACAGTAAAAAAGAAAGAACAAACAAAACAAACTGATCCACACATTGCCTTTTGTAAAGTTTAGATCTTTAGCCTGAGACTAGAACAGAGGCAGCAACAGGGGCTCACTAAACCTAACTGGCTAGCAGCGTGTGATTCCCCGGACTGTAATACCATTAAAAACACACCCACTAATAGCTGCACATTAAAAGAAGGTGTACAATTCCTCTTCCAACAATATCAAGTTTTTTTAGAATGTCTTCATTAATTAATTTTGGTCAGCATATAAACTCTGCATACGGATCTGCAGTCTTTTTTAAAAAGACTAAAGCGTAAAAGAAGAATCTGAGCATAATAGTTCTGATTTGAGAAAAACTTCTAATTAAAATCTGTTTTGAATTCTGTTTGTTTATTGATTGAGTTCTTAAGCAGAAACCTGTGGCCTTTTCGTGAATTAAAAAATGAAATATGAAATAAGAGCCAAACACACCGTCCCTCCTCCAGTAAACTTGGAGGGGATGAAGAGTGAATTGACATAACTTTAAACTTCAAAAGGTGTGAAATTAAGTCAATCATTTGGGTGACTGATTGTCAAAAAAAAGTCTTGTATGCCTCAGGATTGGTGGTCTAAATATAACGGTTTTAAAAAAAAAAACTGTATTTAAAACAGGCTGCACAAGAACTTATGCCATGGTCAATACGCGATTCTCTTTTCATAATTTGCCAACCTCTTGGCTGAGATTATCGGTATTTTCCGGTTTATGTAGTTCAATTTATATCCAGAAGATGGCACTATATGTACGGGTCTAAAGAGCATCTTTTCCTTCAGCAAAGCTGAAAAGTAAATTGCTATAGAATCTGAATATCATTTTAAAATCTCATCATTGCGCCAAAAGCAGAAACGCCAATTGAGTGCCAGCGCTTAAGGGCCACCTCTCTGGTTTCTCCCTGGAAATTTAGTTGCTTGATTTAAATAATCAGATCAAGTTAAAAGTATCCAGTGTTCAATATGTTCACAGGGGCGACACCTGCAGGAGCATTACACGTCCCGGCTCCAGAGGTGGAACAAACCCAGGGGGGCTTTAAGGGATGGAGAGAAGAATGAGCTCTATTCTCCTGCCATACGCTCCGGTCCAATCCGTTTGAGAACATCCCTAAATGCAGAGATGAGACAACGCAAATGGTCGAAAACCCCTGGAAGCCTACCGTAATTAATCAGATTTATTCTGCTCGGACGATCTGCCTTTGTCCCAAAACTCAATGGATCAGCAGCAATCATTACCCACAAATCCAATGTTTTTATTTTTTATTTTTTCATTGTTCATTCTGGAGCTGGACGATTTCAATAATGACTTCTGCGTGGGGACCACATGGGGAGTGGTAGCGAAGACCTCAGTGTCTGTCTTCTAAGGCCGCGGCCATTTCGCCATTTGTGATTGCCCCTTCCTTTTGTAAAGGCAGCAAATAAAAAAAAAGACTCCCAAAACAGACATCCGCGGAATAAAGAGAAAAACATTCAAACGGAATCCGCAGACAGATGGAATAAACAGGGAAATCAAATAAAAGGGGCAGAGGACGGGGAACGCACCTTTTTGCCTTCTCGGGTTGATTTGAAAGCCTGGGCAACAAAGGATTCGCTCTCGATGCTCTCAATGCTCTTTATTCTCCTCACCTGCTCCTCCAGCGAAGCCTCCTCTGAAAGGGGGGTGGGGGGGGGGACAAAGGGAGGAGAGGGGAGTCAGACCCCAGACAGCCCGGGCCGATGGTTCCATTGTTGGCCAGAACTCTCAGCGGCAGGTGGGTCCCAGGTCTGGGCGGGACTCATCAACGTGAGGAATTTGATTTGTGTTTTGCGGATACGACTTTAATCTTCAGCGCGATACCGCGTACCGCGGGCCTAAATAAACGTTTCATTTCCCCTGTTTTCTGTTTGCTTGCCGATCGGAGGCACCCAGGGTCCTGAGCGCGACTGGCAGGCATCGTGCGCCACCGCAGAGGGCTATAGGTGGGGTCAACTGCACAGACTTCGTATATTCGGCCAGTCCCCCTGTCATTGGAAAAAACTGCATCCTCCGCCCAGCAGGGATAACTAAGCAGGTGACAGCGCTCACAAAGTGTAGCTGGGCGACAGACCGACAGACATGCACACACATATATACCAAGAACACAGGTATATGTCCTACCCAGAACACAGGTATATGTCCTACCCAGAACACAGGTATATGTCCTACCCAGAACACAGGTATATGACCTACCCAGCGAAGCTGAAAGTGCTCAACAATGCTTCCGTTTTATTCAGGAAATGCGGACACCTGTAAAAAACGTTTCTCGGCCTCCGATGAAAGGTGGATATGTGGAGACCTGTAAAAACGTTTCTCAGCCTCCGATGAAAGGGGCTTTCCAGCCTTGCTTGTTTAAAAGGCATCCCTCCCGGATCACCAAGGTTCTTTCCAGGGGTCTGGACATGCAACCTTTATGCACACAGACCACCCTGCCTCAAGTCCTTTTACTGTAACCATTACAAAGCTGTCAGGAACTAAAGAGCCCCATTATTCCTCGCCTGTCAATCTACCAGACGATCAGTCAATATCTCTATTCTTCCTTCAGCCCATCTACCTACCTATTTATCCTCTCTTTCATACTTCCCTCTATCTGTCCGTCAATCTGGGAAACATGAGTGTGTTTGGAGAGTAAGAGCTTTATCTCAGAGAGCTGCAGTCTGTGGCTGAGAAATGTTTTTAACAGTGCCGTAGAGTACATATGAATGTATGTATGTATGAAAATTTAACAGCGGTCCGGAGCGCAGAGCAAAGCAGGGCGTGAGGAGCCCGGCCCGGCCTGCCACGAGCCCGACCCCCCGCCCCGCCCCACACACACACACACGCACGCACGCACGCACGCACGCACGCGCTCTGTCTTGCGACTAATGAGCTGATTTCATTACATCCATTAACTGCGACTGTCGCGACAGATTTTCCCGGGCAGCACGTTTAATGAATAAATGAATATTTGTTCCGGTTTCATTTGGTTAGCCGCGGCGAGGAGTTTCGCAGAGCTGCATGTCAATTTCCACCTAGGTTTTATTGTATGTGCCAAGAGGCACCAAAAAAAAACCGACATGGATGGTGGTGAGGGGCTCAAAGTTTTATTTACTTAGGAGAGTTCAAGAACTAACTGACAACTGAAATTAATGCTGGGTCCCTGACAGTTTGTCTTGTATCTCCAGGATACCACAGCGCCAAACACGGTTATTACCTTGAAATCCGCGGATAGATTGAGAGTTTAAAAAAATAAATAAATAAATAAAAACAACCCCGTCACCACAATATCCTTTAGACCGCTCAGGCCTGCCCGTCACATGACAGGAGCCGAGTTTAGAGCCCGGAGCTTAACGCAGCCTCGCTCTCGGACGGCTTTCAATCACCCATCTATTAATATTGCACAGAATCCTCCAGTACCGAGATCCTTAATGACAGGGAACATACAATTACCGGAGGGGGGGAGAGAAAAAACAGCTCCCCGTAAAAGCTATTGAGATATATCAATGACAACTCTTTGGCGAGAGGAGTGGACGGGCTTGGAAGAGGGTTCCATTAAAGACTCATACTTTTTGACAAACACATTAATGGTAGATAAAATGACTTCCATATGCTGTTTGTCAGATGTCAGTGGGAAAGATATGTATTTCATAGGAAAATCAAAAATAATGGACTTTGGGAGAGGTCTGGCCCAGACGGTCGGTGGGCGGGGGGGCATTGATGGGAGGAAATCAATAGCCTCGGCGTGGAGCAGCCCGCACCAGACCAGATGCAGCCCGGGAGGTCAAAGTTGATATTTAATATTGACACATTATCTGGGAAATTAATTTAGCGGGCCAAGTCAATTGTCACTGCATTAGGAGTGCCCGGAGAGGAAACGCAAAGAGCGCAACGGCAAGGGTAGGAGCACGGCCTACTGTAGTTATTACTCACATAACGCTGTTACTCGCTGACGTTACAAACAGCAACAAGCGCTAAAAAGACGTGCCTTCCTAATGAGAAACGGCACAGTAAGGATACAAGAACTGCTGTTATCACTGCGTCCTACGACAGTACGACATCTGCTTAGTCCTACAGCTGAAGAAACCCACAGAGGACGGTCAATTAGGCCTAAGGTTGAAGAAACCCACAGAGGACGGTCACAATCTCAGGTCTTCTCGTTCTCATTGTCCTGCAATACCACGACATGTGCTTAGGCGTAAGGTTGAAGAAACCCACAGAGGACGGTCAATCTCAGGTCTTCTCATTCTCATTGTCCTGTTACTCTTTAGTATCTCTATGGGCTGCTATCGTTATGTGCCACATAAGCAGTTCTCCATAACCTTTTCTCAGATTTCCCTCAGTGCTGTGTTTTGCGACACCAAATGATATTTGATTGATTGACTGATTGGACATTTCTGTTAACACTTGCAGTGGACTCCAAGGCAAGTTGTGATGAGAACGTAAAGAATATGTCTGAGGACCTAGGAACGGGCATCGACGGCGAAGCGCTCCACTCAGCCAGCCTAACAAACACCCAGCCGCGAATCCGGAAGCTTCCTTTTTCTGCTGTCACGTAGAACTGACACCGGGAGCTGACTCTAGACTAATGGATCCGAACTGACACCACTGCAACACCACTGAGACCTCCAGAGACTGGCACGTGTACTACTAAAACTAGTCAAAAAATAAACTCTAATCAGTGACCAATCACGCTTGCACAATAACCGTTTGTCATTTAAACTGATCAATTAAAAGAAAAAAGAAAAAAAAAATACCGAAGATTCGTCCCAGAGACTACGGCTCGCTTCTAAGCAGTGGCACTTTACAAACAGCAGAGGGTGCTGTTAAACAACAGACAGACCAGCTTTTTGACTTCAGTCTATCAAGGTGCAGGAGGGAGAGCGGAAAACGTCACTGCTGCTGATTAATTCCTGTGATTAAATAGGCCACTTACGCAAACAAAATGAATGTTTTGCCTTTAGTACAAAACAACAAAAAAAAACTCAGTTTGTCACAAACCACTCAAAATCTAAAAGGATGTGATGAAATGCAATTAAGTGTTAATGGCAGGAAGAACGGCCCTAAATCGTGTCATCAACTGAAAACAAAGATATATATATTTATATTTTTTAAAGCAAGCGGCAACGTAAGTACTGCGTACCTCATTCGTCCAAACGAACAGCACCCAAACACACCTTAAGGATTAAACACACCAGGATTGCTGTAAAACAAGCCAACTCCTGGACAGACACCTTGTCTGAGAGGCTTGCCCTCTACCTGTAACCAGAGCTCGGTGGCTGCTGTGAAGAGGGGGCAGGTCTTGTCCTGCTCTGTCTGGCCTGGACAGGAAGGACTCCGGGGGGGGGGGGGTTACCATCGCCTTTTCAGTGCTCCAGGTCTAAAGGAACATTTGGCCCATTGGGCTCTTTCATTAACAGTGGTCCTGTGTCGGAGACATTATTACCGTACGTTATTCATCTGCTCACCAGACTCTCTGATCCAGGCTGGAAATTTCACCTTTCATCCATTTGCGCCGCCGTTACGTCTACTGCAGAAATTCAGGTCAAGTGCTTACCTCAAGGGTACAGCAGCAGTGCCACTGCTGGAATTTCAACCTGCAAACCCTTCTGGTTACAAGTCCAATGACCTGCCCACAGGATCAGAACAGATTACAAACACACACACACACACACACACACACACACACACTCTCACTC
>JAOYSI010000003.1:1892950-1910092 GCA_025775065.1 Hiodon alosoides | reverse complement strand
GTGTGCATGTGTCTGATTTTTAATATCCATAGCAATTTATAATGACAGACGCAAAACTTAATTTGGCAAGTTGTGTGTTGTTAGACTGTTGATTGGGCGGTCAGACATGAGCAGGTGGATAACGTCAAAATAATGCGCTTTAAGGGAAATACAGCTTGAGTATCTTGTGAAGCAGGAGCTTACTCACTCATTTTAAACACAGAAGGGGGTGTGAAAGATTCATTTGTCATTCAATGTGTAAATGTTTGTCAGACTGTTGCCTGACTGGTTAATTGGCTCTCACCTGATGCTGGCAATTGGGCCTTTAGAGCAGGGGGCGGGTCACATTGAAAGAGGCGTCGTTGTAGCTGCCTACGTGTACCTAGCTGGGTTACTTAATATTTTTTGTAAATCCCTCAACTGCAGTGGGTCAAAAACATCTTCCTTTTGGATAAAGTGTCAGCCAGCTTTCTCAGAAGGGGGGACACTGGCAGGGCAGGGACTGAGGGACGGGAGGGGAGGTAAGCGGGTTAGGTTGCAATCCTAGCCGGTGCCAATGTCGTTAAATTGCCTGCATTTCAGCACAGTGATAAGTGACGAGTTCACATGGGACAGAAGGAGGCACACCAACAGCCCAGACGACCTCCTGACCCCAGAGAGTGGGGCTCTTAAGAGACCTGGGCTCAAGTAACAGCTCCTCTCCAAAACCTTTCCTACGCCACCAAGGCGCCTTAGAGACTTTTAACCATTTCCTTAACTTAGTACTTCTGTACTACTTTGGATTTTGTGCCACTGCAGTCCAACTAATCCAGCCATTTCACGATAGTTCAACTATGCCAGTTGATAAAAATGGCTTAATAATTGATATGTCCCAGTGTCCTATAACCAACCCACAATACACAATACACCCCTATACACCCACAACTATTATAGACCAGGGCCTGTATCTCCACCCCTGCTGAAACAGTTTGGCACCTCGGGATGGACGCGCTGACATTTAACGCACGCCCCTGGGTACCTCCCGATTTGGTCCGAAAGCCCCGAAAGCTTCCGCAGAGCGGGCCCAGTCCGTACCTTGGGTTCCTGCTGCGCGAGCGGGACCGGTGGGATCGGTGGGACCGGTGGCCCTTGCTCCGCTCCGGGGTCCGGCTGCCCCTCTTCCTCCGGGACGACTCGTGGGACGAGCTGCTGCTGGACCGCCGTCTGCGTCTGAAACGGGTCCAGCGGATTAATGGGCACGTCGCTAATCAAGTCCAGTGATTCAGGGTCATCCCAAACAGCGGCGTGACTCACTGGACTATGTTTAGCGGACGGACACTGAAATTGATGGGGGTTATTTACTTATTGGTTTATTTATTACCACTCAAGCCCGACCCAGTTCCCTGCACCCCTAAATCACATAACGCTTCGCTGGCTTCTGGTTTCATCCGTAACGCCAGAGTCCTTAAGCTCTGCACAAGGTGTGAAGAAAATGCGTACAGTTCATTTGGTTTGTAACCCTCTTCTTCACCAAACATCCTAAACGTTGGAGGCTTTCAAAGCCGACGGTTTCCGACAAACACTACTTTGTCCACAAGCAAAGCGGAGGAAGGAAACCAACTCAACGCAGAAGCACTAATGTGGCAGAGCTGCTTAGTTCCTGCTTTGTTGACTGGAATGCTCTTTTAATCTTGCATGCCAGTTTGCAACTTTATTCTGTTTGTAAACAGTGTTCAAACACCCTTCTGATTGATACCGTATAGCAGGGATCATTTCTGGGAAGGAATTTAAATGTGAGGGCTTATTTGACTGCTAGACAGTTTGAGTAATATTCATTATTAAAAACGTTTTTTTGGTTTTTTTCCCCCTCTCTCCAAACGCTCACATCTGCTTAACACTAAAAAACACAGGCTTTCTCCACCGGGAGCCTCACACAGACAGAGGGGGAAAAAACATAACAAATAATACAGACGTGGAACTATCAAAACAAATTTGTACCACTTACTGTACCAACAGCCGCCACATTAGTATTCTCTGAAACGGCTTTGGCGGCCCCGGCTGAGGCACTTCACACGGTCTCAGAGAAAGGAGCGCGGGCTTTGTGGTATCTGAACTCGCGGAGCACGGGGAGATACCGCGGTAAAAACCGCGGGTGAACACAGAGCCGCCGCACATGAAAGCAGGCCTCCGCGCGGGCGCTCGGAAGCGCCGCGTTCCCGAAACATGGGCGAGGGGAGCGTCCGTGACCGTTTTGTACAAAAGCACGGCGCGGGGGTCGCGAAAAACGTGAAAACCTGTGGGCCCCTCAAAGAGTTGGCCTTTGCTGCAGATGCTGACGGAGTGGCAAAGGCCAGCTAACAGGAGCAGTAGCAGTTATGGATTTATTAGCGTCTTTACATTTTGAAAGATCTCGCAAAAAATTAACAGCCTTGCCTAAAAGTTTAAAGAAAAATCACATCTCAGACTAATTCTTTTAATCTTTAGCCTCCCAGGAGCCTGGGAATGCATAATTACATAATCAGTGTTCTGAATTATGGATTGCTAAAGAACACAAAAGAAATAATTTGACATTTCAGAGCCTAACTCATCACAGCCTTTTTTTAACTGTCCAGAATTGCATCAGATTAGAAAAGCTTTCTTGAAGTATAGGCCCATGATCCAAAACGCCGCTAAACTTTTAGCCATGAAGGGGAAAAACAAAAACAACAACTTAAGGACTGATTATTTATGTCACTCACATAACCACTATCCTTTTTCTGATGGGAAAAGAAAACACCAAAAGTGAATTGAAATGGGCTTTATTACGTTAAATTTATTGAAAGCTATGTGGCCATGTAAGATTAAATCTGCTTGTTCACTTTTAAAACCCCTCTTCATGATTTTCACTGATATTGACCTTACCACTGCTGCCAGATCCCGTATTAAAACATCTCAATTCTGAAATAGGGCTTAAAAGATAATATTTACTTAAAAGATAAAATGTCTGCAACCTAATTGAGGCCAGCCCAATCATTTACATCAGTGTTGTGGGTAAAAACCTACAGGCCGATTAGTGGTCTATGCGTTTTTGCTAAAGAAATTCACCATATTCAACACCATTGTAATTTGTTTCCTTTTCCACTCCTCTATTCTCTCAGCTGAAATCCTCTGCCCCGGTGAATTGTGCCAATAGCCACTGTTATTGAAAGGAAAATGTGTGGTTAGGCTAAGAGGTCGTGCGCCTGGAGACTCTGACAGCTGAATAAAATACAGACCCAACTTCAAAGACCCCTGCCCACCCACTTTTATGAACATCTATGATAGCCCATCACACATAATGGCCCTTGACCAGGCAGCACTGGCAATTTAGCCAAGCCCTCCTAAAGTAAACGAAAGACGAGCAGAACCTCAGAGATGAAAAACAAAACAAAGACGGAAGTCAACTTTACAGCCAAGCTCTATTTAAAGGGGTCACCGCCAAGTTCACTAGAGGCCACTCATTTCAACAGTACTGAGAAAAACAATACTGTGGCTCACTACCTCACAAACATCCCACGTTTACAGTCTCCCTATCTCCGACTTTTTTCTGAGACTTTAGTGCAAACTACAGTTATTGCTTCAACTGTGCAACATATAGGGTAGTAATTTTTTGATTTATTTAAAAAATAAAAAAAACTGTATGCTTCAGGTGCCGACCGTCAACCGTACCTCCTGTCTCTGTCTTTGGACCGGGAACGAGACCTCCGACTTGACCTCTTACTACGACTGGTCACTCGGCTCCCGGACGAGCTCGAGGAAGAGGAACGGCGCCTGTGTTTCTTCTTCCTCCGACTGCCGCGTGCCTCGTCCTCGCTGTCCGAGGAATGGTGCCCCATTTCTGCTCCACACATCAACAAGGCAAACAAATGAATAAACTACAAGGGAGGCAAGATACAAGGGAGGCAAGATAGAAGAAAGGGGGGTGCGAGGAGGAGGAGGTGGATAAACGGCACAGAAATAATATTGTCCAAATTATACAGCACAACGATTAAGTTAGATAGTTTCTTCAAATAGCTTGCTGCCATCTCTTGCCGATTCCACGTGCACCGAAAGACTAGAAGAAATAAAACAAAACAAACCACTACGTTTTTCTTAACAGACAGTAAAGCTAGTTTGCTAGCTTGAAAGCCGAGGCGCGTGTGCATATATCGAGTTTTTTTCGTTTAATAGGAACCCCAGATGTTCAAATATTCTTGGAGCTGGCTGAATTTACCGCAAATCAAACGACAGAAACGGATATAGAAAATCATAACAACAGATTTGAATAACAATTGTTATACCTAAGTAAAGGGGGAAACGGGAGCATAACTATAAGTAACTGTAACACATAAAATACAGCTACCGAAGTATCGTCGAACATATTTTGCTAAATGTAATTTGACATTCGCTTTAGAGAGAATGTGGGGGGGAAACTCATTTATCAAGGCTCGCTAGCAAACTAAAGGCACAACGGCTAATGATGTTCAGTAAGCTAGCAGCAGCAAGCTATCAATGACACACTTTACATGAGGCCTTTCGTGTTTGGTGTGTTGCTCTGTTGTCATTTAAAAATTATGTTTACACAAATCATGGTTTTAGTATATTCAAAAGATATGCCTAAGCAAACTCTTACCAGTTTGGTCGTTTTATTCCCCTTCACCAAACACAGTTCATGTAGTGCTATACACCACTACAAAGACCTTACTAGAAGTTTTAGAACACATCGATGAGAATGAGACCAAGAGCCCAAAATAATACACACCAGAAGAATCGTTCACTGAACTACCTCACCTATCCACATTTCAAACTACAATACACCATGTTCATCCAGTGATTACTTTAACATGGACACATATGCTCTATGGTTTTATGTGTTTTATCTGAAACGAGTAAAAAAAATAAAAAATAAAGCAGCTGTCAGTTGTCTGACAAATAATAATAATGCGTCTGATAAAAAGGAACTACTCTTTTATATTATTGTGTATTAGACTAGAAAGACAATATGAGAAAAGTCGAATGTTAAATATAGGCTAATTAGTTAACGAATGAACAAAGAAAACCCGCCAAAAATAAGTACTATTATTAACAATACAACACGCATAGACATAGCTCCGTATGGTATTGCGTGTGTGTGTGTGTGTGTGTGGACGGTAATAATATTAATTATATTATTAAATATAATAAAATATTCTGAACGGCCATGCTTCGTGCTTTAATAGCTATAACCTGTTGCTAAGATATCATTTTAATAATATTCAGACCTTCTTGAAAATAATTGACTTTTAAAGATGACAATAAGCATAACTTTAAAAATGCAATTGATTATTTAAAAATTGGATTTAATATAGCCAACCGAAATACAGTTTAGGAATAGTTCAAAGAAGTAACGATTTATCCTGCTGTAAATTGTTTTCATATTAATGCTCGTAGCAAGTACACGAACAATGGAAAGTATAATGTCAATCTGCATAATGAAAAATCATGTTTTAGACGGTTAAAATATTATAATGCTATGTAAAAAAATATTAAACTGAGATTGAATAAACTACGTTCACAGTAATGTACATAATCGATATCGGTTTGTTGACTTGTGTTCTAAAAGTAGCGGCCCTTGTTCAGTCAAGCCGCCACATAATTTGTCCTGAACGAGTGAGACTATTTTGCTACTTAAATAACAATGTGATTTTGAAACTGAAATAAATCGAAACAGGCTACTTAGTAAATAACAAATATATATGGCTATTGGTCAAATGTGTAAATAGAGCAGAAACGATAATGCCGTTAATTCCCGAAACATCAAACATTGTCTTTTATATAGTATAATATTAATACTACTATGTCCAGTTATATGAGTGATTCAGGTATGAGTGATTTCAGATTAAATATAAGAAAACGATTATTTTTGCCTATATGCGTATCATACATTGGCACATTTTCAGTATCTAATGAACAAACACGCATACACTAACGCGACGCTAATTTGTGAATCATAAGCTGAAAAAAAAGTAATTCAAACAATCAAATATAGGTTGAGTCCAATAATAGCGCACAAAAGTTTTTTTTTTTCTTTCCCGAATTTAAGTCCTGTATGCTGCACAGACAAGAATCAATTTAATAATGCAGACACATGAAACTAAGCCTTCGTGTGGTATTAGTGTTAATGGTAACATTTAGGTAGCCTTTTATTATTTTATTTTTTTCATAAATAAAAAAATATATATAAATGAACATTTTTTAGTCCAAACAAAAGCGAATCGCAAAAGCTGATCCGGAAAAAAAAAACCTTAACTGCCGAAAACAAAACACCGCAATGAAAGATAATTAATGCCCACGATTCAAGAGAACAGGATTCATAAATAATTAATCAGGTGAATTGTTGAAAACCGTGTATGGAAATAATACTTATTATAGATTATCAATAAACGCGCTTAATTTTTGTATCACTATTACAAATGATTTCATATTCTCCTGCATCGCATTTCGTGTCATGCTTTGTCTTTCAGATACAGATTAAACAGTTTCATCCCTACGGGTTTGCGTTACCTTCACCGCAAGTGTACTATTATTTATTTATTTATTTATTTATATATATTTAATTATTTGAACACGCGGTTACTTTAAACAACAGTAATTAACAACCCCAGAGGCAAAATCATTAAAATAAACTCTGATTATTCATTTTGGTGCTGTTTACTTTCTGTTAAGCTTGCAGATTTACATTTAGACTCAGGTAAATAGTGTACAGTTATTTTCGCCTATTATCCGCCAAAAGGCTCCGTTCATTAAAATTACATTTGAGGCAAGAAACTGTATGTGAATGTATAAGGCCATCATAACATATAATATATATTATTGCTAGTTTTTATTTTTTTTATTATTATTATAGTTTTGACTGCTTTTTCAGATTACTCAGTGTTCTATTAGAATCTAACCATTTGTAAAAATAAAAATAAATAAAAAAAACACGATTTAAAATGATAATTTTTAAATTATAATTATATAGGATTTTTAAATATAGGGTTAATACATCTTAAATAAAATCTGACTGATATGCTAAAATCTGAATGCTACTCACGAATCGCCAATAATCTTTAAATTAAATGTAAACAACCTGCTTTAGCTAGGTCTTGTCTGAACGTTCTCTGAGTTAAATTGCAGTTAAATATTTTGCTAAGTGACCGTTAAAGCGCGCTATTTAGATGTCATTGACACGACGTGTATATTTCTTGTCTCATCCATCAAAACATTCCTTGTTGGTCCGCTCTTTACCTTTCCCTGTCTCACTGTCGCTTTCCCAGATCAGAGAGATTTGGAGGATGCTCCTATTCCATGTGTTCTCTTCAACTCGAGCTTGTCATTTTCAGTTTTAGCCACACCCCTGCAGAGATCCTGCCCATCTCCCCGGTGTTCAAAAACTTACTAAGGACAATAGCAACGAATCCACGCTTAATTAAATTAATTAGTCCTTCTTGTCAATCTTGGATTAATGGCCAATAGCAACCTGGTAAGAATGATCTGAAATCTGAAGGGTTGATAATGTTTTTTTTTTTTTTTCCACGCTGTCGGTCTATGGAGAACGAAAGGGGGCTCATCCCGGCTTCCTGAGGGGAGGTAATTTGCACGGATCAAGGGGCAGGCATTGCAAAGTATAAATAGTGTGACTTCAATACCGGATCACCAGCAGGTCTGAACTCCGCAGCAAGAAGAATTGGCCAAGATCTTTACATTTAGCAAAGCACGAGAGTTGGCAACAGATCACCTCGTATTTAGGTCGACAAAAGAAACACTATTGATGCCTTATCGTAAGCTGTTGTGGAACTGAGAAAAAGAGTGAGCACGAGAAGGGAAGATTTTTTTTTTGGAGCAGCGATGGAAGAACTTACCGCCTTTGTGTCCAAGTCTTTTGATCAGAAAGTGAAGGAAAAGAAGGAAGTGATAACGTACAGGGAGGTTCTGGAGACCGGATCGGTGCGAGGCAGGGAAGCACTCTCGGCTGAACCGAGTCACGAGGAGGTGAACGCTATTGCCCGGGGAAGTGCGCGATCGCCGCGCAGAGAGCAGGACATGCTTGGACCAGAGAGAAACAGGGATGCGGGAAGCCCCAAGCTCATTGATGGTAACTAGCAACTCACTTTGTCGAAATTTATCATGCATTTTTTCCACAACAAAAATGTCACGAGCCCATTATTGGTCAATGGAGGCTAAATACTGCAGTGCATAGGTTACCGCTGGATGCATATTGCTTCTGTTTCAAAATGGCCCGTTTCGAAGAAAGCGTGACCGTTTTAGTGAAACTTAAAATTATACAAAAAAGTTACATGTAGTACGGTACAATAGGTGTCTGTATAATTCAGATGTTTGTACTTAATTCTTTGAAAATCGTCGCATTTCGGCATATGCATGGCAGTTGTATCGTATTACCTATAAATTACTGTAATAAATAGCGCGTGTAGCTACCCATCGTAAATGTCTTCGTTGCCTGTTATACTTGTAGTTGAGTATCATAGGTTTTTTTTTATTAAACATACACTGCCTAAAATTCAAGATAAAGAATTAAAAACAAAAAATGAAAATCGTCACTAACAGTTGAAAAATAATAGTAAATGCAGGCTAAATCACTTGTTAAATGCAGGTGTTTTAACACTTTTGGGCTACATTGGTCCATAACTTTAACCATGAAGGCCTTGTATGCAAAGGGATAAAGAATTTTATGTATTTCAATAATTTTCTTTTCTTTTCTTTTGTCGGTAAAAAAATAAATAAAAAATACTGGTTGTATACCCTGAAATATGAAAACCATATTTCTCTTTCCGGAATTCAGTTTTTTCTTTGTTTCTTCCTTGTATATATATTTGTTGTTTTATTTTCTTTTTTGATAACCTACTATTTTTTAGCACGGATAACACTATTGCTGTAGAAACGAACAAACTGTAGTGAAATATACATATTGTCAGAGGTCCTGCTTAGATTTAGAAGAGTAGATTGATAAAACGATATAAATCATTTCAGGAGCATTTGTTTAATATAGAGATTTTTCTTCTCTATCAATTTGACCGTGTTGACGTGTTCCTAAACTAAAACTACAGAAACAGAAGCAGCGGCAGGAGTAGTGATAGTAGTATTATTATTAATAATAATTATAATAACAACAATAAATTACCGTAGAATTAGTCGGATTACAGTAATCAAAAACATTTTTTAAATTACAAGTTTTAAAATGACTACCACAAAATTTGAAAATGACTACCACAAAATTGCAACAATACAATAATTAAAATGATACAACATGGAATTATTTATATTGTGACGGTACTACTTTCGTAGTTGTGTTGAAATGTCAATTGTACTGTTTACATTTAAACACGTTTACCCAACTTAATCTAGTTTTGGCAATTATTCAGTTTTGGCACAGCAGGCAATAGTAATAATTATCATACGTCCACATTAAAGGGTTTAATACGTATTCATCCTCAACCGAGACTGAGGCAAAATCCAAGTGATCATAAGCGTGTCTCGGTCATCCAATAGCGTGCTCCTCAATGCATATTTATCACGAGTTAATTATTCACAACCTATCTGTAACACTACAAAATATACGAGGCTGATGTTGGTGAGATGCTAAAGCAAATCCTTGAGCTAGTCTTAGAGAGATCACACTGCGTTATCGTCTTTCCCTGGAGTACACGTGTTAAGGCCCGGACTCACCACCATAGTTAGCCGGTTCATTCATTTATTTATTTTTTCCATCAAGGTAACACGGAGATGAAAGAACGAAAAGAGGATTCCAAGCCAATGGAGGATGAAACGCAGACTAAAATCAAGCAGCGGAGAAGTCGGACTAATTTTACTCTGGAGCAATTGAACGAGCTCGAGCGTCTGTTCGACGAGACCCATTACCCCGATGCCTTCATGCGCGAGGAGCTGAGCCAAAGGCTGGGGCTCTCAGAAGCACGCGTGCAAGTAAGCGGCTTTAAGACCTGTTTTGGGATTTGTACTGCAGTAGCTATTTCTTAAAGATTATTCCGTGGTCCGCACGCTACTCTTGGTGTAGGCCATGCAGTAGACGTTTTTTGCACTTGGATATTGTATTAAAAGGTATATTTACTTGCCTTTAAATCGATTTTGTCAGTCAGTTTAAGTAGTAGTTAGTTCATATAAAACGGCATCCGTGGTGCATTGAACTCTGTTGGTCAATGAAGTAATGAGGCTTTATATGTTTTTGTAGGATGCGTGCGCTGACAAATGTTGCCATATCAGCTAAGAAAGTGGAACAAATTCAATTATATTAGCACACCATAACTGGTGCTCATCCTTATATCGGAGAAACATTTTTTATCGATAGAGAAACACAGAGCGATGCAATTAGGCCATGCATTAATTGCGTTAACTGCTCCTCGAAGAACCGAACAGCATTGATGAAAAAAATAGGCCTGGAAAAATCATTTGCAATAATCTATAATCCGATTATATTCTATATTTTCACGAATGGTGTGGTTTCCAACGGTGAAATTAGTTCATTCGAATGGTTGCGTTTCCTTCCAGTTGTTGTATGTCATATCACTAAAAAAAAGTCGAGGATGTTGGGAATTATTTGCTATTCTTATTTTATTTTAACGTTGACTCCCCTGGCTTCATCTCTGGTCCTTTTTGATGGAAAATACCAAATGCACAGAAATGTAATAGAATCTCCATGGGCAATGGGAGAACAATAACTGCGCCGGACAATGAAAATGAACACAGACACGAGTTAAGATCTGATTCATCAGTTCCGATAATATTTTATTTTAGACTTTCCTCATTCATCCCTTCTGTCCCCGCACAGGGTGGCGGTCGAGTTATTATTTCTTTCAATTGCACTGAGTATTTCGTTCTTACAAAAAAATACAATCAAAACGCACACAAGACGCCCCCCTCCCTAACCAAAAAAAAAAAAAAGTTAAATCGGGCCTTCTGCTGCTTCGCACTGCTCGAGCTGGAATTTTACCAAAGCGTATTGTGTCATAAGTAAGGCGCGGTACAAGGAGCTCACGGATTTACATAAATTATGCATCATTTTACCCCAATAAAGATCTGATGTTCCGTCCATTTTCAAAAATAATAATAGAAAAAAAAAGACGGCACATTACGGCGCCCAACACACAATGCTGATACTATGAAAGTAAAATTGCGTCTCCGATTATAACAGTTCTAAAAATGTAACATATTTACCGTGGCGCATGTTATGTTTAAAACGGAGGAAAGCTATTCTTATTCCACTGTACCCTCTTTAAACCCCTCTATCTTTAATCTGAAGAAAATATGGGATAAACTATTACTGTCGTCAATAATTCTGTATAGGTTAAATATTGGTGGTATTAAATTGTTATTGACTCGGCCTGCTTAAAAGCAAAGCAGAGCCGCACAAAACAAAACTGTTTCTCTGGGTTAATTTACCCATGGCATTATGGGGATTCAAAGTAGATTATCATAGTAATGAGAATGCCTAATCTCCTTTCCCATATATTCGTAACTAAAATAACAATTTTAAATACAGAAGTGAGAAACAGCTATCTTCAAAATGGCTTTGTACTCGACGTGTTATGACAGTAATTAAACTAAACTATAAGGCATTAAACGCTTCAGTAACATAAATTTTCTTGCAGATAAAGGTAATTAATTTTACCGGCTACTAATGAGCAGGCTCTTCTCAGATCGCGTGTCTCAGATGTCCAAAACTGTAATCACGTGCGGGTATTCGATATCAGAGAGTCAATTTGGTTCTTCTGGGACGCTAATCTATGGAAAGATGAAACCGGTGCTGAGAAGGTAATTTATTATGGTCCAATTTAAGCTGCAAATTTCGATCAAGCGTGTTTTCTTTCTTAGTGCCCATTTAATAATTTAATGATTTCGTTTTGTGGTTTCTCTGTCCTCGTTTTTGCGTTCATTCATTTCTGCTTCAGTGTTGTAAATGTGATAATTAAAATCAGAGGTTAAGCATCATTAATATTTCAGAGGTCTTAAGGGACTTTGTTTTTGTTGTTGTCATTTTGAGAGGAATTACACATGCCCTCACAACCAGCTGCCAATCACCTTGGTAAATTATTTTTTTTACCCCGTAGGTTTGGTTTCAAAACCGGAGGGCCAAATGCAGAAAGCAGGAGAATCAGTTACACAAAGGTGCGTTTCTTTTCTTTGTCAACCTGTAATCTCCCTCGTATCCCGGAGTGATAGCGTATTTTCCATACAGGGGAAATAAAGGGAGATAATTTCAACCTAATCTGTGTTTATCTATTTAGAAACAAGGTGCAGCTAAAATGTATATTTCGGGTACAACCGTAATCTCTCTCACACACAAATAAAATATTGATCCGCTGAATTCTAAACGTATTCTATTTGCAAATTGAGTCCTCTAAGTGTCTGGAAGGTAGCATTCGAAACAGAAGTGATCGATAGTTTGCAATAGTTTATACAGTAGTGATACAAAATAAATATCTACGGTTTGTTTAAGGTCACGGACAATGTTGCACTTATTCAACTTTCAGCCCAGCAAAAAAAAAAAAAAAAAAAACCTGACATCGAACTGTAGTTTTGTCTAGTTCACTTTGTTCTGTCTCGTTTTTAGGGGTACTCATCGGAGCCGCGAGCCAGTTCGAAGCTTGTCGTGTAGCGCCGTATGTCAACGTGGGAGCATTACGGATGCCATTCCAACAGGCAAGTTTCTTTGAAGCGTGCCGTCTTTGACATACCGAATCTCCTCTCTGTTGCCTCGGCGAAGACTTCGACTGAAGGAAGCCGGGACCGACGGGTGGCCCCTAAGCTCCGTAGTGGCTTCGTTTTACACGCGCGCACTCGTTGACCATCTGCAGTGTAACGCTTACGGGAAGTAATACGATGTGCGATGCCTATTTAATAGAACACGTCAATAGTTAAAACTGTCGCTTATAGCTGTTTTGTTGATGTTGGTTAAATATTTGTCCGAACACGATTGCATAAAGTATATTTTGTGTCGTATTTACGGATAAGAAGTGTACTTTTTCTAGCATTAAAATATGATTGCATGCTACGGGGGACCAAGATTTGTGGGTGCAGAGTCACTTGAAGTGCTGCATAAAAATAACAATAAGCAGCCATCCATAAGTTAATGTTTTTCTCCCCTTTCTCCCCATCCGTACGTCTGTAGGATAGTCATTGCAACGTGCCGCCCTTCTCCTTTCAGGTCCAGGCGCAACTGCAGTTGGACAGCGCAGTGGCCCACGCGCACCATCACCTGCATTCTCACCTGGCAGCGCACGCACCTTACATGATGTTCCCAGCGCCGCCATTTGGGTTGCCGTTGGCTACGCTTGCGGCGGAATCTGCATCCGCAGCCTCAGTGGTGGCCGCAGCTGCAGCCGCAAAAAACACCAATAAAAACTCCAGTATCGCAGACCTCAGACTCAAGGCCAAAAAACACGCGGCCGCGCTGGGACTGTGACTTGCGGATAACGCATTTCAAAAGTCTGCGACTAAGAGTCAGCGGCAACGAAGAGCATCTAAAGGCTTACAAAGTTAAAGCAAGGACCTTATTTCTGCTTTTTAAACTGAAGGACAAAAAAATTATAGGAAAACTATAAAGATAGGCTATTTATAAAAAATAAATAATAATAAATAATAAAAAAAAACTGTGAATTTGAAAATGATCTTGGATCCAGAACAAGAGAAAGGGAATTGATGTATTTACACAACTTCACAAACTAACCTGGGAGCACAGGACAAGAAAGGGCATCGGCGAAGACAGTGCAGAAGAGACGTCTATAAGAAGCGAGATTTTATCAAGAATAGGACGACGCAGCTGGGACGTTCGGCTCTTTGTGTGACAAAGCGAACAATTCTGCGCAGTTTTATCGTCTTGGGTTATTATTTGATTTTTTTTTTATTTTAAAAATGAGGCTGGCCTCATTTTATTTGGACCATATACCAGAGTTTCCCTGCAAAGGAAACTGTGGATATTTGTGAAAAAAGGACAATGTGAAAGGTGTTTCTTTTCTTGTCAAAAAAGAAACCCCCCCCAAAAACAGTGTTTGCATGAATTTTCTCGAGTCAGTTCCGTTTCATACTCATGCGCATTTTTGTGGATAGCTGTCATTTAGATGAATCAATGACGCAAGCAATCACTTGAATGTTTTGGTGTTTATGGCCGGGGATGGGGAGTTAGGTCTGAAAGACTGGGATAATTTCTAAGAATATTCCTTATGGTAAACCCAATTTCAAAAACTCTTTCGGTTTTTTTACAGGTATACAGGTAACAATATTCATTTATGTCCGCATATCGGAAATGAAATATAGTTTTTTTTAAATTAAATTAAAATATAATTAGGCCTATTAATTATTATTATTATAATACGGTACGGGCACCTGTAAGATATGTTAATACACAAGAAACAAAAATATTTTGGTTATTTTGTGACTTAAAATACACAGTAGGAAAAAAAACTGTTTTTCGTACTTAACTTTTTCTCCGTGTGTTAAATCATGTGCATTTGTAATGTTGATGTTCTTTTTTTATAACGGTTGAAGAAAACGTACCTCTGCAGAAGGTGGGCAGGATTTCCTGAAATATCATTATAATCATTTCTACGTTTGTTTTCATTATTTCATCGTCTATAAATGTGAAATGTGGACTCGTCTAAACACAGCACTATCGGTTCATACAATAAATCAACTAAACTTTTCTATAATAGCCGTGTCGCAGCGTAAATTGTTACAGGCCTAGTAGTCTTTGCTATTTCTTCACTGGGGTTTTACTGGATTATTAGGGTTGTTCCACAACACTTAGTTAACGCGAATTCGATGGTCTGATCTGGATTATTCCTTGAACGGACAGTTAGTTTGATCAGGTTCTCAATTGTAAAAATGTAAAAAATTAACGTTACACGTATCCATTTTATATAAACGTGACGGAAAAATAACTAATCTTTCTGTTAGTGCAATTATTTTACTAGGTATTATATATTAATTACATTATAATTTATATATATATAGACCCAAATATAATAAACACATTGATAATAGGCTCTTGTTTTTTTCGTAAATTATTATTTCTATTTGATTTTAGGAAATCGGTCTAAATAATGGCAACTCAAAATAACGTGAACGTTACGAATAGTCTCGCTTAATGTCAAAATAATTTTACAATAACTAATAAATAAAAACATGAAATGGGTTTCTATGGCCTGTTTTTACCCAAAAACGTGAACACTGCACGGGGGTTTTAACAAAATATCAGTAGTCTTAATAAAGCTACTTAAGTAGGCCTACCTGACCCATTCTGAAAGCGTATCGGTCACTTCCTCTTTTCGTCATTTAATACTTTACTTTATAGGAGGCCTGACTAAAATGAGTCTACTCATCGTCGAGAGAGCGTAGACCCTACGGTGTTCGTCCTTAACTTCGTCCGAACAGGGTAATTCTTCTAATTACTTCCATTCCGTATTTTACGTGACGTCATCACAAACCGCTAGTGAGGGGTAAATATTGTGAGTGTGAGTAATTAATGGCGTTCCCAATAAACCCCAGATATATGGTTATGGTGCGATGTATATGACCATATCTGCTGTGTACATTATATATTACCATAGTATAGCAAAGTAGTATTAATCGCAGAAAACGCAAAACCACATATTGTACGTCACTCCACTTTTGAACATTTCAGTGCTCTTGGAACTCACGAGCGCTGTATCTATGCGCAACAAAACAAATATGTTTCGCAGGTGATGATTTTGATTTTAACTTTAATTATCAAAATTAATGTCAGGCTTATTCGTTTATCTAAGTATAGAGCATTTTTCGTTCATTTCAATCACTGTCGTACATTCTGTATACAGCCTAATTACTTGTCATAAATGAGAAACTCATTAATTTAAAAATCGTCTCTTCGTGAAAAAATGTTTTTTCGTGAACTTTAAATTCCAGCTCAAGCTGAGTTTTAAATATTACACCCCAATTAATTCTTCCGAATAAATTACATATTAATATATCGTTAATGTAACATTTTTTAAATATAAAAAAAAAAAAATTAAGCCAACAGGGCTTTCCATTTAGCTACCAAGGAGTTTGACTACACATAGAAAATGCCCGAGTTTGGTGGTGACTGCAAAAGTAACGGTCGCATTCATTTCTTGTTCAGAGTTTTGGAAAAAAAACTAAATAGTTCCACTTAGTCTGGCGGTTGTCATTAAATTGTGAAATGTTTTTTTAATTAATTTAGGTGTGTATTTAATTTTTTTTTAAAAACGTTTAGGCTGCTATTATTCATTTAGCACTATATAAGTTTCGGCATAATTATCCGTTCCTCGTTGACCTCTTCAAACATACAGACCAACCAAGCCCCTGACTTTACTTGACAACCTAAATAATGGCCTGAGATCAAGTAGTTCGGCAACCCGTATTTCGAATGCAAGACAGTATGTTAGGCTTTTAATACCATCATCAGTGTTGTCCTGGCAGTAGCGTCCTTTAGCTTTAGTTATCGGTTGTATTCAGACATGAACGATATTGAATTATCGATCCCTGGGATAACAGTCGACAATACAAAACTGTGAATGGTGTTGTTGTCCTGAAACAAATAAGTTCAGTCAAGTAGACGCATTTGTATAGGCCTAGCTAAATTAATCCATACCGGTATTGGAAGTTGTCACTTTTGTTGCTGTGACTATTTTACCTTGGTTGGTTTGATTTATAAATGGTTTGCTTTGACAAAAAAAAGAAAAGAAAAAAAGAAAACTTTTCTGGTTTTACACAGGTTTTTCATGGAAAGTTTGTTACCCTAGCCTAAACATGTCCGTTAACATGCTACAGGTTTTTATTGAACAAGAACCCCCTTGTTGGAACAAAACCAGCAAGACCTCTGGTAAAACTAGATCCTCAGGGTGAGTTTTCTCTGCCTGCGTGCCCAGCCCCCGGGTCTCTTCGTCGCCGGAGGCCACGTTTGTGGCACGTTATGGGCTCAGCGTTTTCCGTGTGCGGTTCCGCTCTGCACTATCTCAGTCAGTCAAGACGTGTGAGGTCTTCCGTGAGTCAGAGGAGACAACTAGTCGGGGACAGGCAAGTGGTTTCCAGATTAGAGCTGGAACAAAGCGATTACCCCCCTCAGACTGATTTCCACACCGCTCTGCTCTTGCAGGCCCTCCTCAGTGTTTTTTCGCTCTCCTCCTCTCTCCTCCTCTC
>JAOYSI010000003.1:1821582-1836707 GCA_025775065.1 Hiodon alosoides | reverse complement strand
CGTGCGTGCGTGCGTGCGTGCGTGCGTGCGTGCGTGCGTGCGTGCGTGCGTGCGTGCGTGCGTGCGTGCGTGCGTGATCTGGTCCCAAGCCAGTTTGCAAGACGACAGGGCAAGGAAGCATTCAGTTTGTTTTGTTGTTTCGTCTTCATTTTGGTTAAAACTGAGAATCCAGTTTCTCACATATAGGTAGTTGTGAAGGGCAGTAGCAATTAAATACTTGCTTGCTCAGCATGGGATACTCGGTGGAGAGGCCAATCCAGAACGAAGACAAGTTTTCTGTTTTCTGTCGAGTTTTCAGTGTGCCGTAACAGGTTAGTTGCAGCATTTCTGATTCTTCAGAAGGAGTTAAATTCAGTTCATCGATTGAATCGGGGGTTTCAAAGCCGAAGGGATTTTTCACCCACCGTTTGTCTTAATTCACTGAACTTCTCCTGGGGAAAGTAGCGAGAGTGCTCGGCTCCCATTTCAGTACACAGGGCCTCAAAGTCGGCTATTAAGAGCACTACCTTCAATGTAGTTCACGACTTTAACAATGGGATTCCTTTTGATGCCAAAGCTTCACGTTGAATAAAACAATGATTCCAAACAATGTTCTGTCCTGCTGCATCCTTAATCCTTCTGACAACTCTGCCAGTAATGTTGGCTGCCCTGTCGCTGGTGATTGTCCCAATCTAGAATGCATTTTGTCATGAAAGCATTTAACTCTTCAAATTTTTGTGCTCCTGACATGCTGGAAGGCAATGTTAGGCAGCACAGAAGATCTTCAACAAATTCACCTTGTCAAGCGTACCGAACATAAACCAATAACTAGCATAAATAACTAACTGCAATGTCAGTGCTCTCGTCTAGCTGAATAGCAAAATCCTTTGCTGACTTCAGTCTCACTATAAGCTGTTCATCCAAATTTTGGGCAATATCCCCAATTCGACGTGACACAGTATTGTCACTAAGAGGTATTAGTTTTAGCTTTTCGGATGCCTATTCATCCAGAACTGTATGAACTATGTCTAGTGCCAAAGGCAATATTAATCTATCTGCAATTGTGTGGGGTGCTTTTTCTTTGACAACACGCAATGAAACTTTATAAGATGCCATGTGCCTTCCTCTGAAAAAAAGATTACGGTTTGTCTGCCAGATCAGCATGACGTGTACTTAAATGTCTTTCCAACTTTGCTGGTTTCAAACTTTAATTTGCCAACTTTTCCCCGCATACTACGCACATTGATATTGTAGCATGACCTGCGCCGGAACAGTCAAAAAATCATGTCTTATGTCCTTACTCCGGATTTCAGTTTTTTCTTTGCTGGGCAAGAACTATCAGTACTAATACTACTACGCTGTTCACATGCATCGCCTTACTACAATCTTTTCTGCTGATCTCCGCTGTGTGCAGCAGAGTTGGACGGCTGACAGCGTTTTCTGCTGCTTCATTTGAAGGGGTCTCGGTCTCAAGCCCTGTTTTTCTTGTGAAAAAATCATGAATGGTACTATAAATGTTTTTTGTTTTTTTTTTACATTTGCTGTAGTATTGTCAATGGGTTTTTAAAGACGGTGGGGCCCAAGCCAAAATATGCTATTTTGGAGGCCTTGGCATGGAAAAGTTTGGGAACCCCTGGTCTAGATAACATCCCCATCGCTGCTCTGTGGGATACTGAAATCCAAGCTAGCAATGAAGGTGCAAACACTTCCTTCACACAATGTTCATAGATATTGAAGAGCTACTAGGACCAGGAACACTCACAGGTATGACTTCCAACCAGGCAACCATTCCATTTATTGGGTGGATGCCATGCAGTTCAGACTTACCAGCACAGCGTGTATTAATCCCTGTCTCCAATGTCTTCATTCTTATGTCCAGTGATCCCAATGTTTTCAGCTCACATTGGCTTAATATTAAGTGTGTGAGAAATTTTTATCAATACAAGAGTTGGGTAATAAAATCTTATTTTATATTCTGTGTGATGAGAAAAAGTTTAGAAAACTACGTGACCTTCAAATGTATCAGAGTATTGTGTGCATCTGTGTAAGGAGTAGAAATAACAAAACTGAAGGTGCTGGGCGTACTGCCTAAAATGGGATGAGGCGGCTTGAGATCTGACCATGAGAAGTTGCTTAACTGATAAGGAAGACCAGTTGGAGGGAGATGGGTGCTTCTTAAACACACACCATTGTTATTCCAAAGGGAAAGTTTGGGTTATGCTGAGGGGCTCAAAATTTGCAGGTGTCTGATCTAGTCCAGACAGGTTTTTCTTTCAGACCCACCCTGCGAGGTGGAAAAGTACTGAGTGTGTTGTTTGAACTGTATATAAACCTTGGAAGAGTAGTGGGTAAGACTGCCTCCCCATTTGCAAATGTAATAAAGCTTTTGATTTTACTGCAACAACAAGGAGCTGAATTGGAAGTCCATCCCTGACAAACATCCCATCCCACAGATCTAGGATATGGTAGAAACTCAAAGGTGAAAACTTCTTCGGGGTCCTGCCCTGTGACTACCTGTCAGTCAAGTAGAAGCCCCCACGAAAACCAAGAATAAAGGAAAACAATAGGAGACAAAGTCCTGGGAGTAGTCAGACCGCGAGTACGGATCAGAGGAAGAGTTCCTTCACCTGGACCTATGTGGATCAGCAAATTCCAACAACACTGAATACAACAGCTGAAGAGTTCCATCCTCAGACAACAAGAGTGTGTCAGCTACTACAGGCCACTCAGGAAGAAAAGGTCATGCCTCCAGCTGCAGATGAGGCAGAACTGGAAGCCACCACAGCTGATGCTGTGGGGGTTGGCAACTCCAGTGAAAGGCTGATGGAATCAGAAGAGGACAGTGAGAAGCTGAGAAACGAAACACACACACACGGGAATCGTATATGAATCGACTCAAAGCTTCAGCATTGATTGTGTTGAATCAATTGAATCTGAATCGACTCCATTGGTTAAATGTTGCTAGTTTCTTAAGTGAAAAATCACTCACATTTTCTAGTTTTACACATCTAGCTGTAGATAGCATATTCTAGCCTATGGGGACTTGTCTTTGTTTCAAGTCATAGATGTTCTATTCATGTTTCAAAGCATGTTTTTTCCAAGTCAAGTCTCAAGTTCTGTGACTCGAATCCACACCTCTAAAGGTAACATTTTGAAAAACCGTATTCCCAGAAAAACCCATCGGCAAGGGATTCAACAGCCGTGGAAACATAATTAAAACAGGAGGTATTTATATGTGTGCAGTAACAATGCTGATCTACTTCATATGACTATTGATGGGATGTTCTGGCAACCAACTCTGACTGGGGCTAACACTGTCCAGAAAGCTCCATGGGACAAGGCCAAAAAAAGGCCAAAAAATTAGTTTTTAGCTAACTGGGGCTAGTATTCTCCCAATTCCATAATCATTGATTTCAAACATTGGACAAAAGTAATTTATAGAAATACATATATTTGTTATGTATTTACATCATAAACCAACTGAATATAATTCTCATTGTTTTCCAGCTTAGGTGCTGTCAACTATCCGTGTTTGACAAGAGTGCTGCAGTGAACTTTGAAATGTAAATGTAAAAAATTGACAAAGGAACAGAAAGTAGGCCAGCTTTCTGAAATTCAACTTTACTTAATCCAAATGTTACATTCTATGTTCTTTCAAGATATTTCAGCCAATCTAAAATCTATGTTAAATGGGAAAAAATGCAAATAATTACAGTAATAATAAATAATCATAAAACAAGTAAGAAACAGTCAAATTAGTGACCTTATTCTGCAGCAAACTTGGTCAGAACCATTACAACTGTGACAGTCAATCATAACGGAGTTCCCTTCAAAGGGTGGGAGAGTTCTCACATCCAATCGGTCTTCTCAAATCAAAACACTGGAAACGGGCACCTTTGTGGACCCCCCTCTCTTGGGCACAACAATCGGTTCATCATCTGGTAAAGGGAGAACATGAGCACACAAATCCATTAGCATTTAATTTCAGATCCAGAAAGTATCAAAGTGTTTGTATCCCTATTTGTAGATGTCATCAGCCTGACTCCTGAGAAACAATTCCTAAACCTACTGATATTTTTTTGATAATACAGAGAGACGTTTCTTGTTGTGTTAATGTTACCCGAAGGTGCATAGTTCTGGGCGAGGTGCCGGTCTTTCTCAATGAACATGGCGGTGGCCAGAAAGGCGGCCCCGCCCAGTACAGCCACAAAGGAGCAGAGTAGGAGGGAGACCTGGAGGGAGCGGAACTGCCACAGGTACGAGTCTGCCTTATGTAGGGAATCCGACACCTGACAAAGGAAGAAGTCAGTAAAATACTCATAATAAACAAAGCAAAACTGAGCGCATAGTTTGTGCTGTACAGACATAGGCCCCTCTAGGGCTGGAGTGCCAGAGTTATGTGCTCCATTTAAGCGCTTATTCACTGCATTGAATCAGTTAATACACTATATTAATGTAGGTGACCATGTGTTTCAGGTAGACAGTGGTATAACACTGTGAACATTTTGAAAACCTGCAGGACCGTGGCTACAGTCTCCTCCTGGGGTAACAGCAGCAGAGCAGACTCACCACTCCAATGAGGTAAGGGCTCCCTGCGTCTCCCAGCAGGTGGGAAACAACGATCTGGAATGCTTCAGCCGTGGAGCGCCGAGTCGGGACAACTACATACTGGAGACAGAGAGGGGAATAGAAGACAATTAACACATCTGGGACAATGGACAAGGACAAAGTGTGAGATTAGCGAGATATGTTCCATGGTCAAACATTGAGACCTGTGAAATGTTTACTTGTATCACAGCACTCTTGCAACATATAGCACTTAGAGCCAAATGGGGGAGGGGGACAGAAAGAGACTCACCAGCGCGTAGAGCCAAACGGGGGAGGGGGACGGAGAGAGAAACTCACCAGCAGTATATCAGCCACGATTGCCCAGTTCATTGACAGAAAGGTCTCTCCCAGGAATATGAACACCTGGGGGGAGATGGCAAGCACATAAAATGGAACCAGGATTATGATGAAAGGTCATTATATTTTATATTATTTTAGCAATATTATTTTAAAATAATTTTATGTACATTTGTAATGCAGACACTTCATAGTTATCATAGTTCTTTGGTAGTCTTACCGCTATTACTATGTTATTGTTTTAATCTATATTTTCCTGCATTATCCTGATGAATAATTATAGAAATTATATTGTAAAAATATATTTAGCATCACAGCGTTTTTTTTAAATCAAGGTGATAAAGCAAAATTAACCTGAGCCTGAAATTAAAGAAGAGGCAATATGGCAGACAGGACAACACAAACAATTTAAACACAAGACATATAAGAAACAAAGAGGGTGCGTGGCTCACGTAGGTAGCGATGGTGCTGGCCTGGGCAAAGACAATGGAGAGGTAAAGGAAGGGGGCTGCCAGAAGAAGGCCAGCCGCACACACGTGGGGGTCTGCCCGTGGAGACGTCTTCCTCAACCTCCTGCTCAGCTCCACGCCACTGGCCACACCCAGCACACCTGTCACACAGGTGATGATTCCGAAGTACAGACTGCAGGAAGGGTACAAGGAGTGGTCGGGACAGGAGAATAAACGGGTGGACAGGCACAGGAGGGGGACTATCCACAGTTTCTCACAGCAGACCCAGATTGCTGCTCCGATCCCACAGTCATGCGTCTTAGCCCACTTAGTTGTTCTCTAAATCTCAACAATGTAGAAAATGTAGTTTTCACAACCTACTTTCATACAGGAGATTGAATCAGGGCAGAAAATGTATTTGCGGTCTCCTCTGTGAACAAAGACGCAATCATGCATCTGCAAGCTCACATTCTAAATCAATGACTTATCAGTTTTCATTAACCTTTCATTCTCAACCTTATCAGTGCTTTGCTGAGTGTCATCTTTTTAACACGTGATGTGTCTTTCAATGATTAGCTGAAAGTTTAAAAAATGTTCTATGTTTTTTTTGCTCCTGATAGTGTCTCATTTGCGTAGTTTATTCATTGTAATGCAATAATAATTGTCATGCATAAATGAATGTAGGTGACCACGCGTTACAGCATTTTTACTACTACTACTTCGGAAACCTGCAGGACTGTGGCACTATTGGAATGGGGCTGGCCAACAGTAATCCAACGATTTATCCAATTCACCACCAAATGTTTACAAGGGCCAAGATTACTGGTCTTCACTGTAATCAGTGTCACCACTACCTGCAGTGTCATCTATCTCATGTCACCTAGTCTCACCTGTCAGAAGTGTCGCAGGGCCCAGAGAGGCATGGGGCTCTCTCCCCAGTGAAGATGGCAGCCCTCAAGAGGAAGGTAGGGGCCCAGAGGGCTAGTGACCCAGTCACAAATGCCACAGCAGTGAAACCCAGGGTGGACAGAAGGAAGCTGGGACTTTGACACAGAGTAGAATGATAATAATTACAACAATTATAACTTCAACTCACCCACCCATTATGTTTAAAGGGGGAGAACTGATTTATGTGACCTACTTTTTACTGAGGGCACGGATATCAGCCACCCAGCTGGTCCTTTGCAGGCTGTGCTCAGGCCGGGCCTCTATAGCTCCTCGTTTAGGCTCCTTTACCACAAAAAACAAAAGTAGAACTGCCACGAGACCCAGGCCTGGGGTCACCTGGAGGCGAGAGATACAGGCAGAGTACTTTCAAAGGCTTCTCCAATAATTCTTACAAAACTGAGGCCCTCCAGTCAATAAAAGCCTTACCCGAAGTGCCCAGTGCCAGTCTTTTGCCAAGTCATCCACTTTGGATCCCACAATGTAGCCCAGACCACTGAAAGGGAGGAGACCGTGATTGATTAAATGCTTAACCACTGCTCATGCGATGAGCTAGTCAGCCATGTCCCAGCCAGAAGCAATGTCTATAATCTATATACAAATTCATATTCTGTATCGGCTCTCACACCTTCCCACAGGGATGGCAAAATAGAAGATGGAGAGCATTCTCGTCCTCTTCTCATTAATGAACAGATCGGCTATGATAGTGGGAGCAATGGTGGAGTAACTGGCCTCTCCCACTCCCACCAGCCCCCGAGTCAACAGCAGCAACCAGAAATACTGAAAGAGAGGATGAATATGAATATCGTGAAAACATGAATTCAGAGAAACAGACAGGTGTGACCAAAGCTTTCTTTACACGGGACAATGTGTGCACTGTAATGCAATGCACTTTGTTATTGATCCATTCATGGACGTGATAAGTAAAGCAGCTCTGGTTAAGTGGCTCACTCAGGGGTACAAAAAGCAGTGCTGAGGGTTTGAACTAGCTACCTTTTGGTTACGAGTCTGATACCTCATATGCTACACCACACATAACCCACTGCATGGGGAGACTTTATATTGAGTTTGACAACAACCAAAATATGCAGGACAAGGGTTTGAATAAAGCTAAATAACTCACGCCTTTGGGAGTATAAGAGCTGGCAAGGGTGACAAGGGCCCAGAAGCTGATGCCCACACACATGATCAACTTCCTGTTGTACCGATCCCCCAAGTAGCCAAATATTGGGGCCAGAAACATGTAACTGCAGATAAACACTGCAAGAGAGGATAGAGGCATTATATTACAGCCACAGACAATTCTCACCCAGGCTTTTCCAATGTGAAAATCCAGAATATGCAGATATGAGAAAACTACCCCCTACCTGAAAGCTAAAACTAACTGACACTGCAGAACAATATACAAGCACCAGGAGAAATAAAAAATAAAAAATAATTAAGTTCTTCATTCTTCCCCAGTTTGTTTTCAGATTATCTCCTCCATTGATGCAATGTTTGTAAACCATACTATTGCACAAAGACTTGAATTTCAAACTTGTACATTATAGTCAAGAAAAATATATACCTTTATTTATTAAATTAGTAATTAAACAGACTGTTGCGTCTCACCTGTCTGCAGTAGTCCTGACTTGCTGTCATCAATTCCAAAAAAGTGTTCAATATCAGGGAGAACACCTAAGAGGGAGACCGGAGTACTTTAGTAAAGAATATTGACTCATAAAATAAGCCTATACTAGAGCACAACCACTAACAAGACTCGGTACTAACCAAAGCACGTGCACTACAATTACCTGACAACCATGTTCCAATGTCTTTCGATTACATAAGACAGACTTTAAAGTACAATTTAAAGAGCACTGCCGTACCAGCCACAGTGAACCTGTCCATATAGTTGAGCAAGTTGACATAGCAGAGCACCACCACAGTGAAAATTGCCCGCCTATCGGTCACTCCACTGGCGGGCTCCTCATCCGTCAATCTTTCCTCTGGCTCACTGCCTCCATCAGCCTCATTGTCGTCTGAGAAGAATGGCGTCGAGTCAGAGCTGGGGTCTGCAAGCGACATTACTACTGCGGCGACAGAGACATGTGAGAGGTTAACATAAGATTCAATATGACTGAACAGTGAACCCTTTGAACGTGGAAATGGATATATTAGGTGGCACCAATTTCAACACATGCAAGCGGCACAGACTGCATTAGTACAATACATACACATTAACTAAGCTTTATAAAAAAATATTTTTTTGAGGATTAAACCCAAGTTTACATTGTACAACGTGGTAGCCAGAGAACTAGTACAACACAGATTTTAAAAGTAACACTGACCAGGACAGTTGCTGACAGGAAATTGCAAGACAATAAAAATATGCGTGAATTAAGTCAATGATCGTTGCAACCTAAAAAAAAAACTCTAGCGATGTTCTGCAGCTGTTTTATGCAAGTTTTAACCTTATTAAAGTCGTTCTCTAACTGATCAGAGGCTGATGTATCAGACCAACGAAATATACACTGAGCATACGCACTAACAAATACGCAGCATACAGTACGTGAAAAATAGACTTTTACTTAAAATTCTTTAACAAGGTTCGATTATCAATGTTTTATGAGACTTTTTACACAGGACATAAGCAAGTCAATCTATTTTGAGCAATTAATCACTTTAACGTGAATAATGCTTCGCTACACAACAGAGAAGAGGCACCGATTTGTATAGAGAGACAACAGTTGTTAAATGGTGAACGTTATCCGACTCAACATTAAATATTTCCCACAGAAAATATTTAATTACAGATAGAATAAGGGTTACTGCGGATATGTAACGATTGTGCAAATAATTAGAGCGGTACTGGCAGCAAGTTAACTACTTTTTAGTAATTATAAACATAGCCAACATATACATTTAGCCTAAACAACAACATTAAAAGAAAACGAATGAACATTCCACCTTGATGATTTGAAAATGTCATAAAGACTGATCACAGAACATTCATAGTTGTTTACCTGGTAATCAATGCAACAATCTGCAAAAACCATTCGTTATTTCACGGATTTAATCCGGGCTATCGTTGTCACGTCTTCTCTTCTTTTTTTGTTACTGCATGTTTCAAAATATTTTAAAGGATACAAATAAAACTAGCCAGATAACGCAGCTAACAAACTACTACTGTTGGTGTTTACTACAATTCCTTTCTTCAAATCGGCCCCGCCATGTTGAATTTGGCCCAAACTTCCGCTTAACTCACATGACTAGGGCCGCATGATGCCAGCGACGTCATCATAACTACGCCTTACAGTCTTATTTACTACGGGTAATTCCCAAAAGGTCCCAGTACACAGCGGGTCAACTACAGTGAACATTTTGAAGACCAGGATAAAAATGGGTTTATAACGGTAACAGTTAACCTTTTAAAGCCTGTTTTAGTCGTAAACGGGTTCTTCTCGCAGCAAACAATTCTGGGGGCCTAACTTGTCTACGCCTAGTCTACAACCTCTTTCAAACTGAGCCTTGGTTTACTCTGTCTAATGGGCTCTCGTTGGTTCCCATAATTTCATCACACTTGCCAGCTCCTCTTTCTTAAAGGAATACTTTGCTCTTTCCTAAAATAAATACAGAAACAAATTAATGGGGTTTGTTTGAGTCAAGGTTTGCCATTTTTATGGCTATAAACTGACACCACACCATCATGTTGCAGTCAGATATTTTGATTTCTTAATTTGATACAAAGCACTGCATGTACTAAACTTATTAAAGAGTCAATTTTTTTAATAAACACCAGTAAGGAAAAATTACAAGTTAGAAAGCAAGAGTTTATCTCTTGCTTTGATTAATCGAGTTCCCGTTGTTAATCCTCCTATGTGAATCTTTGCTGCAATTAAGTTTCGACACAGAAAATAACATTGAAACCAGGGTTCAACCCATATTAAACTGTTCAGATTGTTCACTGTAATTGGCCCTGCCTGTTTTTTCGCATGTTTCATTGTAGGCTACCTCCAACATGTTTATCAGCATTCTCATCACTCGTAAAACCACCTGAAATAATGATAAACGGTTGCTTGTATACATACAAAGAAGTTTAAATCGATTTAGTATCTAAGCCACTTTTTTTTTTTTTTTCTCCATTGTTGAAAGTCAAAGATTTTATTTAATTTTCTATCATTCGTAAATGTATTGCCCTGGGCGAGAAGGGTAAATTCATTTCAAATTTTGCTGACAATTAATAGCAACAACAGTTGGCGGGCATATTAGCGGCATACAAATAGGACTTTGGGAGAACTGATGACAGTGTTGTATCACTTCCTCAACCATGGGGCTCCCCCAAGCCGAGAAATCTAACTGCTCTCTAACAATTTTCCTGAAGTTGTAGGCTATGCTGATCTCGGGTGTGATACCGGAGAAATCCAGTCCGCTCCTGTAGACCTGGTCCAAAAGAAAAATAGTGGAAAGTTTGTTGATCATCGCAGCCTGAGCGCAGTAACCCATGCATGCTCAGCTCTTCGAGTTCCACTGCATGCTGTTTGGTCTATGGAACACACCTTCCATGTTCCCGATCTTTATTCAGTGTTGCCTCAGGGAACAGATAAATGACTCCATCATGATATATCTGGATGATGTGTGTGTCTCTACAGATTATCAGACATTTGGAGCAGGTCTTCAAGTGGTTGTGGCAGTATGGATTGAAACTGCAGCTGCAGCAGGGTCCTACAGAAAAAGGTGAGGTATCTAAGGCACATCGTTAGCTGAGCAGGGGTTGCAATGAACCCAGACAAGAGGTGCAGGCATCCTTTGGGTTTGCTGGTTATTACCGGATTTTATCTCATCTTTCTCCAGGATCAACGCTCCCCTGCATCAGTTGTTGCCAGTTCCAGGGAAGAAGAAATGGCCCATGGACTGGACAAGGGACTGTCTATGCGCTTTTTAAAATCCAGACCCTTACAAACTAAAACAATTTCAGACTCTAAGATTAGAAAGTTGTTTACTAAAGTGGTTTGATAAGCACATCACAAAAGTAATTAATTAAAAAGTACATTTATTCCAGATTTCATTAAAAATTTAATTTTTATAAATAACTGAAACATGAATGAATGAAACATATAAACCCTACAGAGAAACAGAAGTGATAAAATGTATTACAAATAAGAGTCAGGTGTACAATCGTCAGAATTTGACTTGACAGAGAAGATGAAATGGGAACCGCCTCGCTGTAGTCTCGCGTCATTAGCATAAAATGTGTTCGCTGCCCAAGATGAGGTCATCAAGTCCAGACTTCAATGACATCTCCATCCTCCATCTCCAGCTGGGATGGCGTCTGGCTGTAAGTCACCTTTTTTCCATCAAACAGAAAGCAGACCTTGGGCCTGGAGCCGGCAGCCATGAGAGAGACGTACTGAGAGAGGACTGAGCCAAGGGGGGCTTGCTGGAGACAAGACAAACAGAAAGGATTTAATAGAGAACAGGCAAGGCACACCGAGGCAAAGCAGCAATGTGGCACAACAGAGTGAAGATGGTTGAGACTAAAGTGCAAATATACAATTATATTTCTTGTACGAATAAAGCAAAATAAAACCATACCATGATTACAAATCTCAGAATTCAAGATCCTATGGAGTCAATTCTGTAGAGGAATGTTTGACAATTCGCCTATGCAGTATTTCTTCAGCGCCTTTAAATCTTGTTCTTGAGTTGTTCAGGAGGTTATGACTGCCAGCTCATGCGTGAACATGTGTGTTTTCACCATACGATTAATATAGTCAGCTTGGTTTTAAACAGACATCCCAATGTAAAAACAGCCAAAACATGCATTCGGTTCTCCTGAAAAACAATATCATTGTCCAAGTGACATCCAACTTATTTTTGTTTCAACCATTTAGGATGAAATGTCTGTTCTTTCAATCGTATATAAAAGGAAAGCGTTTGTAGCATGTAAAAACATCAATAAAAGAAAT
The DNA here is from genome assembly GCA_025775065.1 of Hiodon alosoides. Lineage (NCBI taxonomy): Eukaryota > Metazoa > Chordata > Actinopteri > Hiodontiformes > Hiodontidae > Hiodon > Hiodon alosoides. The sequence goes on along the minus strand of JAOYSI010000003.1, from coordinate 1,824,481 downwards.
ACAGCTGTGATCCACGTCCGTGGCACGTTGTAGTGGCTGCGCAAACTTGTGCAGGCTTCAGTCCGTCACAGTCATCTTTTTTCTTATTGTACACAGTAGTTTCATTCTCACACACATCAATTCTAATTTGGTAAAATGCCCTTTTCATGCCCATTTCCTGGCCCGGTAACAACCATCCTATTGCAGACAATATTCCTGTGAATTATGTTTTTTACTAACACCCATAGCTCCTTACTTGAGATCATTTTCAAATAGCTAACTGACTTTAATCCCAGTGAGAACCACAACCTATAGATGATATTCTGTGTGTGACCTGTCATACCCTCTGGCAACATTGGTGACCTTTGGAAAATTCAATGAAAGTTCCAGAAGCTTTTATTAACTTGCAGACACATAACCTTGCTACAGGATTATTGCAGTTTAGCACAAATAAATATTTTAATTTATTTGAAAATGGAAATTATAATCATTAAAAATAACCAGAATTTAGTTACAAATAAGCAGTTATGAATAAAGTATCTGAAGTATATAAGCACAGACCTCTAAACCAAAACATTATTTTAACAATACATTAGAGTCTACAGTACATTAAAAAGACCATAGAAAACAGCCCTTTGGCTAGAATACCTTGTGTATAGAGTAGTCCTGGGTAGAACCTTTGTCTTTGCCCTGCAGGCGCACAGTGATGACTTCACCGCCTGTCTCCTCTTTGTCCGCCTCTGCTATCACCACACAGTCTGAAAGTTTGAAAATAAGAATTCTGGGAAAAGTCAGGACTACAGCTGCATAAAAGACAACTAAAAAGTACTGTATATCATACCACCAATAATGCCAATATAATTTACGGTGAGAAAGAAAAAGCCTCTGAAAACACAAAGAAAACTGTCTGCTCGTACACTAGATACCATCAATAAGACGCAGAAATGTGTAATGCATGTTGGTGTTCAAGTCTCTCCCCAATTCAGGTTACAGAAAACTATAGACATTAAATATTTAGATATTGGGAGTACTATTTCAGATTTTTGTTACCATAAGTAAAAACTTGATTCAGCCAATAATCTAAAACCCATTTTCACATGCATAAAACTTCCACCATGAACATTTTCATGACAGAGTATTAATTTCAATATTTTTGTGAGTTCTTTAAAAATACTTATTAGGAGAACCATGAAACTTGTTGGCGCTCAGGCTGGCAGTTCACTAGCATAATTCCTCACATGACAACCAGCTGCATGCTTTGCTGAAAAATCATGACAGCTAACACTGGAAGAGTAAAATGTTTTTAAAAAGTAAAATTTACATTTGTACTAGATGCATTAAGCAGGAATGGCAAATGATATTTCAGAACACACCAAATCACTAAACTGCAGTACCTTACTCAGTACTCTCAAGAGCAGAGCATTAAAAAGAAAACTCCAAACCCAAAAACAGACTAGCCTTTAAATGAGAGATCTCACCAATTATGTCGGCAATGCCCAAACCAAGCTCATTTACGCTGCAGTCACCAGGAAGTTCTGCATCCTTTCTCAGCAATAGGATGCGAGCAGGGGGGACTTGTAGTTTGACTGCCAACTGGTCCACTGCCATGCTCAATGGAGCAGTCTGCAATTGAAACCTGTTGTTATTTAACCTAAACGTCATGGTTGTCACAGCTTCAGCATAGTCCCTGAGGCTGCAATAGTCACTACCTCTTACATTCCTGTACTCATACTTCTTGGTTTTCTCATTTGCAAGCCAATCTACTGTTTGGAGAAATTTGTAAGTATCATATACGCACAAGTTTTAAGTTTGGATGGAAAGTAAAACATTTTTAAGATCCCTGAACTAGGATTGCCCACCTGTTTTATATACAATTCATGATAAAAATAGATTGTGATCAAATGTAAAGAATAGGAAGATAAAAACACCAAAAAGTAACACTAAACAACTAAAACAGTAAATAACTACTCCACAACTGGATGGAAACTGTTATTCTTACTGACTGTACAGGAATCTTGTACAAGTCGGTGCGGCAACGAAATTTCAGCGATATCTCCCGCGACTCCTCAACACTTGGCAACGTGGCACACTGGTCAGTGACTACAATGATATCGTCATCCTGGGTTAAGGTGGCGCTGCTGTGATCAGGGGCTGCCTTGGATTCATCTTCTGGGTACAGCAGTGAGTCAAGAGCATTTAATTTCCTGTTGATCTCACTGGGAGAGGGGAAGAGGGAGAAATTATAGTTCAGATAGGTGAACAATGCCTTGAGGCCACTGCCATCATTTCCACTTTTAAGGAGGACAATTAAGTTCCATTCTATTGTATTGTTTTCAAATGTGTGGATTTCTACTTCCCATTTCTAAGATCCTCATACCATTATAAATAGTGAACAACTTACAGTCATGGCCACAAACTCACCGAATCTGTCGGTTTGGTCGCTTGGTATGTCTTGAGGGCTTGGGGGGTGGTGGTGGAGAAGGAGATTTAAAAATGTTTCTAAGAAAAATTTTAAATAAAAATAATATGTAGCCACAAGACATCCCAAAAGAAGAATTAAATGTTTCTTTATTACATTACCCGCTGAGTCTAATTAACTACAAATGCCTCATTGACTGACCTTTCCGGTTTACCCGGCAGTTCAATTTTCATTTAGATCACTCTGCATGGCCTCATCAAATACAAGTAAATTATTTAAAGAAACAAATGAACAAATGTTAGGGTTAGTTAGAGTATCTTTGAAGGATATTATGGTCCCAAATAAGTATTGTTTGTATTATAACAAAATTATTTGGTTTGTGTAATTTTAATACCATTGATTTGATTTATAAAATGGTTTTGGTCCTTTGTGGTGGGGGGGGGGGGGGGGGGGGGGGGGGGGGGGGGGGGGGGGGGGGGGGGGGTGTGGTGGGGGGTGGGG
>JAOYSI010000003.1:1803684-1821572 GCA_025775065.1 Hiodon alosoides | reverse complement strand
ATTTTTTTGTTTTATTAAATTGTTTTTGTCATTTTTTTTCCCCCCCCCCCCCCCCCTTTTCCCAATGGTCATTTCTTCTGTCTTTTTCAAATTTAAGATCATGGCTACAATTTCCTTCTTCTTCAGTTTTGTTCATGTACCACTATATTGATTTTTACACTACAGGGCCTATTCGATTGTTTAGATCACAGCACAAACAGTACTCAAATCATAATTTAAACAGTACAAGAACCAAGCACTTATTAATGGCCTGGGGGCATATTTATAAATGTTGCGGACGCTAGTTTCTAAGCAAACTTTGGGATTTATAAAAAACAAACTTGATGTGAGACCAGCAGCCCTCCACGGACACTTTGACCCATGTGTACGCAAAAAAATTGGAGAAATGAGAAACTGCAACTCCGTTGGCAGAAGGATAAAACTCAAGAAAAGCTCTCAAATTGATAACATTGTGAAAAATAAATCCAAATATAAACTCTCACGTTTTACATAAGAGTTCCCTGGAGTGCACACAAAAAACATGATTTTGGATAAATAGCCAACAAATGAAGATATGTTTTTGCAAAAAAAACACTCAAATATATTGTAGTTTAATCGGAAATCATATTGAATGTGTAATTATTAAACACTTATTAAATTTACTGTCATAAAAAATAAGGTGAACAGGAGGACAAATTACGTTTAAACTGATGCTGTTGCCTCAATCTGGCAGATACGAGTGCAGTTTCATATATGTTATGCTCATAACTGTCAATGTGATAATGGACTTTAATGTCACTCCACTTTTTAATTTCCGGGATGGCTCGACCTTCTGAGCCAGCCCAGTCACTGAGTTTGCCACATGATGCCACTCTAATGCCTTTTTGGCATTCGTAATGGTCACACCGTGTCCACCAAACAATATAATTTTTCGTCTTTCAACCTCCCCTACAAGAACTGGTGAAATTCCTTTTTTTGTTGGGATTTGCCATCATTGCGGTCATGTAGTCTGTATCGATTAATATTAATTTGGGGCGTTTCAGTGACCATTTATGGGCAATTATGGGCGTTAATTGGGTGGGAAAAGACGATCGCACACATGCGCTAAATTTCGAGTAGATTGGGATATATAAAGGAAAACCAGCGTAGGATGTGCAAGCGCACTGTTTTATAAATCCGAATATTTTTATGCGTACGCACTTTCTGTGTTTCATTCGTACGCAACATTTTCAAGTGAATTCTACGCACCGTTTTAGAAATGACCCCCCAGATCATTGTTAATTCTACTTATGCACAAAGTTTTAAAGGTGATATTTATGGAAAGGATATCCAGTCAGAGAATGAAAATGGCTTTGGGCAACTCACGGACAATCCTCTTTTTCTTGTTCATCTTCCTCCGTGTCAGACAGCTCAATGCTGACTGCTGGCTCTTTACTCCTAGGCAAAGACTGTGGTTGATCCCAGAGGTCGAGCTCATCTGCATCTTCACCTACCGAGAGGAATATTAACACAATTCCGGGTCAGTCAGTTTGCGCTCTTTAGGTTGGTCACCCAATCAGTCAATGTGTTAGTCAGCGGGTGAAAGACACCACGCAGTCCATCTGGCTGAGCTGCAGTGTCTCTCATGAATTCAATCAGAATTTAGGAATCGTTCAGAAAGCAGGTATTGATCATCATACTTTGTAATGGTAAAAGCTACATTATCAACACAAAAATTTTAAATTATTGTTCATCATCATAACAATATGGTAACGGTAACAGATGGTGCTCGGCAAACCCTTAAGAATTCAAACATTGTCGGTCTGCCCCTTCACAGCAGATGTTTTTAGCTTTGCTGAGAGCAATTTGCTTCAGTCACACAAATTCTATTAGATTTAAACAGCGATACAAATAATTTGCCTCTTTCCTGAGTGGATGAAAGGATGACAGTGACAGATTCACTGTGGATGGGTTCTAAAAGTATTTGCTAGTAGCTCTAGCTGAAAGAGTCAGATGGCAGTGGGGCTATGTATGTGGTTCTAAATAATGATACAGCCAAAGGGACATTAAGTGAATGGACAGAATACTGACAGTGATGATCTAGTTCGAAATGGCAAATTCGTCTAAAAAGGTAATTTTTTTTGATTGTGGAATGTGGAGCATTCAATATGAATGTGAAGTACCTGCACTACTTGCATGCTTAAAGACAAATGGCTTCAACTGCAAACTGCTGCTGACCTGGAAAAAAAAAAGATTTAAATTTAATACACTGTTTTAACCCATTAAAATAATACAGTATATACTACTTCTGTAACTACTCCCTTAGCACAAAGCATCACAGGGCTGTTAGGGCCAGGGACTGGGTTTAAGAACAAATCTTAAGTAAATTAAGTTATGTTATACAGGACAAATACATTTTAATGTCAATAAATCAAACGTAACAGTGTCGATTACAAACCTTGTTTGAGTAAATAGGTACAGTACACACGGCGGAGGGGTCGATGATGCGTCTCCTTTTAGGAGGTGGCTTTATGGGGCCCGGGACATCCACGTCACTGTCACTATCTGATATCTGGGGGGTATGTCACAGATTACAGTGTTTTTTCGGTTTTTAAATCTGATGCTAGTCTCTGGCTAACTAGGTTAACAGACGTACTGGTTTATCGATTGATAATGACGGTTTAAAAAACTGTCAAATTGAGAGAGTGTGGTTTGTAGCGAGGTTTGTAAGACTTGCTTAACACATTCCTCAAAATAACGCAGCTAAAAGGCCCAACTAACCTATAACAAAAATGTTTTTAAATTAGCGATTCTCACATTGAACCATCACATTCTGATCAACTTTTTCATTTCATTTCATTTCAATGCCGATTTCTCTAACAATGATTGAAAATAAGGTCCTCTGTTTTATAATCACAGAATAACTTATGTTGTAATAAATCAATTACAAAAAACATTCACACGAAGCGAATAAATACGTTACTTTCGATAAGTGCAAAACGAAAACTTACGGTTTCAGCCATTATCGTTTCACTGTGAAGGAGGCGGCACCTTGCCTTATTTCCATTTTTACCGAACCAATCACTGGCGCCGGAATGCGTCAATGAATAGTGAGGTAAATTGTTCTCATTACTATTAGTTAATATTGAAGTCGATCTCAAGTAATGATATTTTGATTTGCTAAAAGCTATTTTATGATTTTTTTAAAGCGTTTCTTGCAAACCTGGTGCAATGCCTCTGTCTGACAACAGAATGGCGCCACACCGCCACCAATTTTACATTTAGAATACGATTTGTATTTCCATGGCCAGAAAGGTTAGGGGCCCCAGAATAGAATATTTATCTATTGCTGTGTAGTGTATCTCGCCTAATAGCTTAGATTTGGAAGTCTAATCTCTTATTGATAAAGCTAATCCAAGTAAACTATTTGCTTCGGTGAATATAGTCCGTCTGGAATATTGATAGTATATGAAGCTGTTAAAATATATAATGCATAGGCCAATATTTCACTATGAAGTTTTCAACGACCCCTGGGTACATCAATAGATTTAGCTCAATGAATAATCCACCACTAGATTTGTATTGGAATGTTGCACTTAGCTCCCCAGGGAAATCTTGGGAAACCACTGTTACACAGATATAATATAACGTCCATTTAGGGATGGTGTGAAACAGTGTGGTTTGTCAAAGTCTACTCCTTCATAGATGTTGCAGGGGAGACACCCTTAGCATCTGCCATGCCTAAAATCCTGTGTCTATGGTTTCCTCTGGTCATGTATATGGTTCTCCTTCATAAATGACCATACTACAAAATGGGAATTAAAATTTTTTATTTAAAGTTTTGAGAATTAGTCAGATGGAGAAAATCTTCACAATGAATCGCATATTGATAAAGGCTTATCCATTCAAGCTGTTCGTTTCGGTGAATATAGTCTGAAATATTAATATCAGAAATTTTAATATATGAAGCAGATATAATTATATTACATTCATCTAAATAGCAATACTTTGCAGTGCATAGTAATTGGTAATATGTCTTCTGCAAACTGCTTGATATTTTCACAAAATACAAATGCAGTATTACATTTTCTATATTACGCCCTGAAAGACTTAGCAGTCTGCAATCAGCTTGGGCAGGCCGCAAGGGTCAAGCAGTGATAGCGTCATTTCAGCTACACACCTTGATTAATTAACACTACTTAAAGTTTGGGTAATGGCTGTAGCATAGACTATACTCAACAAGGATAGTTATTAGTAACCCAGTTTATTCATTATCCATGGTTCACCCAACTAAAGTATTAGAAATAAACACAATTTTGAATCATGCATTTGGCAGCAAATCAAGGCATGCAAAGGAAAATAACAAATAAGACAAAACATGAACCACTTGGTATCTTTTTTTTATTCAAACAGAATGCAATGTTTTAAAAACCCAACCATCGGCACTTTGATCTGGGTACCAGACTCAACATCTCTACAGTACCATCTCACCGATAGGGATAAAGAGCGGACAGCTATGGCCACAGGTGGAGTGAAAAGTTTGTCTAGTGCATTAAACCTTGGTAACTTTTGCTATGAAGAAATTATGCTGACAAACTCAATTTATACTACTACTACTACTACTACTAATAATAATAATAATAATAATACTATGGAACTATGAGCTACGGGAAGATGCCACAGCACCAAGACCAAGATGCTCTTCGAAATTACAGTCTCTACTTTAGGATTGTATATACCCTTGTTGGAACCCTTTTACCTAGAGGCAAGGCAAGAAATTTGCACACATGCTGATCCGGTAATACTTACTGCATTTTAAACATCCCTTCCAGACCTTGTGAATAGTACATGATTTTTGGTCCTGTTTCACTCCAGCCCTCGCTGTCTTGTCTTTATCCTGCACACATTCTATCAATATTATCTTCACAGCTTTCACATGCCTTGAGAAAGAGTCACATTTTAACCAATTTCAACAATGTCAACCTGATCTCATATCCATACTTAAGAATGTTCTGATTGTTCATGCTTAGAATATGACCCATGTTTACGTATGCTTGAATAGTGCTCCCATTGGCCACAAGTGGAATTGCTGATGCAGCAGGAGGGCGTGCATCGGATGTAGGGGAGAAGTTCTGTTGTTCTGTTGATGTAATTTCCCCCAATGGTTATGGTTAAGATATGGTGAGGGTGAACAGATCCTATGGCTGTGAAGGAAAAGGCTTGCTGTATTTGCATCAGCAATGGACCAGAAATGTACTTTGGAGGTTGGAGGGTCTTGTAGGCTCATTGAGTTTGTGCTCCCCGTTATTAATGGCACGCGGCAATCGTTGTGTTGTTACCTTAATTAGTCTCCTTAATGCCGACCTCTGGGCCACACAGAGCTGAGTGAGAACGTTGCCTGGTGGGAAACAATTCCTGCTCCGCTATGGTGTGGATTGAGGTATTCACGAGTATGTATAAAAAATTATTATAAAAAGTCTTATTAATTCTTATACAATCATCATTTTCTAGGCCACTTTCAATATTTTAAATAATTGTTTTAAATTGTTTAAAATCACTCTTGCAACCATGTTGCCCCTCTAAAAGCTCAGTCATAATCTGAATTTTGTTAGATCTTGCATGTAACACGGTGGTATCATTTAACTAGCGGAGCAAATGAAAAACATGGCTCTTGGCTTGTATCTTCAATTATATGTTTAGCATGTAAGTGTAACTTCAAAGTTGATGTACTTTGGTGATAACTGAATTTGTCCTAACAATAGTTCCCAATATTCTTGGGGTTATTTGAAGCTGCCTGTTTTTTTTTTTTTTTTTAATGCAACGTTAGGTTTAAAAGCCCATATGGTGTATCTTACTCTATTATTGATCACAACTGGCTGACATATAAAAATGTGTTTGGTGGTAAATTTGAACCATGTGAGATAGTAAGGGTCAAAAAAGGGAAAATGCAAAAATTACAAGAAAATAAAAAACATAATGAATTTCTCATTAATTTCAGAAGTTGCATTTCCTTTGACCTGATTTAATGTAGGCTCTATTCATTCAAGTGTGGAAGGAATCAAGGGCCCTTACCGAATGGTTCGGTACAAATAAATGGACCCTCACACCCCTAGAAATAATTTAAATAAATAAATAAAGTAGGACAAGATGATTTTTAACAACTGGAACAGCAGAGGGAAAAGTATAGGGGGAGAAACTGCAATAAGCCAGAGATAGTATGCTACCAGTTGAGTAATGCATTAATTGAATGTAACCAGAAAGTAACTGATCTTGGGTCAAGGGACCATTATGGCCACTTTGTCGTGAGTAATCGAATGAGTCACATAAGGTCAGTTAACAAGCTGTTGAGCTGGACCGAGTCAGAACTGAATCTTCACTTGTAATGGCAAGGATCATTTCTATGATTGCTTTCAAATCTTCCCTACACTCCTCCTTCCTTTGTTTATTGCTCATCGGTATGAAGTGGAAAACATTGATGAAGATGGAAATGAGCGAGTATTACTACCTAAGTGTTTACAATCTGTCTTTATTTACCTTGTTCTATACCTGTAAAGAGTTTCTGATTTTATGCCATGGTTTATTTAGTACCACCATCTGGAAGGCAGGATACGCTTGGAGCCTATTGTTATTTATTGTCTTGCCTAATGAATTTCCATTTTTAATAGTTTAGAACCAAGTGCAGTGGTATGATTTATACATATAGTTAATTCCCACTGATGAGCATTCATATAGTCAGCCTGATCTCACGATTGTGCAGGATAGGACCAATTTAGGCATGCCTGAACATTGTGAAAGAAACTGCTGACACAACCGGAGTAAACTTTCATACAGTGATTGGATCAGTTTACACTCACCATATTCTAACCCTAACCATCAGAGGAAATTACAGACAACAGACCACAGACCACTGATTCAAGTTCTCCTCATGCGTCACTAGTTCCACTCATGGCCAATGGGGGCACTGGTCAAGCTTACATAAACATGGATGGTATTCTAGCCATTGGTGATCGGAACATTCTTACGAATGGAAATGAGATCAGGTTGTTTTAGCAACATGCAGAGAGACCTGGAGCTACGTTACATGAAAGTAGTCAGTAGGTCGTGACAGTATTAGGTCATCTCGGTTGAGTGTTTTGCTTTGAAGCTAGACTGATGAGCATCCAAGCGATCAATCTGTGAGTGAGTGGCAGAGCATCAGCATGATCAAGGGTGTTAGACAGGAAGGGAATGGTTACTGTAGATATTCGTGATATATGTTAGTTGCTGGGTTAGGGGTACAGAACAATTTGTAGTTATTTATTATCTATGTTGGTTGCTGGGTTGGAGTTAGGGTTACAGACCAGTCTGTTGTTATTCATGATGTATGTTGGTTAGTGAGTTAGAGTTAGGATTACAGACTATTCTATAGTTATTCATGATCTGAATGATCATGATCCTACGAGACTGAATGTTGGTTGGTGGAACGTCAACCTGAGAGCAACTGGGATGTGTAACTATCTCTGTCTTTCAGAATTCAAAACTCAATTTTTTTATGATGAAAGAGAGTGATCAGACACAGGGAGACAGAGGGTCATTTTAAATTTTAAATGAAACCATAGAAAGTATGAAGGTCAAATAAATAAGTACCAAAACCTCTTAATGCCTTTCTCCCAGTCTGCTTTTTCTCTTTTAAGACTTTTAAGAACCTAAGTGTGATCTTGTTTACCAAACCACACTGAGGTGAGGGAATGAGGTCCTGACTGTGGGTGTGGCCCCTCAGGACTGTTCCTGGGCTGTCTGCGGGACAGTCAACAGGCTGAATGCCACAATATACTACTGGGCCTTCCAAAAAAACCTAATTTTTTCTTCTACTTTTCTCAATCGTTTTTTTCTCAAATTCGGTTCTCAAATATTGGGGGGGAGGGGGGTGAGGGTCAAAGTTCTTTGGAAAATTCTATCAACTTACACTGCAAAATGAAGGATAAGGAGACTGGAAAACCCCAAGATAATAATAATAATAATAATAATAATAATAATAATAATAATAATAATAATAATAATAATAACAATAGAAAATAAATCTAGGAAAATATTAATTTAAAAATAAGAGCCTGCTCATTTCCTGCACATTTATGAAAATAAATAAAAATATTCCCTAATCTAACTTGATGAATAGAGCAGGAGAGAATTCCAGATAACAAAGTTAATATTCAACAGTAAAAGCAACTTAACACCTTGTACACAGAACCCTCCCCAAAATTATGGGAGGAAAATGTAATCAACAGAGTACAAATACTATGCCTTGTAAATTCGGAAACAAAATGTTTCCACATTTTGTAATGTTAGAACTTGGAATTCAACTGGATTTTATCAGGATTTTTACCATTTGTTTTACACAACATTAGCTCTTTAACGGTACAAAATAGTTTTTTTATTGTGACACAAAAGCTAATTTAAACAAAAAAGTGAGATCACGTGATCTCAAAATAAATACATCTGTTTCTGGAGAGTTTGTTAGCGAGCATATCTAAACAAATAGCATCATGAAGACCAAGGAGCGGTCAAAACTAGTCCGGGATAAAGTTCTAGATAAGCACTGTTTTTGCACATGGAGCCAGCCTCCTATTTTAGCAAATATTGACTATAGAAAACCCAGCCTTCGCCAAAAAAAAAGGAGACAGGATGAGTGAGACTGAAAGACTGAGAGAGAAGTACAGCCTGTACTTATCCTTCTGTAATTTCTACATTGGTTGTGAAAAAGCAGGCTTTTTTTTCTAGAATGATTGAATTTATAAACAATGAGATCACGTAGCCATGGACTTTGTCCTGGAATTTCCCAGCTTTTTCTGCTTCCTCAAATTCTACGTTTTCTGCTTTTTCCAGCTTTTTCTGCTACCTCAAATTCTACCATACTAGTTTTTTATAAACAATATTTCTTTACACTACCGAAATACTACTGATTCACCTTCTATAAACAAATCCTTATTATAAATATTATTTATGTATAATATAACTGTATTATTAAATTATATGTTATAAAGCATTCATACATTAACTGACACATATCTGAAAAAAATACTTGATGCACACCTAATTCACAGTCAATACATATGTTGTTCACAGGTGACAGTACTAACACTACAATATTTAGAGTTACAGAAATTCTGAAAGGAGTGGGGCACATATTTTCCTGGAGTGTTATTGAAAGTCACGTCTTAGTTGAATGCCACATAAAATTTAAAGTTTTTTGATAAGCCTATGAAAAATGTTTGCTCTAGTAATCTAATCTAAACGAAAGGGGAGTAGAATGGGATAGGATATGATATGAGGCGCAATAAATAACTAAAATTGTTTGGTAATTAGAAAAAGTATTCAAATAACTTACCAAATATAATTCAAAATTATAGTATATTTGAGAGGAATCAAACCCTTAATGTTAAAAATTAAATGTAAAAGAAATTAATAAACGTGTCATGTAATTGCTTGAGACGGGTGACGCCTGTGAAAGCAAACAAAATAAAATTGACGCAATCACGAGTAAGGCTAGAGCCACGAGTCATAGAACGAAAAAAAAAAAATGCCGTTGACAGAGGAGGGAAAGTGGGCGGAGACTAATTATATAAACTACCAAAGCCCTCACTAAAGAACGAAAACAAACCGACAAAGAAGCTAACTGTACGAGGGCTGGTGTAGTTTTAAGAAGTTAAAGTTTTTTTCTTAGTAAGTTAATGTGGTTTTAACGGGCTAGCCTGCTAACAAAAAAATCAAGTTCAAGTTGCATTGTCTCGGCTAAAGGCTATCTAAACATTTTGCCAAACAAAGCTACTAAAATCAAAGTAACAAAATGAGTTTTGTGGAAGTGAAGAATCTTGAGCCAACTTCTTTCGAAGATCATTATTACGACGAATATGAGTTCTATAACCTAACAGATCGATATTTGGGTAAGGTGCAAATTCTTTACTTTTCCTTAACTTTTGTTTTAAATATTGATGATGGCCTCAGTAAGTTTCCTGTCGAGTACATTTGTGTGTCTATGCGATATAGCCAGAAAGCTATTAATTGTCAAACTAGTTTATTTCTACTTCCATGGGTGTATGCTATGTCATGAATAGAATAAACCCGACAGAGCAGTTAAAATGCTATGGTATCATTTACCCCGTTATTTCACCGTTGCGTCTAAAATGGGCCGTGCATTGTTATGCAACCTGTAGTACAAATTAAGTGTTTTGTTTACTGCTATAATGCAATGTGAGTTTACTGTGGAGTAATATACAGCTTTAACGCATAACACGTAGTCACTACGAACGGTGCATCTGCTTGCTTAGGTAGCGCTAGTCGGAAGGGGAGGACAAAGCGTGAAGCCAGCTGCAACACCAACAGGCACATCCCTGCGGGCCATGAGCGGAAGATTACAGAGAAACTGCAGAACTCTGAGAAAAGGGCGAAGGAGTGAAGAAAGACTTGGAGGTGTGTTTGACTTATGTTTCAATTGGGGATTATAAAAAAAAAAAAAACGAACAGCGTCTTGAATACTTGGTTCCACTTATGTGTATTTACTGATTAATTATGTTTCAGCGTGTATCGGACAGCTATCCCTGGCAACGGACCATAGCGCCTTGGCGACCGAACAAGAACTCTGCAGACGGCAAGACCAGAGTGGAAGAATCGACAGCAGTCTGGCCAAATAAGGGGAACAAATTAATTTGTTGAAATGTGGTAGGCCAGGTAAACGGGAAATGTTATCTGCGATTAAACAGATTGTGTTCTTATCTGTTTTGCTGTGCAGGGTGTGGCGTATGAGATATGATGTATCAAATAAAGATTTTGAGTTTTTAAGTGTTTTAAGCGAGTACATAAGACTTAATATTTGAATTGCAATACAAATAAACATTTTTATCTTATTTGGTGGCAGACTTTTTAAAGTTTCTCGTACAATAATAGATGGGAAGAGTCGTTCGACACAATTCTGTTATATAGGTGAATTTCTGTTGTACCAACGATTAACAATAGGCGGCACTGTTAGTTTATGGTAGTACAAAATCTACGAATCGTATAGGGCGAACAACTAAATTCTTACTCGTAGAACAATTACTCCAAATAAACCACTCTTTAGTAAACCGCACCATTGTAAAATATACAGTATTTTATTCCTGCAAGTCAGGACAAGGGTGCTGGAGGAAAGAATGCTTCATTCTTCCAAATAAGCATTTACAAACTTTATAAATAACAATAAGCATAGATCAGCTTTTAAAATATCCACATGTTGATTGGAGGGTTTTAGAAATTACCATCACTGTTTGGTGGACCAGTAGGAGCTTGTTTGCTTTTGTTTATAAGTGATGACAATTAAGCTAAAAAAAAAAAAAACATGTATCATCAGAGATTGCGATGGCAGGTACAAATAAATGTATTGCCCTATGATTCCACTCTCTTTAAATCCCTAAACAACCTCACAACCATTTGTTCTACAGTCATATTGCCAACGGGTTTAGATGCACCCCTTGTTACCTAGCAACTAGCTCAGGAATTTAGAGGGATAATAAAGACGGACCACTTTGTATGGTTGTGATTTTTACTGGCTATATCTGCGTTTTTGTGTCAGTCACCCATGCTTTTCAAACATCAGTCTTAATGTACTGAATGGAAATAGGCAAATTCTAACTGGTAATTGAAACCAATTTATATTGGATCTGAGTATAAAAAAACAAGTGACACAACCTCTTTATTTATTTAGAATGTATTCTACATGACAAACCAGGGGTAAAACATATCTATAACTTTTGAACTTTGGTGAACTTGTTCCATTCCTTTTTAAATTTCTAGCTAGACTCTGAAAATGGCTGCGTGGCTCAGGAAACCAATTATGAACTTCTAAAACGATGTTTGGCTTGATAGATGAAAAAAAGTCAGTTTAAAACGCTCATCTTCATTTCCACAAACTTTTAGATGTATAACAACATGCCTTGACTGGCTTTTTATCAGTGTACATATAATTTTAGAATGTACTCACTCACTCACTAGTATAGGCCTACATAAATTATGGCATTTATTTTATTTGTTGTAACAGACAGTTAAAATATTGCTCTAATCTTGTTTCTTGTTAGTCACTTAACATTTTCAATCAATGTATTACTTTATTCTTCTTTCACATGTATGTTAACATGTATGTCTAGAATTTAAAAAAATGTCTTCAGTATGTATTATTAGTACAGCCAACCAATACAACAGAGTTTTCAACTGATGGTTAGTGTACTAAATGTGTTTTCATGAAAAAAATATGGCTGTGCTTTAAATAGACAGCGAAAAGATTACAGTTGTACAGAGCTAGCGAGTGTGGAGAGGCGGAAAGAATGAGATCAAAAACAAATAAATACCCCAGAAGCAGTGATGAAAATCCCCTGGCACAGGAAGACAGCGTGTGTGTGTGTGTGTGTGAGTGTGTGTGGGAGGGAGACAGACCAGGAGAGGGAGAAACAGGAGAAGGGTAGGAGCAATTTTTTAAAAACTGGTCATAATCATCACCTATAGGGAAAACCACCCCCGCTCCCCACGGTCTCGGGCTACCTCTTCCTCTGCCTCTAGTTGGACTTCCCCTTACAGAGTAGCTGACACTGACAGGCGCTTTGGAAAGGAAAGGAGGAAACAGATGACGCCCATCATCCCACAGAAACAGGGAGGAACAGGTGTTTGTTTCTGACTGTAACGAACAGAGGTGTCTTTTGACTGTGATTATACTGTGTAAGAGAGACAAAATGCAAAAACAGAGTGGGGGGGTATCTCATGAAATTGTACATTAACACTGCATTTAGCCATCTAGAAATTGAGTGAAAGAAATAGGGTGTTTAACAAAATACATAGACACTGGTTGGACAGTTAATTAATGCTGACAGTGAGGATTAATGCACACAGACCAAAAGGATATTACAAAATATTGAATCTGGAAGGCAGAGAGAGGGAGAGGGAGTATGAAAAAGAGAGAGGGAGAGGGAGAGAGAGAGAGGGGGGGAGGGAGGGAGAGAGGAGGGTAGGAGACAGAGACAACAGGCTCTCAAGGAAATATCTCTCACTCTTTCTGTTTCTCCTTCTTTGGTATTACAAAACCTATCCTTTCATCTTCTGTGACCTCCTCATTTTGTCTTTCCTCTCTCTATCCTTCTGTCTAGCTTAAATTTTAACTTTGTTTTTGTAACATGGTACATCTTTCTCTCAATGAGTACTTGATACTTAATACATGCTCTCCCTGACCCCCTCTATCTTTTTTCTCCACATTTTCAATGCTTTTTTCTTTCTCACTACCTGTCAGTGCTGAACCACCTGCTCTAGGATTCATCCATTTGGGAGCGACTTTTCTGATTTACGTCATCAACCTGAGGTAAGGAAAAATTTTTAATTTTTAATAAAATACTTTTAAATCTATCTCTTACCCTGCTTTATTTCACCCACCCAGCCATTCTTCAATCTCTCTTCCCCTTCTACCTCTCTCCCTCTCTTAGATATCTGGCTTTCTTAGCCACTGTCAAGGCATGCTGCATTAACCTTAGCGCTCAGGGTTAAGCATCTGGCTATGCAGCATGTGAAAGTATGTATGGAAGCCGGCTTTGCATGTACCTTGTGAATCCTCTTTCTTTCTGTAGCTCCAGTTATTACTGTATCATTGTAAATATTGACAATGTTTACAGTCAAAGTGAAACATGTTGAGGAAAGTGAAGAAAAACATGTTAACCCATGAAAGGATGTATCTTCATCAGGTTGTTTCTTTCCAATTTTCTCCATCTGCCTTGCAATGCAGAATAATCTTGATGTACTGACTGATTCTATAACCCAAATTTACTGACAGATACTCTCTGACCCTCTGACTATCTGTGGTGCTGCTGTGAGACAATACCCATTCCACACGCAATTGCGGCGTCCATCTCAGATGTTGTTTCTGAATCTGAACACAGACACCAACGAGAGGCAGAGGTCAGGAGAGGGATGGAGAGAGAGAGGAAGGAGAGGAAGCTGACTGCCAAAGACCAGAGGAGCAGATGATGGAGAAGCGCAAGGAGGAGAGCAGAGGGAGTGATGGAGCGTAAGATTTCCATACATTTTGTTTCCACGCATCGGGATGTTTTCCATGGCTACTCTCCAGTTCAGGCTTCAGCTTTAGTTAAAAATCAAGTGACACACTGTGAGAATGCGTTTGAGCTGAAAGCAAAAGCCCAACTGGAAATTTATTTTTCTCTCTGTCCAACTCTCAAGTTTCTATCTCATTCTGCTGCTGTCAGTAGTAGCCAACTGGCTTTCATACACCATCATGAAATTTAAATAGACCTTAACTTAATCTGCATTTCTATCATTATCCATGTTTTTTTCTCTATATTACCGATCACCATTGTTATCACATTACAGATGCCATCCAAGGAAGTCTGTGTTTTTCTATTGACACAAATGTGTGGGCTGTAGCACTCTTGTTTCTGCACTAAAGTTCGGACTAAGATATTCCTTCCCACACCGTTTCATTTATTTTTGCCTATCACTCTGGTCTTTTAAAGATTTTACAAGCAATGTGCCTATGCCACTCATTCACGCTTAATTTGAGTTTAACACCATTGCATCCAGAAGCATCAATAATACCCAACAGCCAGTCTGTAAATATTTGGCTGGGGTGCTTTCAAAAAAGCTTTCAGTAAAGTTTGTCAATCATGTCTACAGCATCACGCTTGGTAAGAAAGGGGTCTAATCTAAAGACTTCTGTCAGTGTTATGACCACTATACCTGTCACTTGAATTCCCATGTCAGCCATGTTCAATGGTCCGACCGTTACACCTTTCACTCGTATTCCCATATCAGCAATGTTCAATGGTCCGACCATTACACCTGTCACTCGTATTCCCATGTTAACAATGTTAAATGATTCGACCATTACACCTGTCACTCGTATTCCCATATCAACAATGTTAAATGATTCGACCGTTACACCTGTCACTCGTATTCCCATATCAACAATGTTAAATGATTCGACCGTTACACCTGTCACTCGTATTCCCATATCAGCAATGTTAAATGGTCTGACTGTTACACATTTCACTCGTATTCCCATGTCAGCAATGTTAAATGGTCTGACTGTTACACATGTCACTCGTATTCCCATGTCAACAATGTTAAATGGTCTGACTGTTACACATGTCACTCGTATTCCCATCTCACGATGTTCCATCATCATCAGCTCCTAGAGGCTCACTTAACTTCTGCAGATGTTGCAGCCACAAAATCAAAACAACCCTCAAGGGCACCGACTTCACTTCAGTAACTGACACTGCTTGTTTAAAATGTGTTAATATTAACTTATAACTTGTGGTCTTTGTCTTTGCTGCTTATAAAGACCTAAACCATATATTTGTTTTCTCTTTACTAGCTCGGATTCAGTGCACAAAGGAAAGAAACTGATCTCAATC
Organism: Hiodon alosoides; assembly: GCA_025775065.1. Lineage (NCBI taxonomy): Eukaryota > Metazoa > Chordata > Actinopteri > Hiodontiformes > Hiodontidae > Hiodon > Hiodon alosoides. The sequence continues at coordinate 1,806,198 of JAOYSI010000003.1, read as the reverse complement.
CAGGAACATATGGCAATCGATGTCTGTCCTGGTCCAATCCGTCCAATCAGGCAGATCTCCGCCTACTTCCCTCGCCTCTCCCCCACCGCTTCTATTTCTGAACCCCTCCGCTCCAATCCAGCTGGCTTCCAGACAACCCTCAACCCCGGGGACAGGGCCTCCTTGGTGGTGGGCGGTTGTCCTTCTTCTCCCTTAATGTCAGGAGCCACAGGAGGAGGAACTCTGTCGCTGATGAGCAGTGTGGGCGTATCCATGGAGATTGACAGCTGTGACAGTGATGACAGCAGTGAGATGATTACTTACAATTTTTCTCCTGAAGCTTTGGGTCCAGGAATGCCAATAATCCATATATTAAGTTTCCTTCTCTATTCCAAATAATATTAGGTATTGATTTATGAATATTTTTTTGAAATGTAGAGCATTTAAAACACACACACACACACACACACACACTCACACATAGAGATATGCAGTTATGATCAACGTTATTGGCACCCCAGAAGTGCATCATGTACAATATCACCTGAAAAAAAGTGTGTAGTGAAACAGCTTTGGTCTATATACGCTCACCTGTTTGATTAAGAGCAGCAAAGGATATAACAATAACAATTAAAAAAAGAAATAGGAGGACAAAGTATAAAAACGGAAACATTGCCATGACATGATTATTTGAGGAATACAAATCAGTTTGAAAACTAGTTAAGACTCACCTGTGGTAAATTAGAAATTAGACTCACCTCTGAATCATGAAATCAGAGGATTACCAAGGCATTTTAGAGCAAAATGTGTTACCCAGTGTAAGAAACAGTGTAGGTTTGGGTCAAAGATCATGGGTCCTCCAGCAGGATAAGGACCCAAAGTACACTACAGAATGGTTGATATGAGCAAAATGGACCATGAGTCCTGATCTCATCCTGCAAACATTCAAGAGCTTGAACAAATTGCAATGGAAGACTGGGAGAAACTACCAGCAGACAGGAGCAAGAAGCTTATAGATGGCTACAAGAAACGTTTGGAGGCTGTCTTTGTTGCCAAAGGTTGTGAAACCAAATATTAGGGAAGGGTGCCTTTAATGCTATCCAGGTCAAATTTTCTGTTTCTTCTTTGAAATCAATACTTTTTAATTGAAAAGGCATCTTGTTTTGTTGAATAACTTTGGGCATCCTATTAAAATATTCTGATAATAGTTTTTTTATATTCATTTTTTTTATACCAAAAATTCAAGGGTGCCAATAATGTTGATCAGAACTGTGTATGTTTGTGTATTTGTACGTATGTGCGTGTGGGTGTGTGTGTGTGTTTGTGTGTATGTATATATATATATATATATATATATATATATATATATATATATATAAACAGATCACACATAAAATTATGACCACTAACAGGTGAAGTGAATAACACTGATAATCTCGTTATCATGGCACCTGTCTGTTGGTGGGTTATATTATATTAGGCAGCAAGTGAACATTTTGTCCTCAAAGTTGATGTGTAATAAGCAGGAAAATTGCAAGCATAAGGATCTGAGCGACTTTGACAAGGGCCAAATTGTGATGGCTAGACGACTGGGTCAGACCATCTCCAAAACTGCTGCTCTTGGAAGGAAAAGCGGTGAACCGGAGACAGGGTCCAAGGCTTATTGATGCACATGGGAAGCGAAGGCTGGCCCATGTGTTCCAATCCAACAGACAAGCTACTTTAGCTGAAATTGTTGAAAAAGTTAATGCTGGTTCTGATAAAAAAGTGTCAGATCACACAGTGCATCGCAGTTTGTTGCGTATGGGGCTGCGTACCCGCAGACCAGTCAGGGTTCCCATGCTGACCCCTGGCCACTGCCGAAAGCACCTACAATGGGCACATGAGCATTAGAACTGGACCACGGAACAATGGAAGTGGCCTGGTCTGATGAATTACGACACATGGATGGCCGGGTGCTTGTGCGTCGCTTACCTGGAGAACACATGGCACCAGGATGCACTATGGGAAGAAGACAAGCCGGCGGAGGCAGTGTGATGCTTTGGGCAATGTTCTGCTGGGAAACCTTGGGTCCTGCCATTCATATGGATGTTACTTTGACACGTACCACCTACCTTAGCATTGTTGCAGACCATGTACACCCTTCCATGGCAATGGTATTCCCTGATGGCATTGGCCTCTTTCAGCAGGATAATGCACCCTGCTACAAAGCAAAAATGGTTCAGGAATAGTTTGAGGAACACAACAATGAATTCAAGGTGTTGACTTGGCCTCCAAAATCCCCAGATCTCAATCCAATTGAGCATCTGTGGGATGTGCTGGACAAACAAGTCCGATCCATGGAAGGCCCCACCTCGCAACTTACAGGACTTAAAGGATCTGTCGTTAACGTCTTGGTGCCAGATGCCACAGCACACCTAGTCTAGTGGAGTGGATGCCTCATCGGGTTAGGGCTGTTTTGGCGGCAAAAAGGGGATCTGCACAATATTAGGCAGGTGGTCATAATGTTATGGCTGATCGGTGTGTGTGTGTGTG
>JAOYSI010000003.1:1770630-1790129 GCA_025775065.1 Hiodon alosoides | reverse complement strand
ATAAGACTAGACGAGTGGAGTGGAGTGGAGTGGAGTGGAGTGGAGTGGAGTGGAGTGGAGTGGAGTGGAGTGGAGTGAGGCTGGGATGAGGCATATCTTTCAGAGGTGTTACTCCCTGTCCTTTTTATTTGCTCTTTCTTTCCGTGTATGACTCATTGTCAATGAAAAGCAGTGGAAGTGAGGCGATTTAAGGGGTTTTGGGTGATTATTTTCACAGCTATGTTTGCTGAACAAAGGGGAAAATAATGAGAACGCTCCATTGAACTTTTGACAGCTGGAACTTTCTGTTGAAGAACTCCCTCCCTTCCTTTTACTGGTCGGAAAGGAAGAAGCGCAACAAGGTGGCAGAGACCAGTGAAAATACAATTTACCTTCATTAGTCTTGTGCGTGCGCCACAAGCTGCTCTCATACAAAACGTACACCTGCAACCTAAAGCTCATGTCAGGTTTTTTCGAAAACCCTGCCGAATCTGTGCTCTCCCTTGAAGTGCGTTCTACCCTTCCTGCAGGTGGCAGCTCCACAGACGGTGACTGTGCCTTTGACTACGCCGTGCCCCCGCTGCCGGTGACAGAGGGCATGCAGCACGTCCGCATCATGGAGGGCATGTCTCGTTCGCTGCCTTCCTCTCCACTGCTCACGCACCAGACCGTCAGCGTGCGGCTGCAACCAATGAAAAGGCTTACAGGTACGGGGCTCGCCACATTCTCAAGCAGTGTGAGCTCTTTTCATTCCTTCTGGGCAAACTTTATTTTAGAGTTAACTTGGGTAAAACCCACAGGGCCACCAAGATTCACTACCCTGACAAAGACATCCTTTTCTAGAAATGAGATCCAATTCTAGAGACAGTTGTAGTTTGTGTTTAATAACCATTGGCCTGTGAGTTGATTTGAAAATGCCACGTAATTTAAAAGATAAAAAGTGATGCCACTCTTTCAAAACATTGTGTCTCCACTGGAATTGGAGTGGCATGTGCAGTCCCCCTGTGTTTTGCCATGATAAATCCCAGTCCTCTCAATGAACTGTGAGATAGTGGAAATATCTTTGACCAAGATGACCTGCGGGCCTGCTAAACTCAGAACATATAGAAATTTGGATTTGAGCTTTTAAATTGTGGTACACCTTTGGGCGTTACCAGTTATTGTAGTACGCTGGTTAATACAGTACTGATAATTAATTCTTACCACAGATTGTCCATGAATAACAATGTGTAACATCATATGTCAATGGAAAAAAAAGTTCCCTCATAAAGGCAACACCAACATTGTTACACCATTTTCATTTAGTTTATGTAATCATTAACCATAGATTATACTTTTAGCAGCTCTTCATTTACACCAAAAACAAACTAAACAAAATAACTCAAACAAAAGTTTGTATTACATGTATTTATAAAAGTGGTAGATTGCTATAAATTTGCTATTTGGTCTTAGTGCGAATGCAATACTAATATTCACCACTAGGGTGTGCCATAATATGGTTTCCTGGGAGAATGTTTATAACATAGGATGACTATGTAAATATTCATGCAAAAGCCTTGTCAGTATCAGGAGGACATGCAATGCCAGAACATATTGTGGGTTTGCTTGTATGCATTTCAGAAGCTATGAGTGATTTTGTGGTTTAAAAACAATGAATAAAAACGTTTTGAAATAATTGTTTTGTAGAACAAAAGTTGCATTTAACAAGAAGCCGATCTCATCCATGGGAGCAGTTTACTGATTAAACAGTGCTAGCTAGTTCTGTTAACACTAGAGGACCTATTCAATCGAGGGATTAACGGTCCCGAGGGCATTAAGTATACTTTCATTACATATTACTTTTACTCCTTATAAATTTGAGATTTTGTGTGATGATAATGGTGGTTTACAGGCATGTTGCTAAGCCTCTCGGAAATAAATTCTGATTGTTTTGATAATGGAATGAATAATAATAGCAAATATAAAATTGCACAATACATGGCTGTTCTGTTGGGTTGCATGTGTTTGTTGGGAGTTTTTACATTTTCTCTGAATTCTTCAGGAGTGAAATGTTGATAAAGGGTGGTTTAATATTTTAAACAGCCCACTACTCAAAGTTACTGTTTGAGAGCTCCTGTTTGTGTCAGGGATTGGATGTATGGGTTTCTGCTTGCTAGTCTGATAGCTGGCAGTGCATGGTCAATGGCTTGGGGCTGGCAGTTATGCCACTATTGAAACCATGCTGTTTTTGGCTCAATGTGATCCATTATTCCACTGTGGGTACTGTGGGCGTGGACCAGGGAACCTGACCTTGGCAGGAAGCACATTGACTTTTTCCGGTAGCTCCTCTGCTCGGGTCCGGTCGCTTGCAACGTCACACGGCACGTGACACTCTTGGTCGAATCTGACTCCGCTGGCTTTGAGCTTTGCGAGCGATGTGTTGCTGTGTTATCTCGTGGGTGTGTGTCCTCGACGTGAACGTTCTGTTGACAAGCCGTGGTCGTTTCCCTGTCGTGCCTCTGCAAGACAGGTTCTGCCACATATCTGCTCACGTGTCTTGGTTTTACCCTTATTCCTCCTGCCTGTCCCCCCCATACATGCTAGTCAGCAGACGGGATGTGGAGGCTGCTGCTTCCCCACTCCCTCTCTTTCTCCTTCTCCTACTCCTTATCTCTTTCTCCCACTCTTTATCTCCATCTCCATCTCCCACTCTTTATTCCATCTCCCACTCTTTATCTCCATCTCCCTCTCCATCTCCCTCTCTTTATCTCCTTCTCCCTCTCCCACTCTTTATCTCCTCTCCCACTCTTTATCTCCTTCTCCCTCTCCCACTCCTTATCTCCCTCTCCCACTCTTTATCTCCTCTCCCTCTCTTTATCTCCTTCTCCCACTCCCACTCTTTATCTCCTTCTCCCACTCTCCTGCTATCTCCTTTTTCTTCAGCAGCTAAATGAGGCAGCTCCCCTCCCACTCTCTCTTCTCTCTCTCTTTCCGAGTTACATAAATTATGGGAAGAGTAGTCCCCCCCCCCCCCAAACACGCACATTCCCTTCAGCTTGACTTTTTTTCTGTGGTTCTCTTTCTCTCTTTCACACCACACTTCACATAAGCTCTTTGATCACCCACTCATCCCAGTAGCACAGAGATCTAATATAGAAATAATATTAATTGGCTCATTAACTGCTTTATTACTCATGTGCTGAACCTGCGTCTTTTTTTTATATATATGTGTGCGTGTGTGTGTGTGTGTGTGTGTGTGTGTGTGTGTGTGTGTGTGTGTGTGTGTGTATATATATATATATACACACAAACATGCATTCATAACCCTATCCATCCTACATTCCACACAATTACAAGGGGAAGTGCCCATGCCCACACATAGACATACATACATCATACAAGATATCATACTTTAAATAATGACGAGGAACTCAAATGATTTGTAAATTGAGATCCATTATATTGAAGGCAATTGAAGAGTATTTTGGTAATTTTGGGAGCTCTTAACCACCATAGGACTTCTAAGTCTTTTTAATTTGTTCTGTGGATTCTAAATGCTGCATATGATTGCCTGGTGGCCTCTTATACCAGTAAAATGGTGTCATAATAAAGTACATTACAGATTAGTCTACGTATTTTGCACTGTATGATTAAAATGTGTTATTTCCGATTGTGCCATCACATCTTGGCTCTGCTGTACGAACCCTGCTATTGACTCACAGTGACAGTCCGGAAATGCAGATGGTCATATTTAACACGCTGAGGGCTACGCAGCCTGTACAGGAGATTCTGCATGCATCCGCTAATTAAGAAGCTGTAAAGAAACTATAGTTTAGATTTGATTTTTTGAAATCTCTATATGGGAGGGGATAAGACAGGGTGTATCCTTCTTTCTCATGAAATGAAAACAGTATGAAAGCAGTGACCTTTTAAGGAAATCAACAGGTTTCTGATTTAATCCTCCTGTTTGTGAAGAGGGTCTGGGGGAGTCCCAGCTGCTCCAGTAAAACTTGCGAAATAGATTTCTGAGTAGGTCAGGTAAACCACAGAGCTGTCATTATAAAACCATGGGAAGAGGGTATTAAATGGCCATACTATTGTTATTACTATTCCTTTTCATTTTTTGGTTTTTTTAACAGTACCCCTCGTTTATTTAAGCATTTTAGTTCGGGTGAATAATCAGGTTTCTATAGTGCCTAAAATTCCAAAAGAATCCCAAAAAATACTGCATTATACTCATTGATGACAGCAATGGTGTACCTGTATGTGTGTTTTTTATTTATTTATTTATTTTTTTAAACACCTGTCATCTGTCCTTTAAAGCCCATTAGAGGTTTGCCACCTCAACCCGCCCCTCCTCTATTATATCTGTTGTCTTTTATTTGGTTTCCCGAACTGAAAATAATGCTTGTGCGGCTAAGTTGCTATACGTGTAGCCTAGTTCGAGCTGCAAAACCGTTGCCCTCTGCTGATAACTCTGGATGTAATAAGGTTTGCGTTTATGTACCAAGATCGCCTCCCCTTGCCTGCTTCACTCCGCTCAGTGCAAATCGTTCAGCAATTACACTGCATATGCCCTGCTTTGCGTAGTCATTTGTTCCATGGAATGGAAATGTGACATTTTCGTAGCACTGTGACAGGCCCCATTCAGGGGAAATACAAAACGAGCTAAATTATGAAAAAGTATTAGAATTGATGGAATAATGCCCCCAGAATCCAATAGTGTAACAGCTCTTCTGAATTGAAATAGAAAGCAATTTCGATATTAGGGTGAATATATATGTGTGTGTGTGTCATGGAGTGACTTAAAATTAAAATTCATTCATTAATACTGTTCTTGAAAGAAGTGCACTCAGCAACAACTTAATTTGATGCTCCCAGATATTGCTTGTATTTGAGTGGAGGAAGGGCATGTTTTAAGTGCTCTGACAGTTAAGGTATTTTATTCAAAAACGTACAAATAACACTCTAGCTAGCTAGTTTAATATCTGAGGACTTGAGAGGCTGGAAGTACGTTGACGGTATGTCCATTTGGATTTGTTTCAAACTTGAAACCACTAGTTAAAAACATCTTCACTTTGAAATAAAAGTATATTGTTTGATTGCTTGCTGTATCAATCATACAGCTAAGCAGCATATTTTTATTTTCTGGAAGAGATAAGTAATCATAAGGTGGTATTGTGTATCTGGTGTTAAGCCCGCTGTCTAGTTCATCCAGAATGTTCCATTGGTATCCAGATCCATAGGTGTCCTGACCCTTGTTATGGGTTTTAAAAAAGGAAAAAATAGGGCTGCATTATTATCTAAATTGACCAGAGAACTCTGAATGACTCTAAAGCTTGGGTCATGCTGACATGATGCTTTGTTGGAACAGGCAGAACAGAGTGACTGTTATATATACACAGTCATCATGTTAAACCAGCTGAATAATATAGTCTCGTAATGCTGCTTCCTCATAATCAATCATGTTTTAAATAGGAATTTACTGCTGATTTACTTAGAAATCCAATATCCCTCACTGTAGCTCAGAATAGTTAACCCAGGAAGACAGTCATATTAAAACTTAATAACTTGTTAGGTTGCTGTCTCACCTAGATGCTTGTCTAGCTAGCTGTCAGAAGGTGAGTTATCAGACTTATCCTGTCAGTTCTAGCTAATAGAAAATTATTGCAGCCCATGTATAATTAAATAATTATAAACATATTCTATCCTTATAATTTTGTGAATATCTTTTGCTTTGCTGTTTTATTAGGGATAATGCAATTGTTTGGTGAGACTATATGTCAAGTGTGTGTTTTCGTATATATGACACTGAATAACAGTCTTTATGCAGTCTATTAAGAGGTCATGAATCCCTGAATAGTATAAAGCTTCATGACATTAAAGCACGCGTTGCTTATTGAAAGCCTTATTCCTGAAAAGGGAAAGGACATTGGATCTCAAGTACGTGGATTACCCACCTCTGAACTCGATCAAGGGAAGTTATGCAGTTACGCTCCTTGCCATCTTGTCCAGATTAACTGTTAATAAGGAGAAAGGACAATTGAGAGAGAGAGAGAGAGAGAGAGAGAGAGAGAGAGAGAGAGAGAGAGCGATATATTGACTGTGTGGCTGCAGGGTCTTGGGTTCCAAAGGTAACACAAGGACAGGCCTCAGGGTTGGCTTGGCTGAGCCACTATGCTGCTACTTTAAAATTATATCCAGTTCCAGGCACCCTTGCTTCCTCCCCTCTACGTTCAGAGCTGTCATCAGAATCTGCAACAGTGTCTCTTTAACAAACTCCTTCCTCCTTGTTTTTCTCTCTCTTTTTTTTTCCTCATACCCACCCTCTTCCCTCTGTCCTCCTTCCCTGCAGTTGCCATGACAACAGCAGCACTGCACCATTAATCCGTTCCAGACCTGGGCTCTGGCTTTTATAGACGATCCTTACACACCACCACACACGTACGCGCCCGCACCCATGGGGGGCTAGAAAGAACGAGTGAGAGGCCAGAAAAACAATGAATTGTCCACGCACACCCGCCAAGGTGCATTTGGCGTCTTCCTCGCCGGCCGGCCTGAAAAATGTGAAGCCAGCGGGGATGTTACCTCAGCATCCCTCTTTTTGTGGTGACAAGCTAACAGCTGCCTGGACACTCTGTTCCTTCACCAGAACCATCGTACCCTGCTCATTTATAGGCACAAAAAATACAACCGTATCGTATTGAGGTGCTTATTTTTGAGGAAATACTTAAGACTATTTTTTTAGGTTTTTTTTTTTTTTTTTACCCTGGTTTGCAGGCTATCGTGTTGTTTTCTGTTTTTCTTCTCTTTTTTTTTTGATGAGTTGGTCATCATTCGGGACGGAAGGACTGTTTGTGTCGTTGGACGGGGAAGGGGGAGAGCTGGTGCCCTACTCCAGCTTGGCAGAATGCAGGACCTGGTTTGAAAACGGTGAGCTCCCACCCGCCTTCCCCATCGGTCGTTTTTGTGGTACCGCCACAGCTGGCCCTTCAGTGCTCTGGAGTTTCAGCCTGTCTACGGTTACCCGAGAGCCCTGTGAGTTGGGTCCAGACTCTGGGTGTGTCCCTGTCCAGTCACGTGACTCTGAAGTAGAAGGTACTTTCTAATGGCTGCAGTTTGGACAGGAGTGACAAAGTGCTCTTTGTTGCCCTATTTTTAATAGCAGAATTTGAATAACTGTACAACAAGTCTGGTTCACAAGTCCAGCATAAGGAGGTGATTAGAGATATAGTAGTGACATAGAGGTGCATTTTGTTCAAGGGCTATGGTATGATAGGTAAGTGGACAGCAAAGTGTTTTTGCGTTTACTGTTTACTGTATGTTAGCGTGGGTGAGAATTGGTGCCTGTGTTCGATCTACTGATGTGAACAGGTGGTAATTCCTGTACGATATTACTGACTTTTTTCCTTTGTATGTTGTTGTTTTTTGTGTACGTTTCAATGTATACATATGTGTACATATCTGTGTGTAATCATAATTGTCGGTTTAAACTTACTTCCCAGATCTTGGTAGAGTTGCACGTTTAACCCCAAGTCCCACCCCAGCTGTTGTACCCTTGAGCAAGGTATTTAACCTGAATTGCTGTATAACTGGATGAATGCAGAAATTGTTAGCTGTTTAAGTTGGTTTGGAGAAAAGCGTCTGCTAAGTAACTAAAATGTAACTGTAGAGCTGGGTTCTGGGAGCGGTCTTTTTTTTTTAGCTCTCAAGAGAGAGCCGCTGTGAGAGGAACAGCATATTCTTAGACAGGGTGGTTATGTGACAGCATGATGACAACATTATTCAAAGCTGATATCAGAACGGGTCTGAGACAAAGAGCTTGTCATCAGTGTCACCTGGGCCAGAATCGGTACATAAGAGAGTGTCATCCGTTGTCATCCTCAATGTCCGTATTCTACGTACAAACGGCTGGTCCCCAATAGCTTCTGATGTCAGTGCTCTGTTGAGCATCATTGAACCGGCTGTGTGGGCTCTGGTGTGATGAAGCTCAGTTTTCTAGCCGACATATATTGATCTGAACTGGACGCCGACCTTTCGTTGGGTGTGTGACATTTAATTTGTGACGATTGTAGCATTAGCAGCCTTCGCTCTCTGTGGCATGTGTACCCTCTTCATTCTGATGCTGCTGGGTTTTTTAAAATCAGTTGTCAGGCACCCTTTAATCCAGGGTGGGAGATATGCGACAAAAAAAATCAATTCTAACTGTATTGCAGTTTTTTTAATTTATGATACTCGATACTCAGTAACGGGTAAGTTCCTACGAAACACAAATAGCATAGTCCAATTATATTTTCACACATTGACATAAAACATTGAATCAAATGTTGAAAAGAACGAGATGTTCAAACAATAAATTCTGTTCATTTATTTGATTGATTTTCTGTCTTTTCTTATAACATAGGCATTCAAGTATTTGGGCTGATGCTAAAATTATCATATGGTGAGACAGATTAGAGTAAACCACTGAATCAGTTTTCTATATTTGTGTTTTCCATAGCGAGCATTAACAGGGATTCTTTCAAATTAAATTGTTGGTGCATAATGTCAGAATAATTATAAAGCTTATTTGTCCTCAAACTTTTCCTCATGGTTCCGAACCAGTCAGTGCTAATTAGTTAGTCGTGTTGCTTTATTACAACATTAAATATTCCAGCGTGATGATTTAGAGATCATCAGCATTAGCAAGCAATGATGATCTTTCCATACCCTAGTACATGTCTGGGTGTATCCAGCTACGGTTGATTCAGTCCATTGGGAGCCCAACAATCCTAATAAACATGTACTAGAATGAGAGAAAACGAGAGTCCAACATGAGGGGTGACTTTGAGTCACACAAGCACCCATATGAATGTTTGCTTCCTTTTAAAAGGGTTTCTTCAATCCCTCTAAGATTTCACAATGTTTTTTTGTGATTTCTTCGGCCAAAAATGCTTGATTTTGCAGCAGCTTTTCTGAAATTCTGCGATACATTTTGCAATTTCAATTAATTTCATATAAAGCAATAAAAATGTCAAATGTGCTCAGTTTTAGGGTTTTAGTATTCGATTTTAAGCAGAACACATAAAACAAAAACTATTAGAAACATTTTAAAGTACATTTTTGTTTATTTTCAAACAAACAGCTTGTTCTGAACAAAAAAGGTCTGGAAGCTAGCTCAGAGTTCCAGCATAAAAAGATGCATGCATCCATAGTCTGTAGGTACTGAAACATTTTAAACTAGGACAAAAGAAACACCTGGGGTCCAATCTGCAATTAAGACATATTATATCTCAGGTTCATCTTCCATGAAAACAATTGGAGACAAAGGGCTCTTCTTGGCGGTTTCTTTTTCTGAACATAACGAGAGGTGGGGGGTGACCAAGGGCCTAGCTCATCTAGGCCTCAATGTAATCGGCCATTACATCCCCTATTTCATCCTCCGTATCCTTCTCCATATCAATTGCTCCACTGCGGAGTGGTAGATGAAGACCAAGGCTCGTAGGTTGTTGTTAGAGGTTGATCGCCTACGGCTGGAAAACACAAGCTTGTAGATACTGTTGCTTCGCTCAGCATCAGCTGAGTTTGAGACTGCATCTTTGAAGCATTTGCCCAGGGTGCTCAGCACAGGAAGTCTCTCTTGAAGTCCATCCCAGAAGACATCCAAATCCACCACCCCACTCACTGTGGCTCTCAGTGCTGCTGGTCCTACATTGGTCAAGTAGGCATCCAGTTCATCTCTCAGTACCTTACTGAAGCCTGGAATAGCCTTGTAGCTGGTCATCCATAAACGCAATGTGACGTGGATCAAACACCCTAACTTCTTGGAGGAACTCCTTGACAGGCAGTCCATCTGACATGTACTTTATTTTTCCTCTGCATTGCTGTATGCCTCTTCAACAGTGCGCAAGATTTTAGTTTTCACATTAAAGGGCAAGTCGTCAACTGCATCAAAGTAGTGTGAATAAACCTCATACTGTAGTTCTTTGTTGGCTGCAATGTTCATCTTCAAGTCCTCTAAATAGTGAAAGATCTTTGTTGTCACAGGGCGTCTGCTCTGGAAGATGTTGAGAAGCTGCAGGATGAATGCACTTGTCTGCCATGATGTTCAGCTGAATCTGCAGCAACTGAGCCAGCTCTTGGTCTTGTAGCATCTCATGGATTTTCTCTACAGACTGTGGTGCACTTCGGCCACACACCTGTGAATGACAAGGAATAAAAAAGAGGAACATAAGAAATATTACTTATACTTGCTGTGAAGTGCCATCACAACAAAAAATGTAGGCCACTTTTTTCTGCATAATTACAATGACTTATGCAATTGTAGACTGCATGGAGATTTAAATCCTACCTGTATTTCCATCTATATCAACTCCTTGTGGAGGCCAAACTGCTTTGAGTGGTACTGCACTGCTCAGAACCATGAGTTCCAACGTGTTACACATGGATTGGGAGCCATAGTTGCTCTCTTCTGTCCTGCCAGTTTGGTGGTGAGGAATGGGTGAGGAAGGTAAGGTATCTTCTTTTGCGTGCCCCTGCCAAGTAAAACATCTTAGAAAAACTTAGCATGAATGCGTTCAGCTGATCAAAAGGTTTGCGGAAAGCACTACCTGTCAGATTCATTATGTGTGCCATGCATGTTATGTACAGGGAGTTGGGGAGCAATGACTGAAGTGCAGCTTTGTAGGCTTTCTTCATGTACGCAGCAATGACTGTGTCAAAGACAATGACGTCATCATTGGAGATATTGTAGTCTTGTAGACATTTCAGCAACGCCATGGAAACTGTTGAATTGTTGCACTGCTCCAGAAACACGGTCTCTGCTAGGTAGGCAGGAATTCTCCCCAAGGTATCCTTTTCAAGTGCTGCAATGAGGATGTTTAGTACACATCTTCCTTAAACATCCAGAGTTTCATCAAAGATGACTGCCACTGGCTTCAATGAAAGATGTTGCTTGAGTTCTTCCTTCACCTTCAGGTAGACATCTCCCAAGTACTTTTCCTGTAGCTGGTGGTATCCAGGGATGGCACCTCCATTGATGACTTTCTCCTATAGAAACTGCCTCATTGAGGGGTGATCACTTTTGGAAAGGGGCGTGTTTACTGCTGTTCAAGTGCGTACCCAATCTTCACAAATCTGAAAAATAACAATTGCAACAATTCATTGAGTAAAACGTCACTCTCCTTGATTTTTTCTTCAGTGCTTGACATAGTTTTCCCTGCTACCACTATAGTCATGGTGATCTGCCACTGCTGTGGTAACCGTTCTGACATTCTGATATGCTTTGCTGATTCCAAGTGGCAGTTAATTGTCGAATTTCTCTTGTGTTCCAGCACAACGTTGCACAGAGTGCAAGAAAATTTCCCCCCACTTTCATGTAAAACGTTTGGAAATTGTTTTGCGCTGTCTTTAGCTGTTATTTTTGTTGGCAGATTAGATTTATTTCTGTTCATTGTACTGCCTGTCAGCCATCAACAATCAGTCATCATCTTTGCACGTGAATACGCTGAAAGACCAGGGGGGAAAAAAAGTTTGTTGACATGTGTTTGGATTGGGCCATTTTCCACAGTAACAGTGCAGTAATTGGTCAAAATAATGAATCCGCTTTTGATTGGACCCTTTGATGCGCTAATAGTGCAGGGATTGGTCAAAATCACGAGCTCTTGCATAATATGCCCTGATTGGTAGATTTTGTATTGGATTATGCGATGGCGGAACTGTTTCTTTCTTCAGTGATTTTGAAGTTGGTAGCAATGCTGTGGCTGCAGGTAAATTTCCAATCGGTAATACACTGGAATTAATTAAATATTAGTTTTTGAAGTTTTGGGGAACTACACATGGGTTGGTGAACGAATACATGGTGTTAACTAAGGGTATAGTATACCCTTACCTGACTATTTTTACAATGGGTTGGTAGTTGCTTATCTCCACTAAAATTTTCACTTGCACTGTGTTTTTCTCATTTGTGACATTATGGTAATTAATTAGTTATGAGTTCTAAGTGTCAGGAAATCTCAAATCTATGGATGGTGGAGTTTATTACTGGTTTTGATGGTGATCACTAACAGAAAAACATTAAGGGCAAAAATGGGAATAAAGCTAAGCAGAGAAGTGGAGCAGCGATAAAGTTTCGTAATGGAGCAGAAAGAGCTGATCATTCTCATGATAATCACTGGTCAAAGATCGCTCAAAGAGTAATCCAATCCCCAGGGAGGTGTGGAATGATGTAGATCAGTGTTTTCCAACCGGGGGTACGCTTTTTCCAAGCCTTTGGGGTTCTTGGGCAGTCCCCAGGGGGTATGCGGGAAGATTTTCAAAAATGTGCAAATAAATAAATAAATATTGGGAAAAATATTTCCAAACAATTCATACGTTCCATTTTTTACTTCATTTTCGTTGTGTATTTTTTATTCACCCTGGCACTACCCGCCAGTTGACCCTCGCTCGTTCCTCCGTGGTCGCGCGCCAGAGTCGCTCACGATTTCAGGCAGCTAACTTTGAGTAGAAGACAGACACTAGCTATAGATCAGTGGCTGAAAAAACGCACTGTTCCAAGCAGCAGCAACGCTAGCGGAAGGTCAAGTGAACACGTGGAGAAATGAAAGAAAGTTGAAAAGTCAAAGTACCATCAATCGAACAGTATGTCCTCTTCGGTTTCACGTCCACACCTACAGAGCCACCTCAGCCACTGTGTTTCCATTGCAGTGATGTGCTCTCAAATAATAGCATGAAACCATCCCATTTACAAAAGCACCTCAGTACCAAGCATCTTTTCTGTGTGTAAGACAGCAGAGTTTTTCCATAGAAAGCTGTCGGAATTTAAGGGAAGTCAAAAGAAATTAAAGGAAGCAACTGCAGGATCAACCAAAGCATTGGAAGCCTCATGTGCTGTGTCACTAAGTCCAAAAAGCCGTTTACTATAGCTGAGGAGCTAATTTTGCCTGCTGCTGTTATTCCTGAGAAACATTGATTGATAAGAAAGCAGCTAATGCACTGAAGACTGTACCAATGTCAAATAACACGGTCTGCCGCATGATCGATGACATGGGCGTTGATATTGTTGATCAAGTGGTGGAAAAGTTTACATTCCGGTTCATTTGCTCTGCAGTTGGAAGAATCGATCGATGTCAACAGGGAAGCCCAGTTGATTGCGTTTGTGCAATACAGAGACATTTCGAAAATGAATGAGCACATTCTGTTCTGCAAGAATCTAATGGGGAGCACTACGGGTGAGGATGGTTGTCACATTATTGACAGCCTTTTCTCAGAGCACAATCTGGATTGGAAGTCCTGTACTCATTTGTCCACGGATGGTGCAGCAACAATGACTGGGAGGGTGAAAGGATTACTTGCCCAAATAAAGAAGGTCAACCCGACGTTGAGTGGAATCACTTTATCCTTCACAGGGAGGCACTGGCCAGCAAGTTACATAATGTTTTGAATGACGCTGTGAAAGTGATTAACTTTATCGAGTCCAGGCCTCTGAATCACAGACTGTTTGAAAGGCTCTGTCATGACAGTGGGAGTGAGCACCAGCAGCTACTGCTTCACACAGGCGTACGTTGGCTATCGAGAGGGAAAACACTACAGAGGCTTTTTCAGCTGCGCAACGAAGTAAGTGCTTTTCTGTCGGAGCACTCACACCCCCTTGTGGCTGCGTTCGAGGACACAGACTGGGTAGCCCGCCTTGCCCATCTTGCTGATGTGTTCAGAAAACTGAACAACCTACATCTAACTCTGCAAGGTTAAGACACACACATTCTAAACATGTATGCCAAAGTGTGTGGATTTCATGAAGACGATCAAACTCTGGGAGAAGAAATGTGAAGATGGGGACATAAGTTGTTTCCAGCAGCTTGACACCTACCTTTTTACAGGTAATGTTGACTGAGCTCCCATGGTGCAACTAGTGAGCACACATTTATCCAAACCCAACAGTTAGTTCAACTCCTACTTCCCTGACATTGAAAAGAAGTCTGCCAAACTTGACTGGCCGCGTAATCCTTTCATGACTGAAAGTACAAACAACAACATTCCTACCAGACTGCAAGAAAAATCTGCTGGATGTGTCCTCGGACCGTGGCTTGAAGATGAGGTACTCGGAGACAACACTGTCGCAGTTCTGGTGTGATGTGGAGAAGGAATATCCTGATTTGGGGAAACATGCACTGAATGAACTGCTGCCATTTTGATCTACATATTTATGTGAAGTGACATTGTCATTGATCACCATAATCAAGACCAAGCACAGGAACCGACTCAACTTGGAGAAAAGCCTGATAACTGCTGACCAAGCTTATGAGTGAGAGACAGGGTCAAGTTTCTCATTGATTGGCGAGTCCTCATGTGTCATACGCAAGTCTATATAATGGGTGATATTGAGAATAGGATGCTACTATGTGAACTTTGTTTTTGTATAACTGGTCTGGACTCTTGAAGATTTCTTGAAGAAAAAGTCATAAATATTAAACTAATAAACGCGTATGAGTATTATTATAGTAATATAGTAATACATTATCATTATTCACAGGTAAATGACAGACAGACAGACAGACAGACTAATAATATTGATATTAGTCCAATTTACACGTAAAAGACTACAGCTATCCTATTAATTACACCTCAAAAATAACTAATGCAAAATGTATATGTATAGTACTTGCTGGGAAAGTTAAAAATAATAATAAAAATTCCTCAGTATTTGTGCCAATCACATCATACATGGTGTCGATGGCATTCAATCCTCTGCTAATGGATGTTACAGAGACATTTAATGAACATTAAATGAGCTGTGACTCTTCTTTATTAATCGGTTTCGCTCTTCTTAATGTCTAATGTTCCCTCACCCAAAGGCAGAAATATGTAAAACAGTTCTCACTCAGACAGACATCCCAGCAATTGGGGGTTGGGCATCTGCTACAGTTGCTTGAAAAAGTTTGTGAACCTTTTGGAATTATCTGGATTTCTGCATTGATTACTCATAAAATGTGGTCACAATAATAGATAAACAAAATCTGACAAAATTAATGACACACAAACAGTTGTACTTGTTGTGGTTGAATTTTGAACCAATCCTCCCTAGAAATCAGTTTGAGTTAATCAATATTTCTGGGTTGTCTTGATTTCACAGCCCTCTTCAGGTCATGGCACAGCATCTTAATTGGGTTAAGGTCAGGACTCTGACTTGGCCATTCCAAAACATGAATCTTCCTCCTTTTCAGCCATTTTCTAGTTGATTTACTTGTGTGCTTTGGATCATTGCCTTGTTGCATCACCGAACCTCTCTTAAGCTTGAGGTCTTCTGCCCTGAAATTGTCCTGTAAAATGTCTTGATACACTTTTGAATTCATTGCTCCCTCAATGATTGCAAGGCGTCCAGGACCTGAAGCAGCCCCAAACCATGATGCTCCCTCCACCATGCTTCACAGTGGGGATAATGTTTTGGTGTGCAGCGCCCCTTTTCCTCCACACATATTGTTGTGCATTTTTTCCAAAAAGTTTAACTTGTGTCTCATCGGTCCACAGCACATTTTCCCAGTAGCGTTGTGGGACATTCAGGTGGTCTTAGGCAAACTAGAGACATCCCACAGCGTTTCCTTTGTGGTGTCCTTCCAGGAACACCATTCTTGTTCAGCATTTTTCTGACAGTGGACACATTAACACAGACTTTCCTTGTTTGTAGAGTTGTCTGGAGGTCTTGTGCGGTTACAATTGGATTCTTTCTCACCACTTTCAGGATTGCCCTTTGTGCTCTTGGAGTGATCTCCGCAGGACGCCCTCTGCTAGGGAGAGTAGCAACAGTCCTGAATCTTCTCCATTTGTAAACAATTTGGATTGATGAACACCCAGGTCTTTAGCAATTTAGCAAATGATTTTGTAACCGTTTACAGCTTTGTGCATCTCTATAATACATCTTCTAAGGTCTTGTGAAAGTTGTTGGGATCGAGGCATGGTTCACACTAACCAATCTTTTTTTTTGAGAAGAACAGATTTGTCAGTAACCAGGCTTTGTGTGCCTTTATTTAAAGGGGCAGGGCACCTTTGCAACCCACACCACCAATCTCATCTCCTTAATTGGAACACCTAACTCCAATTAGCGTTTGGAGAAATGGTTAATGCAGAGGTTCACTTGCTTTTTTCAGCCTGCACTCTGAATTTGAAAAGTACAACTGTTCGTGGGTTTTTTGTTTAGTCAGAGTTTTTCAAATACGGACTGTTTTGATCTGTCTCATTTGAAATGCGCGTGTGAGGTATTATGAAAAACAAGCAGCTCTCAGCCAGCTGCAATAGAAATACCCAGTCCTTCAAAAATCTCTGGGTGAAGCTCTGACAGAAACCTTTTCGGAAAGGCAGGAGAGTTTTGTTGAAAAGTTGGAACCTACAGTGTGCTATTAATAACCTATGTAAGGAATTGCTTACAAAACGCGTAAGATTACCATGTGTTACCATCTCTGCCTGAAGCCCTCTGTAAACTCTGGTGTTCAGAGCTGAGCAAACCTATTTTATGGACAAAACATAAGAATTACAGTCTCTTTCTACAGATTTGTGCTTCTCTATAATCACATCCCTGACTTGCTTAGAATGCTACTTTGTCCTAATTTTGATTCTTTCTTTTGAAAGTCTCAACCATACTGTGGGACCATACAGAGAGAGTGGTATTTATCCTCACAGATTCATTCAAAGCACGTAATCCACTAATTTCTTACACCGGTGGAGTCCATCAACAAATTGTGAAATTGAGCCTACAGTTATGAATACTTTTTGAATCTGATAATTTCTGTTTTTCATTTTTAGTGAAATGTGGAAAGCTTTTGGAATTTGCCTTTTGATTTGACATGGTCTTCAAGGCTTTGTAAATTAGTGGGAAAATAATGTATTACAAATTCTGAAACAAAATTTGGAAAAAGTGTGGGAGCTGAATTCTTTTTCAAGGCACTGTAAATACAGTATGCTCTGCATTTTGGCTTGTGCTAGTTTTAAATCGCTTTCTGCAAGGGAGAAGTGTTGTAAAAAAAGCTTTAAATAGTTATGCGTGGGATTGGAACGGCAGGTATTAGGGGGAACACCGGGCTGAAGTGGAGAGGTATTGCTGTGCAAGGCAAGGGGGGTTCATGCTTCAAAGCAGTGCTTGGTTGGGGTGAAATATTATGCACAATTGACTTAGGAATGCTCAATGGCTGTAAATGCCCTCAGCAGGGTATATCTGGACCGGTATGGAATTCTCTTGAATTTAGATAATCTCCTTGTCTTAGTTTGACACTTTCTAGATTACAAACTGTACGTTGTAAAGCAGGTACTTCTTGACAGGTCCTTCTTTCATGATGTAAGAGGCCATCAGATATTGAATAACTGTAGTCTTGGCAGCCAAGGAACCAAATGTTGATTCTTCCGTTTACTGAACGTGCAAATTCTAGTTTATATGTAAAGCCTACTTTTCTTAAAGGTTAACATACTGTTAAAATACAATTATTATTAAAGACACAAATTAAGCAAGTTTGCATAAAGTAAGCGTTTTCTCAATTTATGAAGTTAATGGCATAATGGTGTAGGATTAACTGAAATCGGTATATTACGCTGATGGAATAATCTTCCTGAAAGCTGTGATGACTGCACAGGCTAATTAATCTGTGCAATTAGGATTCTGACAGTGTCCTCCAGAGTCTGTTTTGGGAGTACGGTGACTGAGCACCAGCCAGCAACATATGGCTTTCATACTGATGGCTCCATGCTGCAGGGTTGCACAAATGAAGTCAACTGAATTTTCCATGTGTGAAGGTGCAATCAATCCAAATGTATTCCTATCGAGGATTAGCGAAATGAAAACGTTTGTAACAACTGGCTCAGATGGTTTTGATTCCCACTTTGTTTTCTGTGGCGACTGCGGCCCCATTTCTGGCTACTGCTGGTAAGGTGTGGACAAGTGTATACATCCTTTTTTCTGCTTTGCTTCATGCTTCACACCTACCTTTGCCTTCGGCCATGTGATCAGTCTCTTCAGCCATTCGTATATTGGCCATAATATCTTACACTGAAAATTGATCCTTATTATTATTATTATTATTATTATTATTATTACAATACAAGCACTATCATGGATTTACTGGTGATTGATTGCTTCAATTTTTTCTATACAGGTGCCATTTTTATGCTGGGGGTTTAGATCTTTAGCTATGGAAAAAAATAAGACAAAACGCATGGTGGTTGTGCAGGATCGGTATTTACCTGTCCTCTGCTCTGTACAACAAAGTAGTTCGCAACAATGTGTGTCATGTTCTTTTGTTCAATTGTACAATACATGTAGCCTATAATGAACCTTCTCTGAAAGGCCACTGTGAGTTATGCACTAAATACAGCTTGTTTATTTCAAAAGGCTTAATTTTTCTTGAGTATTTGTCTACATTAATTACCTCAAGCTGCAAGAAAAAACATTCCAGGAATGGATAGCATTATTGGTGATTAGGGTGGTTAAAAACCTTAAAAAGCAAGACACTACGGCCTTATTCAATGACTCGAAGAAACAATAAGTCAACATAAGGCTTTCTGTGCTTCAACTTAGTTTGGTTGTGAATTAGCTGCTGAAATCTCTATTGATATAGACCGTATGAGTATATATTACAGAAACTTTAATATAGAAAGAATCTCAGCTTTAAGCATTTTGTCTATTTTCTTTGTATGAAGTGAAGCAACGCTGTGTCCGGTGAATTTTCTGGTTGTTGTGCCCGCCTGGGGCCAGCTTTCCTTCACATGGCACGGGTAAACACCAAGCCTCCCCCGTCTCACTGCCAGGCTGACTAAACATAAGGGCTACATTCACCGCAGTGGTACAGTGTAGTACAGTGCCACTTCTCATTGCTGTGCTGTTTAATGACAACTGCCTCACCAAGAGTCAGGAACGAAACCGTTATGACCCAGAGATCTCCTTATCAGCCTGCTTATAACCTTTCTGACATTGAGATTCATAAGTGAATGAATCCTGTGGTTTTTAAGTATGCTGAGTGAGCCTGTCTCTATAGCTCACCGCAACACCACTGCCAAATAATCCAACATCAGGGAGTTAAAGTACCTTTTTCACAATACGGCCTTCATTTTTGTATCTGTTACAACCCCAAGCACAGTCAGTCATGTCATTAGAATGACCTCCCAGTGCGCCCATCAGTAACAATAATGTGTATGAATAGCGTACTCACATTCTCACAGGCATAGAAATGACAACAATATCTCAGTTACTGTCCTTCTGTTGTGCTCAACTCATTTCTGTTCATTTAGTTGTTGGAGGGTCTTATAGGATCATTATTTCAATATTTGAACTTTTAGGCCGTTAACCCAAAAAATGAATTTTGTGAATAGGAATCTCAATAAATCGAAGGCAATGTGTTGCTTTATTCTTTGATGTCTGATTACTGTCTGATTGCCGGTTTCTTGTTTTTGTCGGGAAAGTGACATGAGTTTTTGCCTGATTATGCGTTCTTCCAGCATCTCTTTCACTATATATATACACAGCGGGTGAAATAAGTATTGAACACGTCACCATTTTTCTCAGTAAATATATTTCCAAAGGTGCT
>JAOYSI010000003.1:1704944-1770530 GCA_025775065.1 Hiodon alosoides | reverse complement strand
TGTGTGTGTGTGTGTGTGTGTGTGTGTGTGTGGTCAAACTTTGCTCATATAGTTGGGTGGACAATGGAACTTTCACAGACCGTGTTCTGAGCAACAGTATTTTCAACTCACCCAGTGGGACATCGCGTCTTCCTCTGCTTTTCTTAATAACCATCTTCTGCTAACAGCTAGCTTAAAACGAATACACTTGTCACGTAGTAGACGGGTGTGCCTTGACATAGCCAAAAATGTGGACGAAAGGATATTGGACAACTGTTTAAATTCAATGTAAAAGCTCCAATGTGTTACATTTGTTTGAGGGCAAGGTGGTGCCCAGACCGAACTAATCTTAAATTAAAGATGAATTTGTCTTTCCAATAAGATATTATATGTGACATTTAAGTATAAATTTTTGATATTTGAGGTTAAAGAGTACTAGGGTACTAACTACAAAAAATTAAAATGAATGGGATTCTTTGAACGTTCCAAGCTCAGGCTTCACATTTTTGCATTTATGTGTGTAAGTAAATGTACTCTTTCGAATGATGTCACTTTGAAAAGAAATTGCCGTATACTGTGCTAGTTCTGCAGAAAGGCCCCTTTATGAACCTTTGACTATTTCCCTACCCAAATCTTATCTAATGAACAAATTGTCCCTTTCATAAGAATTACTTCAGGGCCTCATTATGTCAGACTTCTCAGAAAAACGCCCAAGAACACCGTAAAAGGGAGTAAAATTTCTTTATCTATTGTTAAAAAGGAGGTTCCGCCTACTTACAGCGAAGTAAAAGTTGTTCTTACAAGTCTGAGGTTACGACATTGCTGGGATGTACTTTGTGATGTGTTGTTTCTTGCCACAATTATACAATTTTCTACCAATCGCATTCAAATGACTTGGCAAATAACTGCATTGTAATCATTAAAATATTTTATTATGTTTAAATGTCCCTAAACAAATCATGACAGGTTACTTAAACAAATGACTGGTCAAACGGCAAGCGGTGATTAGCTTAATTTCAAATAAGATCAAACGTCATAATTAGAACCACAATTCTATCGCGAAAAACGCGAAATTTTGATTTTAGGGAGGGTATTGCAAAAACCCTACATAATGTAATTATTAAACATTTAGTCCTATAAAAGAAGGCTCACTTGTTATGACGTATTATTTCTGGGTGCATTTCGTTTTTACTATACACTTCCCGCTGCTAAGCGCTGGTGAAACACTGGAAAAAAAACTAACAAAACAAAAACCGTTTTCACTTACTGACTTAAATATGAATACCCTAGTTATCTTTGTATTCTTATTTTCATATGCATTTACAGCAGTGCCGTTTTGATGGTATCAGTGTGCAAACAATGCTGCCTTATTTTTTTCCTCTGTCCTGCTATGGGTACAGTTTTCAACACTAAAGTTTTAGTTTGGAAGTTAAAAAAACGTTTGCAACAAAAAATACGAAAAACTTACTTTTCCTGAAAGTAAAGTTCTTTTTTACTGTTTACCTTTTTGTTAATTCAATTTCAGTAGTACTATGAAAGATCCTATACATTTATGGAGGGTGGATTTATATAAAATAAGAGCGGAATACTGGATCACTGCCATTATTAGTTATTAATTCTGTTTAGGAATAAACAATCTTGAGTAAATAAAAAAATATATTATTTTCAGCCATGTTTTGTGTGCATAAATTAAGAAATGAATGTTATCGTACCAATTAATCAAGTAATGATTTAGAAAAATGTTTTTGTAGAAACAAGCATTAAAGACTGTAGGATGTACATAAAGATTAAAAATCCAGATCAAAGGCAACGCTGCAAAAATCACTAACTCTTAGCCAGGTAATTTCCCTTAGAACCCAGATATATCTGAGCAGAGCTTATAAATAGCATGCAGTCAGATGTCTGTGCTCGCTTGCCTTGATGTATTGTAGCGGAGATGCCAGCTGGTTCTGCCATGAGACATCCCAACGACATCCCCTTTGTGTGTGTTTTAGTTATCAAACCATAAAACAATGTCTTGCAGTTTCCAAAATAAATGTTTCTGTTAAGGCTGTAAAAGTACATGGCTTCGGTATCACAACAAACTGGTTAAGCAATACGATTAGAATAGGTTTTCGGGAAAGTACAATACGCCTTCAGAGGGAGAAATTGTTTAGGATGAATTGCAATATATTTGTCTTTATATGACAAATGTAAAATTACCTCACCATGAAGTGCCTAGTGTGGTTGGGTAGATAATTTTTTTCAATTACCAAATGTAGAGTCAGCCCAGGATTAGTCAATTCATACAAACTTTAATTCACAAATGACATTTACTAAACTCCAACAGATGAGATAATTCGATGGAATTTGATAATTGGAAATGAATATTTATGGTATAGAATGAGAAATTTGAGACTAAATTGTCTTTTAATGCCAGTAGTCCCTCGGTTAGCCTCGGAAATACATGGTGGTTAGCAATGACTGATTAATCCTTGTTTGATCATTTTTTCCATCATTTTATTTTGTTTACCGCAGAAACTGAATCTATGGAACCTGAGATGGCTCCACCCCTAACAATGATCGATGATCCTACTGGTGCCCTCTTTCCTCCGTCTAAACTGGAATCAGGGGCCCGACCCAAAGTACCCAATTATCCCCAGACCAGAAGACCAGCAGGGGGAATGTCCCGTCCTTTACCCTCCCCAGGTTATCATTGCTTATTTGACTTGCTTTCTTAAGGAACTGTGAATTGTTTCTTTGTAAAGCGAAGTGCTGATGTACGTTTGTGTACAGTGCTATGAAGCGACAAAAATTATTTCCAGGATTATGAAGCAATCACCTCCATTACCTTTTTATTGAACCAAACATTTATTAGTACAGGATGATGTTATAGAAAGAATGAAGAACAGGAGCATTCTTACTACCCTTGATTTCTTTTTTCTTTTTTTTTTTTTAGGTACAGCCCTGTCCAAGTCTCACCACATTCTGACTATCAGTGACTTTGACGAGACACGGAGGCCACGACGTCAGAGCCCCCTCTCGCATGGTGCGGGCAGTCGAAGCCGCATCTCTTCCCCTCCGCTTGGCACGTCCTCAGGACCGATTACCCTTCGAGCAGGGGGCTCCCTGCCTCCCAAAACCTCCCCAGCCACCTCTCTACATTTCCCTATCGGTGTTATTGAAAACGTACTGACCTGTCCAGTGGCTCGCTCTGGTGGAAGTCGAAGCACTCCCTTGGCCTGGGTTGCTGGGACAGTGGTGCCTCACTCTACCTCAGGACTCTTCCCCCACAGCAGTCCAACATCTGCAATACCTGTAGACCTTTTGCGAAACAGCCCGTCGTCCTCTCCGGTCCACCATTCACCCAGACCGAGGCTGGCTTTTGACTTGAATCAGTTAGATTCTGCGGATGTGCCACTTAACGTTATGGTAACACCGAATTCAGAAGAAGCGAGTTCAGCAAATGGGACTTCTGTACCCCAGAGTGACTCGATTAGTTCAAGGAAGGGCCATCACTTGGTCCCTGATCAAGAGTTTCCTTATGCCCCTTTTAATGTGGAGTCAGACGAGGCCATCTCCTCAGTTTTGAATGCAGATTTGGAGTTTGATGATACCATGCTGAATGAAGGTGTCGCCATGCATTGTGGTGCCCAGATTGTGGTGTGTGGGGATGGGGAGGAGAACCCAGACGAGTTCCGGGACAGCGAAGTGGAGCCAGTTAAGAGGACGACACATGTCCGAGCCCGGACTCACTCCACCGTGTCCGCCCGGGAGGAGTGGGCCAACACTTCCTCGGACGAGGACATGGAGAATTACTTTGATTTCTCTCGCTCTGTGGTCACCTGCACAAGCCCCAAGGAGTCATTGCAAGACCGACCCCCCTCCTCCTCAGGGCCCATTCCTCAGTTGGATGGAGTGGATGACGGGACCGAAAGTGATGCCAGTGTTACCACCAATGACGGTACTCCGAAAATAAAGAATTCTAGCCAGACTCAGTCTCAGAACGTGACCCAGTTGCTTCATGCTCATTCTCAAGAAGAGAGGTGGAGTAATGGATTATGCAATCTGAGTATGACCTCTGTGTACCTTTCTAAAGATGCCTCCTCTCAGAGTGAGCAATGCAACCCTTCAACCAAAGTCAGTAAGTCTTTAGGTTTAGAAGAGCCACCTATATACATGTTCCCTGGATACCAAAAAGCACCTGATTCTACCCATCTAGATGGTACCATCCCAGATTGCAATTTGTCGCTTGATAAGACGTATAACGCAATAGAAGCTCAAAAATCTCCCAAAAGCAGGCCTTTGGATGTGAATGTTGGCCCACAATTGTCTCACACTTCAATTGTACAATTCTCGGGCACAGAGTCCTCAGCTGATGTTCAGAAGCTGAAAAAGGTATGCAGTGTCGTGGCTGAACCTCGGGTAGCTCCAGTAGATTGGCTTGGAACCATGCCCAATGCAGCGGTTGCTGATGGATTAATGGTGGAGGATAATTCAATAACACAAGGGTCCAATTTAGACGTTCCCTCCGCTCTTCCTCTTGTCCAGCAATGCAGTGACCTTCCATCACCCGAACCTTGTCTGACAGACTTGGTAACAGTCCAGGAGGAGGCGATGGACTGCGAGTCTGAGGATAACACCACCGGAGTATTCTTGGATCCTAGCAGTGGACATTTTGTTTCCATTGAGGATGGCTCTGCGGTCGACCTAAACAACTTAACTCAGAGTACAGAGGATAAAGCCCCATTAACAATTCCTGTGAATGGGAGCTTGAGCTTAGCTGATTCGATCCAGCAAAGTGACGTTCCCTTGACGGAGGTTTTCAAACCCAGTCCAACTCCTGTAGACCTTCTGCGAAGCAGCATACCACTGCAGCCCCCTGTGTCTTCTTTTAAACTTTCACCCTTCACTCCCATTCGTGCCACACTCAACTCCTTGCAGCCAACCCGGGTGGCGACTGTTTTGCCACCGGTGGACAACTTCCGAACAACTTTGTTGGCACCTACAGAAATCACAAGACCCGTTCCTGTTGGCATGACTTACGTCCCTACTATTACGCCTCACCATGAATCAATGGTGTCTTTGACACCTGGTTCTAATCTGCCTCTTGGATCCTATGGGTCAGTGTCTGTCCCTGTGTTCGCCACTCATTCTCTGCCGACGGGCTCTACTGCCGTGTCCTCTTCTCCTTCTATCTCTGCCTGTGAAGGATTGCCTTTCCTAATGAGGGAGGCCTCTCTTTGCCAGCCAATCCGCCCCATACCTTGTACCACCACAGCTAATCTGATAAATGGCTATAGCTCTACAACGTTGCAAAAGGGGCGCACAATATCCATCAACTTCTCCACTCCCCGGCCAGCACTGGAGCCCCAGCAGCAAGTAATGACTCAGACTTTACCTGGCCATGCCATCCTTACAGTGCGTGAAGTTGGCGGGCCCAACGTAGATCCGACTCCGCACATCCTGCTAGTCAATCGCCTTGGACAAATCTTTGTGAAGAATCCCGAGAACAACACCTTTCAATTGCCCAGTCCCAACTCCCCCTCTTATGGCTGTGTCAGCCAAATCGCCAACCTCCTTCAGAGCAATGCCCTATCTGCTACACTAGCGGCTGCTGGCAACATGCCCGCAGCTGTTGGGTCCACCGTCCAAATCCCTGTTCATAGGATGGCGACGTCAGTACCAGCTTCATCAGTGGTCCACAACCCAGTGGCCGGCACTGGTCTTATCACCTGTGGCAGCAATGGGGTGGTGGCTACCTCTGAGACCCTGTTGGGTAAGAATCTAAAAGCTTCTGTTGATGGTACTGTGCCTGGGGTTAAGAAGCCTAGGAAGAAAAGAGCCAACCCTACCCCCAAGAGAACAAAATTGGCTGCCTGCCCTGTACCCTCAGTTTGGCCAGCCACCACTCTTGAACCTCCAGCTGTCCCCGGCAGGACACCATTGAACGCCCAAGCCATAATTAACCAAGCCATGGCCAGCAACTACAAACCCAACCGAACTGGCCCCTGTGTTCTAAGCCCATCTCAGTTGCGCACATTGAATAGAGTCCAGGCGCCAAACTCTGTGGTGCTACCCCCAGGCCTGCTCATCGAACCCGAGCATGCGGCCACACCACCCTCTGCAAACTCTCGTCCCCGGTCTCAGGTACGCATTAAGAGAGTGTCCTCGCTTTCGGACCGCATTGCCACCAAAAAATCCAAGACTGATTTCATTGAGTTGGAGCCCCCTGATACGTTGGAGGAGCTGCGCAAGGCCAGTAGCATGGCAGCCAGGTGAGTGGAGGAAAATGTTCAGAAGGAGATCAAGTGACCGACTCACAGTTCTGCTTTCTGGCTGACTAAATCTAAGGTGTCAATTCTCTCTAAGCAGGCCTGGGGGTGTACGCATAAAAACTCCAACTGTGAAAGGGGTTCTGGACTTGGACAAACCTAAGGACGAGCGACATGTTGACTCGGAGAACCTGGGGTGAGTTCAGATGAGCACATTTTGGAAGATTTAAAGTGAATGTGTGCTGCTGGAAATGATTATTTTTTATCCAGAGAATAATTTATGATCTATTCCTTTAGTTTTTAATATTTTGGTTGCTCGCTTTGTTGATAGTTGTGACCAAGTCACCTTTTTTCTCTTTCATTGTGAAACCAATTAAATATTAGGTCGTTTTATAGTAAGATGGAAGCGAAATGAAACATCAAAACCATGAATTAACTATTAACACGGTATTAATAAGAATTGATCACCTGATAAATAAATAAAAATACATCCTACATCACCATTTACCAGAATTCCAATTTAGTCATAACACAACAAACCACAGTGGCACAAGGTTACGATTTTAATAGGAAGCAAAAAATTTGACAGGTCAAAGCATTTTAGTACATGGCTGGAGAACATATATTTGGACCTGAACTGATCAATACATTATGTGCATATGCTTTGCTCAATTTAGCCGTGTGTCCTTATGCAATGCTGCTGTGTTATCTGGTTGCCATAAAAATTACGCAGCGGTTTAGGTTTTAGTCATTTAAAGTAAAATATGTCAGATGGTTCTCTAGTGTAAACCAGGGATGGTTTCTTCTGGTTGTTTGTCGCAGGCTTGGACCCTGGGACCGTCTCTCTTTGGCGCTCCGTGGTGATGTAAGATACAGCAAGCCACAACCCTGGGATTGCGTGGGTCGCAATGCCCTGACGGACTGGACCAAATACTCAGGTGGAGCAATTATTTTTGCATAAGGAAATGTCTGTTGTCCGCCTTTGGTGCAGATCATGTGATGATCTTGGATGCAGTATCCATTGTGTCCTATTGCTTGCTTATGCTGACCTGGTGACCCTTCTGCATTGTATTTATTCTGTTCTGTGTAAATGTCAGGTGCAATTTTGAGCTCAGATGATGAGACTCCACCCCCCGAGCTTGACGATGAGTGCTCCCCCAGTAGAGATCAGCCCCACCTGCGCTTCGAGATCACCAGCGATGACGGCTTCAGTGCAGAAGCCGACAGTATCGAGGGTACAAGAGATTTGGAGGGGAGACTAAGAGGGGAAGCTGTTTGTCCTCACTCATTTAATTTGTACCTGGTTTTGTGAAAAGAATACCCGAGTGGTGCCTAAGTAGTTGCACATACACTTTCATTCGGTCTCTGACAAACGACTTAATCACAACGCACACAGACTAACACACAGACTCGTCGTAGACACGAACTTGGTTTCGATCTTCCCTTTCCTCAGTGGCATGGAAGGCGGTGATCGACGGGGTACAAGAGGCGCGCGCGGCAGCCCGGCTCAAACAGCTGTCCTTTGTGGGGATGAGCGGGGCGCGCATGCTGGGCATGCTCCACGACGCTGTGGTCTTCCTGGTGGAGCAGCTGCAGGGCGCCGACCGCTGCTTACGCCATGCCTTCCGCTTCCACAAGCAGGACAACCAGGAGGAGGAGCTCCCAGTCAACCCCAGCGGCTGTGCCCGCTCCGAGGTCTACCTCCGGTGAGAGCAAATGCAAGAGGAAGCAGCTCACTCAGGCTTTCTCTCGTTACACCCTCGTACATTTTTTGATTCTTTGATAAGCGGCTTCCTGCCCTTTTGTTTTTACGTACACAAGCGCAACACTCCTGCCAAACCTGACTTGTTATGTTCTGTGAATTATGGTGGTGTTAAAGTACTAATTTACCCGTTTCGCCCCGTTTCTTCTTCATAGGAAGTCAACCTTCGACATGTTCAACTTCTTAGCTTCCCAACACAGGCAGCTCCCCGACAATGGGCCTTATGATGAGGAAGAGGATGAAGTCCCGCTCAAGTCCACCAGGTTTGAGAGTGATCTAGACCAATGATTTCCAACCTTTTTGGGCTATCCCAAAACACTTTAATCAGCCTGAATTCCTACCCGGGAATTTGTTTCAGCTGCCCTGGTAAT
Organism: Hiodon alosoides; assembly: GCA_025775065.1. Classification (NCBI taxonomy): domain Eukaryota; kingdom Metazoa; phylum Chordata; class Actinopteri; order Hiodontiformes; family Hiodontidae; genus Hiodon; species Hiodon alosoides. Next base: position 1,762,164 of record JAOYSI010000003.1, on the reverse strand, counting down.
ACGGATAAGCAATTCTCCAACAATACGAATGCAGAGAATTGGGATGCGATTTCTAATGCGGCTTCAACATCTACAGCGTTTGACACTGGGCCTGATTTCTGAGTTTTGTTGTTTTTCTGGATGGGGACATTATTAGTTATTATATTAAGTAATTATCAGACTGTGGTTTTGTTTCTCTTGGTAAAATGACCTAATGCTGCTGTTTTTGGGATGGTAAAAATTTGTCTGAATTAAAAAAAAAAAAAAAACTCAAAACAAAAGGCCAAAGAAAGAGCCATTTTTGGGCCTCTTTACTAGCCTCTGGCCCCCACTGAAATGTGGCAGGTTGTTATAAAGCCTCCACATCCTGCAGAACGACTCCAAACATTTTGTTGTCACGCTGACTGTTTCTCACTTGCAATAAAAATAGTTTTGTGTGTATGCACAGAAGATTTTTTATTTTTTTCCTCCTTTGAATAAAGTGAGATAGATAAGCCTTTTGAGTGAAGTTTCAAAGCGTCCCCAAAGTGCACATGTCCCAGTTCCAATGAGAGGCTTGCGTGGATGGTTCCTGCCTCAACGTGGTTCCCCATTTGCCCTGCAGGCGTGCTACAAGCCTGGAGCTCCCCATGGCCATGCGGTTCAGACATCTGGAGAGGACGTCAAAGGAAGCTGTGGGAGTGTATAGGTCAGTGTGGCTTTGGCTGCATGAAACATCTGGCAACTGCATGTCAGTGGGTGTGGGTATTGTAACATGATCGTGTGTTATAGCAAATACCACTGGAGCTCCAAGAACTGGAGAACTACCCATAAACTGACTGACCTCCTTTGTGAGAAGGACATCTCTGTGTGCCTCTGTGAACAACAATCAGGAATTTACGATTAACAATGATATTTTACTGTCAGTGGGCCAGAGATTAACCCCGGAAACCCCCGCTCTGTTTTTAGGTCCGCCATCCACGGACGGGGTCTGTTCTGCAAGAGGAACATTGATGCAGGCGAGATGGTGATAGAGTACTCGGGCATCGTCATCCGCTCGGTGCTCACAGACAAACGCGAGAAATATTATGACAGCAAGGTGAGACACACGTTGAGGGTACACGCCTGGGGCTGGCTGTTTGAAGAATGATGACACAACCTACAGACATCAAGTCTGGCAGATATTTTGCTCTTTAACTTTATTTAGAAATCCAGCTAAAACCTTACACTAAACTTTTTTGTAATTGCATTACGTGATTAGGAGCCACACAAACTGATTGTTTTGCCGTTTTTCAAGCCAGTATTATTTTCGCTTGTAGAATTCAGCATTGGCAGCACACTAACAGATGAATGCCACTGTGGTCATTTTGCATCGTCCTTCTCTTTGCCTTTTGCTGTCTTTACCTTTTTTGAATGTCACTTTAAAAAAATATAACCCTACCCATCCCTGTCCCCAGGGCATTGGCTGCTACATGTTCCGCATTGACGACTTTGACGTGGTGGACGCCACCATGCACGGGAACGCGGCGCGCTTCATCAACCACTCCTGCGAACCCAACTGCTACTCGCGGGTCATCAACGTGGAGGGCCAGAAGCACATTGTCATCTTCGCCCTGCGCAGGATCTACCGGGGAGAGGAGCTCACCTACGACTACAAGTTCCCCATCGAGGATGCCAGCAACAAGCTGAACTGCAACTGTGGGGCCCGACGCTGCCGCCGCTTCCTTAACTAGCAACGCAGCAGCTGCAGCAGCAGCCAGAGGAGGGGCGTCAACAGCCAAAAGGAAAGCTGATGTGACTGGTGGGCAGGGTCCCCAGGATCCCTGGTTTTTGCTGAGGGGGCGGACATGCGGGGTACATGCTCCTGCAAAAACAGACTGGGAGAGAGGGGCTGGTTAGAACGTCAGCAGCGATGAGATGTGGCCGGGGAGGAGAGGAAGAAAATGGCATTTACTGTGGCCGCCAAAACAGAGCCGCTCAATTAAACCTTGTGCTGAGGAGAACTGGTTCTGCTCACTAAGGTCTGCTCAATTCAACTTGAGTTTGACCTGCTCTCAGGTGCTGAATTAACAGGTTGTAAAGCATGGAAACTGATAAGGGTGTTTGAACCACAGGAAATGGGAGGTACTTTGGCAGGAAGGGTTTTGGAGATCAAACCAACCGCAGCCAGTGATTATTTTTTCCGCCATGAATCACTAGCCAATTGAATGTTGCTAATCTGAAAACGGTTTTCCATTACTGAAAAGTTCCCCTACGAATTTAGACATGAGCCAATAACGAAAGCGAGATGTAGGATTTTGCCTTCCACCCTGAATAGGGAATTTCTGTTGCTTATTCCGCTATCTATCACTAGATAGATGGTCATGAACGCTCTACTAGTACAGTTCCTCAGCCCACAGAGTAATGCTGTGACATGCTGCCTTTACAGCATGTACGCCACGTTTACAAGTGTGCCCGCATAGCATGCCCCTCTGTCTTGGCAGATGGCCGGCCACCTACTCTTACACTCCTTACACTAATCACTTCCGTGGAACCTTTTGTCTCAGAAAGCATCTCTCCTTATACGGTTGACTTTGTTGCGTAGGCTTTTTCTATAGTTATTTTATTTTTTTTGATATGATTCCCAGGAAAGACTGTAGAACCCTCAGTGGATTCCACTGGAGCGGATTGAACATGGACTCTCCCCAGTGTCTCCTAGTCTATTTCATACTCCAATGGTGCTAGTTAACTTGCAGCCCGCTTGTGGATGTGTTTGGAGTTCCCGATTTAAACAACAAGAACGCTCCCCTTTTATCTTTGTTGCCTGAAGCAGCTCAAAAATACGTAATATATTTTGAACGGTTAGAATTTTAGGACTGTACTGTAAAAGCAGGATCATGCAAGCTGAGATGCAGTTTTTTGTGTTTTTATGTAGCAAACACTACATAACCCTAATAAGTAGCTTTTAAAAAAATATATATAACATAGGTAATTCCAGATTTCCAGTGCAATAAACCTTAGTCCTTATTTTGCAACACTTGCGCCCCAGTAAATGAACAAAAACATTGGTTCCATATTCCGTGTTTAAAAAAAGTAACAGTTACCAAGTTGCTTTGAAATTGAAGTGATCAGTTTATCAATGGCTGTTTGTGGAAAAATCATATTTCCCTTGAAGTTTTAAAAAATAATTTTTTTCTCTATCTGGGACACCATCAATCACGGAGGAAGGGAAATGCGTAAACTGTTCTAATCAGCCTAGTAATCTCGGGTAACGCCATTCGTCCCGCATCCACTTGGGAAGCTTGCTCTATATTACACATTATAATTGAAACCTATACTGTTTTTTTCTGACACAAAAGATAGCTTAATTTTGTTTTACATAAGCTGTATTTTTAATGTACATAATTTTATCATGCAAAACTTATTTGTCCAGCAAAGAGGTCAGGGATATGGAGAAAATGTGGTATATAACCTTTTGATCATTGGATACATTTTAAAACTGATTTTCTTTGTTTCTCTGTAGTTACAAAATATTTCTGTGCCACCTTTATAGGGCTCTTAGGAGTTGGGATTTTAACTTCTTTATTTTTTTATGTACTCCCTTGCCTCCACCACCAAGAAGGAGGCCCTGAATCTGTGGAGTTTTTCAGATTCAGAATGACCCTGTCCTGCACTGTTGTTTTTGTTTTGTTTTTTCCTCCTCCCATATTTTTACATCTTTTAAAAATGTTCCTTTGGTTACCAGTGAACGTCGGCGGTCCTAAGTGCGTTTGAATATGGAAGCTGGAGGAAAAGCTAGCTGACTTATCCTGACTTATAAAACCAAGTCAATGTGGAGGACCAGCCCCTTTTATTCTTGCTTTCTTACCATCAGACTGGTGACAGCATATATTAAGTTCTCGCAAGGATTCTACCTCAGTTGCTCATAAAGATGTAAAGGAATGCAAATACGAAGATATTGCTGGGTCTCGGCTGTCCTGCAGAACTGGCTTGTGTGTGCAATGAAGGATGCAAAGCAGTAGTTTCTCCTGATGTTAACCTGACGATCTCTCCCAGTACTGTTAAAAAAACTGTTCCAATTTAGGGTTATTTTAACGTAAAAAAAGGACAAAATTGAGAATAAATGGTGAACTTGGCTTTGTTACCTTGTATAAAGTGAACCGGAGTTTGTACATAATTGTATACATATTTCTAAACCCGTTTAATTTTTCTATGCACTTTTTTATTTATGATGTTATTTGCTTAATAAAGATGTTAAGATGTTTGAAAAGGGCAGTGCTTCCGATCTTAAAATGATGGCCTCCAGGCTTTAATTAATGGAGCTGTGATCTTTAACACTGATTTTACATGTTGTGTTTAGTACAAAAGAATAATTCTCAACACAAATTACATAAAAAAAATCTTGGTATAATTGCATTCAATTTTTTATTCATTTTTTACTGCACTGTAGTCAGTACTCTAGCATAGACCCAATACCGGTACTACATAGTCTGCTGCGAGTGGGTATACACACACATGTTGAAAAAGTTAACGTCCTTGTATTTAACCTGTGCGTCTGTGTGTGTGTCTAGAGATTAAAACTAGTGAGTTTTAATTTCTATATGCGGTATGAAACATGATTAAATGTGCAAAGTATTAGCTGGACTCTCCAACACGGGGAGCTTGCCAAGCACAGCCACTGCATCATTGCGGCCAATGTCATTGAACACTCTTGCTAAGTCTCCGACTGTCCACTCTGGAAATCTGGTTGTGACTCCTTCCAGCACAGCCTTCAGTGGGCTCTTGGTGTCCCTCATGGAGTAAGTGTAGTTGATCCAGGTAGCTGGGAAGGAGCATCTGGCAGCCACATGCCGGGTTGTCCTGGCAACCGAGCACTCCGGGTCTAACAGCATGATGAGCTCTTCCAACACATCCAGGTTGTCCAGTACACTCTGCAGCGGAGCTTTCTGGATTTTGGGGTCTTGCAATGTGGAGGGTGGAATTTAATTTCAATGTACTTTTGATGGGGAAAAGACATGAGACTGATGTATTTTTTTTAAGAAGCGTATCTTTACCTGAACCATGCATGATAATGATTTAGATGATATTTAAGTTTTTAAATACTTTGAGGTTAAGACTTTTTATTGATTATGTCTATAAATGAAACCGCCATCTATAGCTTTAATTGCAACATTTAATATACACTCAGTGGTCAATTTATTAGGTTCAACGATCTAATACCCAGCTTTGCCTCAAGGACAGCCTGAATTCTGCGGGGCATGGATTCTACAAGGTGTCGGAAATGTTGGTGATAAGGTGTTCACTTGAGCTACTTTTTTTTTTTTTTTTTTTTTTTTTAATTGGTTGTGGAACCTGGTGTGGTTGTCTGCTGCAATAGCCCATCCATCCACGATGAGGGCCAACACGAAACCATTCTACACACCAGTGTTGCACTGTAATTTGCCAACTGTTTGCGAACCACCTGTTAGCGTGCACAATTCTTGCCATTCATCAAGCCGTTTTGCCCACCGGACTGACACTGGTGGGATGTTTTTTTGTTTCTAGTACAGTAACAGTAACTGGATTCCCCTCTGCCTGCTTTATTTAGTGAGGCACGTGGCCATGGCATGCTGTCTAAGAGATCTGTTTTGTGAATTGGGGGGGTGTACCTTATAAACTGAACACTGAGTTCCCTCCATACCAACTTTTCTCTGGGCAAAAATAAAATATTCCACCGTAATTTTTTTCCCCAGTATAATACAAGTGGAATTTTAAGGTATTTTTTTCACATCAGTGATGCATCAAAACAATTTCATATTCATAGGGGTGGTCAAAATAATTTTAAAGATGCATATACGTAAGTGCTCACAGGCTCACCCAAGATATCATCTATCTTCTGCTCCTTGTATGTTGATGATAGTCTGATGTCTTCGCTGACTGTGGGCTCCGTCATTCTGCTTGGCGGCAGGAAGCCTTTTTGGCTGACCGTAAAAAACACCTTTTTTTGATGTGCTGTTGGAAAACCACCCCACCCCCCCTACTTTAGTGACGCTGGCATGTTCTTTCAAAGAACTGGGGCCTTGACTCGTCAATGTTATCTTTAGAGCCAGCATTCGGTACAGACAAAACTGCCATACTTTTGTGTAATGCTGATCTCGAAAAGCAACGCTAATTGGTGCTTTCATTTGACATTGGCAAATGTATAATCAAATTCAATGGAAGCACAAAAATGATAATGATCGTATTATTAGTATGAAGTATTTTTGCCAACTTTTTCTGCAGTCTGTGTATGGAGAGGAGTTGATTAATAGGTTAACGGTTGTAGGATTGTTAAGGAAGGGTTTTAAATTCATTTTTGTGTGTTTGCAGGGGAACCGTTCAAGCTTAAACTCCCATTTCTACTAAATATAGGGCTTATGAATGCCGGTCAAGTATTTAGCAATTCCAACTTGGCTTCCGGCTCTGCTTACCGGCTCTGCTCTGGAACTCTTCCTTTCTTCGCTTCCTTCTTAAAACGTAGATTATAAATGCAGTAAGTGCCGTGGTGGCTGCAAGAACAATCCCTGGAAAAAATCAGATGAGGTAGAGCTAATGCATCAAACTGGTATCATGGATGTTTGGGCTGAATACATGTTGTGATTCTGTGCGGTGCCTCTCTAATTCTCAAGCAACAGCCTTCCTTGGCTTGGAATTACTCACAAGTAGCTTGGAAGTGTCTCTGATCAGGGGATGGAATGAGGATGACAGCATTTGGAGTTAATTGCTGAAATATTATTTGCCAAATTATTTAAAAGCATCCACATCAATAATTTTTATTTGAAACATCTGGCTTTAAGTGTCCAGAATTCAGTTGAGATAGGCTTTGTGTATGGTAGATTTCACCAGAGTGATTAATACCATGCTAAGGATAGAGTCACTTACTGTTGTTTGTGTAGATGGTGTCTGGAGAAAGAAAATGTATGGCATGAATTATTTTTTGAGACTGTCATATTTTGAGTTCTAAACCAGGCAACTCCGCTTGTTAAAGTTAAAGAAACAAATAAACATTGCAAGCACACCAGCCCAAATAAAGACAAGTAATTGGCATAGATGGAGGAAAAGTTGGAAACCCTGTATCTCTGAAGGATCAAAGTGATAAATTGCTTTGCTGGATTTGATTGTATCTTGCATTGCATTGCGCTGAATTTATTCAAGGTCCGAATAGTGCAGGCTGATACTTCATAATTTGTAAAAAAAAGTTTTAAAATACCTACAGGTTAAATAAAGTATAAAAAAGCTAATATGCTAAAAAAAACAAACGGGTTCTCGAAAACAGCAGTGAGCCACAAACACCCAACACTCCAAACATTAAACCCCCACCTTCTACACCTGAATTTATGTCTGAGCACATGCCTACCTGTTAAATAATTAGTAATTGGTTAAAACAAACCATTGCTGCAGTTACCAATTATTATAAAAAGTGAATCAAAGAAAGAAAAATAAGGAAATGTTCATAAAATACAAAATGGTTCCCACCTAGTGTCTAAGTGAAGGGCTTTTCCTTCACACCGCTACTCACCACTGTGTTCTCAGTGTGTCTCATTAGCAGGACATTGAATGGAGTGGTTTCAGGGAGGTGGCTCGTTCTATCAACTGCTTCCTCCCTAGGGAGTGAGAAGAACACACTGTGTTATTGCCCATACCATTTAAATTACCAAACAGCCGGTTCTTTGTTTTATTCAACGTCTCTTACATCCTGGATGTCTCTTACATCCATCTTCCATTCTGGAGAGTTTTTTATTTCCACAGTCACTTTAGGCTTGCTGTATTGTCATGCCATTTGTGATTACTTTTATCTGCTGTTTGTTTGTATTTATTGTGTTCTTTTGAATGAAGTCACGTGAAGCACGTTGAGACTTAAATGCATATTAAAAGTGCCATAGAAATAAATTATACTACTATTGTATAATCACATTATTTTGTGTTTCTAAAGCAAGTCAGGGTGACACTAAATGGGGAACTTACCCATTTTTGCCACATTTGGTGTCCATGGTAGCGCTACAAACTTCCAGTATCTTCTGGCCAGGGGGACACGGCGTGCAGTCTTTGCATCTAATGAAGGTCCCATTATTATACATACCTTCATTACAGGGTTTATATGGCAGTTCCAGTTCTCCCCCTTCGTCATCCTTGCCACAATTTAGAGTAAACTCATAGCCTAACAGGAATGAATTGAAGGGTACATTGTTCAGTGGAAAAGTAGCTTTTTCACAAAGCTGTTATTGGCAATTATTTTCTGTCTGCGTCTAGGCATCCTTGTGAGGCTCAGGTAGTTGTCCTGGATAGATGGTGTATAAATGTGGCAAATATGTATGCCACCCGAGCAAGTGATGTGGGTCACATTCTCAGCCAATGCTTTATGGACAGCAGCAGCAACTGATCTTGAGACTAGAAGGTTACGTTGTTCCGTAATAAGTAATAATAAAGTGGTAGTAATAAGCTGTCAATTAAGTAGTGGCTAACATGACAGCGTTGTAGCCAAAAGGTTGCTCGTTAAAGTCTCATCGCAGTTGTTGTATCCTTGAGCAAGTTACTTTACCTGAATTCCTTCAGCAAATATCCAGCAGCGTAAGTGGATGAATGTAGAAATTGTAAACTGAGTAAATCGCATTAGATAAAACCATCTTCTAAACGAATTATCCGATCTTATCAGACGCGTCTGTAGACTACTAGATCAACCACGTAGCATAACTACTTTCCCCAGTTTATAAATTGGGAAAAACTTTCCCTCGAATTATTCACTTATTATAAGAGGTTTTACGATTTTTTTTTATCTTCAAATTTGAAAACGTGCTTTATACCAATAAGCTTTTAATTACCAAAAACTGATTTACACTACGTGAATATACAACGACAAACAAAAATTCGAAATAATTCGGAAAAAGTGTTGTCAGCATCTAACAGCGAATACAATAAAAATGTTTTAAAAATTTTAAAAATTTCGTACCTGGTTTTTTCTCATAAAGTTGACTGCATTGTCGACAGGTGTCTATGTCCCAGAATAAAGCATACTCGCATTTTTCTGTCAGCATACATCCGATAAGAAAGTAGAGGAGGAAAGGTATTTCAGTCCGCATTTTCAGATACACTGACATAACTTCAACTCATGGTTGTTTCATCTGAAATTTACGAATAGGCAGGGCGTGAAAGAGGAGGTACTAAGATCTTTCTAGTATTTATTATGTTGTGTACGATGGTTGAACGAGCTGTAAAAACATAAATGTACAAATGTATACATATATATCTATACATTCGTACATATATATATAACATATTTATATATATTGTGGCGAGCTGCGTGGATAAAGAGACGCCAGATCTCCGGTCAAAACTGTCTGTTTTATTCAGCACCGCTACTCCGTCAGCGCGAACAGGAAATTAAACCGAACGTTATTAATCAACCCATACATCACATTTACCGTAAATAACATTTACGCTATTTTTACCTCACAATTAATAAACACTCATAACAGAACCACAACACTCCATCAGATATAGATATACACACACACACTATATGGACAAAAGTATTGGGACACCTACAGGAGCTTTTATGACATCCCATTCTAAATCCATAAGCATTAACATCGAGTTGGTCCCCCTTTGCAGCTATAACAGCTTCTACTCTTCTGGGAAGGCTTTCTACAAGATTTTGGACTGTATCTCTTGGAATTTTTGCCCATTCTTCCAGAAGAGCATTTGTGAGGTCGGACACTGATGTTGGACAAACGGGCCTAGCTCGCAATTTCGGTTCTAGTTCACCCCAAAGGTGATCGATAGGGTTGAGGTCAGGGCTCTGTGTGGGCCAGTCAAGTTCTCCCACACCAAACTCATCCAACCATGCCTTTATGGACCTAGCTTTGTGCACTAGGGGCACAGTCATGCTGGAACAGATAGGGGCCTTCCCCAAACTGTTTCCACAAAGTTGGAAGCATATAATTTTCCAAAATGTCTTGATAAGCTGAGGCATTAACATCACATTTCCCTTCAGTGGAACTAAGGGGCCTAGGCCAACCCCAGAAAAACAACCCCATAGCATTATCCCTCCCCCACCAAACTTTACAGTTGGCACAATGCAGTCAGGCTGGAAACATTCTCCTGGCTTTCACCAAACCCAGACTCTTCCATCAGACTGCCAGATAGAGAAGTGTGATTTGTCACTCCACAGAACATGTTTCCACTGCTCCAGAGTCCAGTGGCAGCGTGCTTTACACCACTCTGTCCGACGATTGACATTGTGCTTGGTGATGTAAGGCTTGCATAGAGCTGCTTGACCATGGAAACCCATGCCATAAAGCTCCCGGCGCACAGTTTTTGTGCTGATGTTAATGCCAGAGGAGGTTTGGAACTCTGTAGTTATTGAGTTAGCAGAGCATAAGCGACTTTTACGCACTATGCGCCTCAGCACTCGACGACCCTGCTCTGTAACTTTATGTGGTCTGCCACTTCGTTGGCGAGTTTCTGTGGTTCCTAAATGCTTCCACTTTGCAATAATACCACTTACAGATGATCATGGAATACCTAGGAGGGAAGAAAATTCACGAACTGACTTGTTGCAACAGTGGCATCCTATTACAGTACAGTACAGTCAAATTCAGTGAGCTGTTTAGAATGACCCATTCTTTCACAAATGTTTGTAAAGGTAGACTGCATGGCTAGGTGCTTAATTTATTCACCTTGATTTATACACCTGTGGCAATGGGACTAAACACCTGACTTCAATGATTAAGAGGTGTGGCCCAATACTTTTGTCCATATAGCGTATATATTGTAGCAAACTGAGGATGCGGTTTCTCTGTTGTGCACTGTTCGCTGCTAGCTAGTTAATTAGTATATATATACACAGCTGAAATCTGTTGTGCTGATTAAAGAAGCAATAAAACTGGCCTTCTTTAGACTAGTTGAGTATCTGGAGCATCAGCAATTATGGGTATGATTACCGGCTCAAAATGGCCAAAAACAAAGAACTTTCTTCTGAAACTCATCAGTCTATTCTTGTTCTGGGTAATGAAGGCTATTCCATGCGAGAACTTGTCAAGAAACTGAAGATCTTGTAAAATGCTGTGTACTACCCCCTTCACGGAACAGTGCAAACTGACTCTAACCAGAATAGAAAGAAGAGGGTGCACAACTGAACAGGAGGACGAATACATTAGTGTCTAGTTTGAGAAACAGATGCCTCACGGGTCCTCAACTGGCATCTTCATTGAATAGTATCCATAAAACACCAGAATCAACATCAACAGTGAAGAATGCTGGCCTTCTAAGCAGAGTTGCAAATAAAAAGCCGTATCTCAGACTGGCCGATATAAAGATAAGATTTTAAGATGAGAAAAAAACACCGACACTGGACAGCGGAAGACTGGAATGTTATGGACAGACGAGACTGGTGTTTTTGCGGTTACTATTTAATGAATATGCCAGTATCGCAGCAATGGCCGCCCTCTTAGCTATTCCTTGTGTGACAGGGCTTTTACGACAAACGGAAAACATCCAGTCTGCAGCAGTCCTGCGGTTAAAAACAGCTTGTTGAGGTTGACGGAGAATGGCAAGAATCATGCAAACCAATGGGTGTTGTGCAGTGCAGCATGCTATGAACAATATGAGGGAAAGTTACACATCAATGACATACATTGGAGATACGTTGGAACGGTTTATTAAAAAGTAGGGATTATTTATTCAGTGCTGTATAAGGATCACTGGTATAGGTATATTGTATGTATTAAAACAATATTTCTTAAATTAACTTGTATCTAGCCCTAACCTACCTTTTATGTAACCCAACTTAAATGTTTCTCTTTAGTATACGTTATAAACTTGGCCTAAAACTCTGACCAGATGCTTTTGATGTGTATTTGCATAACTTAGCATTAGACTAATAACAGTGATTTTGGAGTCAAGTCCACCCACTTCGAAGCATGCCCTTCCCATTTGGAGGCCCTCTGGCCCGCAGTTAAACTGGTCATTTACCTTAATCTGTCAACTCCAAAAACCGTCACAAATTACTCTGAAGTGCATTCCTGACGTTATCGATTTGGTTTTAAACCTGAGAGCCCGCACTGCCAAGTAAATGAATATTTATTATAACATAAGATAATTGCAAAAATGTTGTTAATTTTATTGATTCATGCTTTATACTTTTATACGTACAATTTATCTTACAGTCTGCTTTTATCTTAATTAACCCATTCTTTATTAAGAGGCATCAGATACATAATTCTGGGCATCAAGTGTAGAGTTTAGAAACATAGTTTCTTTTATAGTCCCACAGCATCCATTTGTTGTTTGTCACGAGCACTATCAGTATAGCAAGGGATTTAAAAAGCTTAAGATTTAGCCTGAGGATATTGTAACAGGAGTGTTCACATGACATGCACAGTCTAAAGAAGGTCTGACCCTGGCAGAGATCGGTACACAGTGCACACAATGCACAGATACTAGGTGAACACTTCATCATAGACACTGGTTCCCTGAACCCCTGCAGGTAATGACATTTCTTCACATTATGTGGTAGAAAAGCCAGCAGATGAAAACTGAATTTAGGCAATTAGTTTGTGGCAGCAGTGATAATGCTTACAGCAGGCTTATTTTTTGAATGTTCAAATTAAAAGTATTTCAAGTAATTTATAGTTCAATAGTAATATGATTTCTTGCTGTTTAGAAGTGAAAGAATTTTGAAACTATATATTTTCACAGGATTGAGCCAGCATACTTAAATATAGAAAAATCTAAGCTATGTTTCCAGAAAGCCAAATTAAAAATAAAAATAGCGTAGCTTAACATAACTGTAACATATAATTGAACTGGCTCACATATTCGTGTAATTTGTGTTTAAACATTTGCACTCACTAGGAGGGAAGGACTGAGACTGCAAGCTCAGGGAAGAATTGATTGCAGGGATCAGACCAATCCTGGGGAGGGGCTTGGAAATAAAGTTGTTTAGCTCTATTTTGCCCATGACACAAGCGGTAACACAGGCTTAACGTTATTGTTGGGTGGGACATTTAAAAAAACCATTGATACAGTGATTTTTTTTTTGGCTTCAGTTGTCAAAAATTTTGCACCTGCGTCTCTACCTATTTAGACCCTCTCTTAACGCAAACGCAGACAAAAAAGCTATTTTGACAGCGCCATTGCGAAAGTCATGTAATGGGGAAACCCTAATTTTATTATTAAGCAACTAACTAACTAAAGGAAAGTTGATGTCACTTGGTTATGGGGGTTCGGGCTAGCTAGCGGTAACCAGTGACAACTACAGCAGGTGATGGCTTTTGGACTTCTCTATGCTCTTGCATTCTCTTAAGAGTGGGTGTCACGTTGCACCGCATATTAAAAAAAAAGACCAAGATGGGCAGACCCCCCCCCCCCCCCACAAGTGCTTCAATCCAAAACAACATAAAAGGCCAGCATTCTGTAATCCAAGTATATAGTGAAAGCATTCAAATTGTTTGACTAATGTCAACACTATAAACTATAAACATGTAATCCCAAGAGTTGTTGTTAATGCTGCTACCTAAACATGGTAATATGGGGTTTTAACATTTAGTGACAATATCTCCTCTATGACACAAATATTGAGTTTTCCTTAAATGTATTACATCGCCATGTATTTTTTCCTTTGGCTCTGTGCCTTGACACACTCTATCTACACACTCTATCTCTCGCATTACAAATATGTCTGATTTCTTCCATTAACACACAAGGCACAGATAAGAGGCACCTTATTTTGGTTCAGGAAGAGCTAAAATTTTCATTCATGCATGAATGAATGAGTAATTACAGCCCGCATTCTTCAACAAGACGCTCATTCATTTATTGTACCCCCCACCCTTTTGTTAATTTCCAGTCAGAACACGGGGACATGCTTATCTACAGGAATGTATCTGTAATATGGTAATCTGCCTTTAATGAGCTTAAGATCATGTACTGCACATGATCTGACATGAAACGTTTAGTGTATGTCCTTGGAGGTAAGGAATCCTTAAAAATATATAGCGGTTCGTCCTAAACTTTTCTTCCTTCCTTTAAATGCCATAAAAATGAAAGGGGGTTGTTTCTATTTCAGGTTTGGATGACAGGAGGCTAAACTGTGACCCTTCTTCTCCATTCTCCTGTGTCGGTCCACAACAGCAGCCATGCTCCCGGGGGGTATAGGGGCCCCAAACACTGAGACCAGCAGGGCATCCGGGGCCACATCTGATTGCCCAAAGGGCCGACGGGCATCTGTTGCTTGCCCCAGACCCAAATCCATAGTCGTGGTTCAGTCCAGGACTTCAGGAGAAAGTACACGCTACCAGAACTACCTGACAAACGTGAGTGTAGACATTGTTATATTGTTACTTGATAATAACTGAATAAATGTTCCTCACCTCAATATCACCACATATCGTCACAATATCTGGTGCTGAGGAAGTGTTAAACATTCTTCTGAAATTAAAATGACTCAGTCATAAATTCTTAAATAAAACTTCATCACAAAAAGCCACAGCACTTTTCTTGTTTATGAAGATTTAGCAAATCTGTCCCAGATGCAATGTTTCAACACTTTTTGTGCTTAACATAAATAAGTAAAAAACAAAAATGTGTCATAGAATACCAAGGAACAGGGCAAGCAAGAGTAAACATATTTATAGTGTGATGTGATTTCTATCGCCGCAAGATGCCTATTTGTGTAGTTAACTATAATTGTGAAAAGACAGTATTCAAGCTTACATACAGCCTTTATATTCAAATATTATTTTGATGAATAAATTGAATCTAATATTTCAAAAGATGTAAGATAACTGAAAAAAAGGTTGTCCTACGATAAAAAGAAAGCTATGAGCTGAGATTTCCTCTCAGGGAAAACCTCTGTTTCTCTTGCCTCCAGCTGGACCCCATGTTCATAGAGGGGGAGAGACACTCAGATGTGCAGAGTGGTGTGGTTCTTCCTCTACCCGACATCATGCCCAGCGAAGTTGCTCAATTCCGATCCACCATTCGCCGCCACAAGAGCACCACCGACATCCCGTACAGCCCCTACCGGGGCTACCTAATCCGTGGGCAGCGCCCCAGCATCACTGGGCAGGTTGAGGTGGACATGGCCCAGCTGCGTCGCTTTTCCCTGCGGGAGCCTAACGGCCAGTCCCGCCTGTGCCCTGGCCACGCCCTGAGTGTTCCCAACATAGCGAGCACCAGTCCTTTGGGGTCCAACCGGACACCCACGCGCAATACCCTCTCCACCCCTGTGCTGGAGATGGAGAGAAATGCCAAGCTGCGCAGCAAGCTCCTGGATGATTCAGATGCCCAGACACCCACGTGCCCCCCAGACACCCGTGAGCAGCTACGCTACGTCTCCAAAGATGGCAAATGCAGGGTCAACCTGGGCCGCATCTCGGAGACGAGTCGCTTCCTCTCTGACATATTCACTTCCTTTGTGGACCTTCAGTACCGCTGGTTTCTGTTTGTCTTTATGATGTGCTACGCTGTTACCTGGTTTTTCTTTGCTGGTCTTTACATCCTGAATGCCCACCTGCGTGGGGATCTGGGTCACCCCTTTGATACCATGGACCACAAGCCCTGCTACCAGAATGTGGACGACTTTGTCTCAGCCCTCCTTTTCTCTGTGGAGACCCAGCGTACCATTGGCTATGGCTCCCGAACAGTGTCCCCCACCTGCCATGAGGGGGTGCTATTGGTCATGGTGCAGTGCATCGTGGGCTCCATGATTGACGCCCTCATGGTGGGCTGCATGTTTGTCAAGATCTCTCGGCCCAAGAAACGTGCAGAGACCCTACTCTTCAGCCGCACATGTGTCATCGCCAACCGGGATGACAAGCTGTGCCTGATGTTTCGGCTGGGAGACTTGCGTGAGAGCCACATGGTGGATGCCAAAGTCAGAGCAAAGCTCATCAAGTCACGACAGACGGCCGAGGGCGAGTTTCTTCCCCTGGAGCAGTCTGAGATTGACCTGGGCTACGAGAGCGGCTCTGACCGTCTCTTCCTTGTGGAACCTCAGGTCATCCAGCACACCATCGACCCCAGCAGTCCATTCTGGGAGCTGGGGCCTGACCAGCTGAGGAGGCAGCAGTTTGAGATTATAGTGATCCTGGAGGGTATCGTAGAGGCCACTGGTGAGTTTTAAGAAGGGTAGAGTGTTTTGTGAGAATCCATTTGAAAAAAGCACAATTAGATTTTACACTAATCCGCCTGCATTTTCTTAGCAATAAGAATACGATACAATGATTATTGACTATGTCTTTAAAATGGCCAAATAATGCATAGAAGAGTATTTTAAATAATTTTTCAAAATTGAATGGAACCAGTCTATGATGTGCACTGTCCACTAATGATGTGTAGTGGACCATTCGAAATATTTACTGGTAACGGTAGGGCAGAATAGCCCTAGCTGCCTAGGGCAATGAATAGCCTAGCTGAGTGCCTATTTCTCATAATGGTCGCTCGCGTTGCATTTCAGGTTCTTCTGAATGCCGGCTATAGTACGATTATCTCATGCTGTAATTTTTACTGTGTTATGAGTAGACCGGGATATATATTAAGAACGGGAAACCCCTCTATTGTTATAAATATTTATTGCCACTAACAGGTCAGTCATTGAAGAACGTTTTTGGAAATACAGCGTCATAATCCACGGTTATGGTCTCATATTTTAGCATATAGCGTCACTTAGCGGCCAAGAGTAGTACTTTTTATTTAAATTATATTTATTTTAGGGGACTGTACCAAGAATTAAATCTAGTAGTTCAAATTTTTGCGGATGTTTGGAAATTTGCCGAGGACCCGTTTGAAATTGATTAATGTGAGAATTCGTTTGACTGTCTGATACTAATATAGTATCACCACTTGCTTTTTGAGGTATGATGTGCCAGGCGAAGACTTCTTACATCGAGACAGAGATCGAGTGGGGGGCTCGTTTCGAGCCATGCATGACGATGGAAAAGGGCGCTTTCCGAGTAGACCTGCGGCGCTTCCACAGCACCTACCAGGTTCCCCTCCTGCGCTGCAGCGCACACGAGACACAGCAGCTGCATGCAGTGGCGGAACTACAGCCGCACCTCCCTTTAAGAGTCGGCGGCGAGTGGGGTGTCGGGGAAGACTGCGAGGACGAGGAAGAAGAAAACAACAAAAATGTGTACAGAACGCGTGCTTTCGGCATAGATAATATTCAAGAGGAGCGGGTCTCGGAAGTGAACGAATGTGAGTTAAGCAACTGATTAGCGCTGGATACATGTGTATAGCGTAGTCTTAAATTAATATTAAACCTCATATTTTATCAATAGAAACAATTTAACGATTGCATAACGCTAAAAAAATTTGAGTTTAACCATCTTAGTGTCGAAATGATATTTCATTTTAGCTGTCCGTTGTAAATTGAACGACACTGCAATCAACGAAATTACTTATGATCAATTACAGCTATTTCGGGGATAACCCAAACTAGTATTCTAATTCCGGTTATCTTCTTATGTTGTGTTGTGGAAATATCGTCTGATGTTTTGTTGTGCCCCCCTCACATTAAGGTGTGACATTGATTGCTGTACTCATTAAACTTATGGAGGCGGCTTCAAATAAAACATTTATTTTGTTAAAGAAAAGAACAAATTGGCATAAGTATTTTTTTTTCATCCCAGAGCATTCTGAATGTATCATACAAGCTAGCTGCTGAAGATTTTGATACCATTAGGCCATCATCATTTTTTCCCACTGTTGTCGTTGATATACAAAGTATAATGTTTAAACCAGTGGTTCTTAACCTTCTTGATTTTTTTTGAACCTCCTTTTTAAAATCTGGTGAAACCTATGGACCAGAAAAATGCATAAAAATGAATATAAATGTTACATTTTTATTTGACTTTCACGGACCCCCGAAGCACATTCATGGACAACAGGTTAATAACCCCTGGTTTAAACTGTTTAAATTGTTTGGCATACAAAGTCAAATGTTGAAACAGCTAGGACATCCAAAAATCCTCAGAACTGTTTTATTTTCATATATTTACATCGAGTGTGCTGTTATATCTGGAGCAGTGCTGAGGATTACATTCAAGTCACGAATTGAAATGTTTAAAAGTTACTTTTCAAAAGGTTTAAAGAGCTCATTCCAAACTGAAATGTTTAATCAAGTCAGCTTAGCCAGTAGGAAATATAAAGTAATTGAAATCTATTATGCACTGCAATGTCTAGACAACTGTTGCATAGTCTGTCATTGAAGGAACTGGGGTGAGCTACCATAGTTTCAGTGTGAACCATTAATCGAGTACGGGGTGACTGCTTATACCATACGCCTTCCTGTTTCCAACAGATTGAGGACACGCATATTAGGTTGTAAACAGTTAAAAGCAAATGTTTTGTACCATTATTCTTAAGACTGTCAGCTC
Organism: Hiodon alosoides; assembly: GCA_025775065.1. Lineage (NCBI taxonomy): Eukaryota > Metazoa > Chordata > Actinopteri > Hiodontiformes > Hiodontidae > Hiodon > Hiodon alosoides. The sequence goes on along the minus strand of JAOYSI010000003.1, from coordinate 1,743,832 downwards.
CAGATTTTTTGGAGGCTTTATACCAGATATTAAACCCCACCCACCCACCTGGGCCACCAGAACTCGCCATATAAATACATGCATGCAAAAACAAGTAGATAGTAAATAAATGACTTATTAAAGAGCCTGTTAAAAAAATAATATTGGGAACCCTGGCAGCCACGGGGCCCAAAGCGGTCTTACACGTCACTTATGCCAGAAGCCCCCCTGATCTTACGTACTGATTCATTCTTAAAACCGAATGACAATCTCAGTAATACATTGGTGGTAATACTGACCAGTCCATTAAAACATGGAACTTCAACAACACTAGATTTGCCCCAATGAAGCAACTTGTCTGTTTAAATCCATAAACCAGATTTTTTTTTTTTTTTTTAAACGAGCAACACTGTATGTGGACATTTGGGATGTCAGCAATGTCGACTGCAGCTTTATGTCTAGAAACATGACCGTGTCATACTGGCTTGTTGTGTGAAAACAAACATTGGCTTGTTGAGAATAGCTTTATCAATGTTCTGTCAACGAGCTAGCATTAATCTATTACGCCTTTGAAATATGAGCTAAGTTAATTGAAACATTGCGACATGAAATATTTTTCATGCAGCTGCTATTTATTTGTGACATTTCAGGATGTCAGTTTCAGGACCTTCTAATTAATCAAATACCTTGAAATTTAAAAATGTTTTTATTCACAGATAAAATTACAAAAATAAAAATCTGTAATGTGGTTAACTGCTTCTGCTACATTCTACATTCAATGTAGAAAGGGAGCTGGAATTTTTGTATCCCACTAGTGATATGAATAATGTATTACTGGTACTTTGTGCTACATGTACTTGGTCTCGATCTGGTGCTACACGTATGTAACCATTCATTCAATGTTTTTTTATGTCCGAGCTTGCTTTTTCTGAGGAAGCAGCTTGGGAATTTGGTTTGATGAAATGTGGCTTTCATTGATCGACTCCTAACCAGTAAACATAGAAGGGTTGCTTGACCAGGCTTAGCTGTGGCAGTTGTACAGATAAGTGCTGTGAATGCTCCAGTCAGCTGGGAAGTCCTGGGCGGGGTGGTCCTTGATGTGCTTCTGCATGGCGGCCTGGCTGCTGCAGAACTCCAGGCAGACGGTGCACTGGTAGGGGGCCGCCCCCCCGTGGGTGCGCAGGTGCTTGATCATGGCCGAGTAGTCCCGGGAGCGTTGGCCACAGAGGCGGCACTCGAAAGGCTTCTCGCCTAGTTGGGGTCCGGAAGGGAAACAACATAGAGGGAAACTTATGGTCCCAGAGTGAAGGGTGATTGCAGGTTCATGTTTTGAAGGGGAAAGACAGCGGCAGAGCGGATGGCAGCAGCAGCATAGCGAGAGAGAAGCAAACTCGGTGGCAAGTAAGTCTGCTTGGAGCACAAGAGGGCGAGCGGGAGAGAGCTCGGGGATGCGCATCCTCAGTAGCGAAGACACGGAGGGTATGCCGGGCGAAAGCAGTACCAGTGTGCACCCTGTAGTGGGTGTCCAGTTGGTGCTTCAGGCTGAACCTCTTGGGGCAGCGTTTGCACTGGTAGGGCTTCTCCCCGTTGTGGACACGCCGGTGGGAGCGCAGGGAGCTCTCATCCCCAAAGCAGCGGCCACAGTACTTGCAGCCCAGGGACACCTCACTTTGCTCTGGCAAAGAAAACAAAGGACACGGAGAACGTTTAGTGGGGACTGCAGAGAAGGGGGGTCACGGAATGTTGTTTTGGGCTCGATTTGGTTCTGTCCCAAAACGTTCGCCTGTGCAATATACAAAAAAATTTAAACCGAACCGGCTTAAACTATTCAATTAATGGTTTAATGAAGTTCAGAAAATCTACAAAACTGATCTGCCAGGACAGATTACGCAATCATTTGAGGTGAGAACTAAAGTACTGTGACTTTACTGCCCATTTCACTTCTTTCTCATTCCACTGCATGTTGGAAATGTTGGCTAGTAAAGTAAAGTGTAGCGCTCATTGCAGGTTTCTCTCTTTTCCTGTTTCAGTAACCACACTTAAGTTTCAGTAATCTGTACATGCGGTTCTACATGCTGATATATTTGAACATATTACTCTGCCAAGCACTGAGTAACATATATGGCAATGCATATGTTTTTTGTGTAAGCTTATTAGCTAGGATGACATTATGTAGGTCATTTGTTGTGCTTACAATAATTCTTTGATGAACTTGTACAATAAAAAAACAAATCATATCTGACCATTAATAAAGAGGACACAGTTTGAACATTCTTTCAATTAAATAAACAAATTTCGTTATCAATAATCCTATTCCAAATTGAGTCCACAAGGTTTATCAGTGATACTTATTGTAAATATATTACAATGTTAGTTTTTTCGTTTTAATGTCATGCAAGATGTGGCATTTGATGTCTGTGTCAGACCGACTGGCAAACTTGCAGGTTACAACCGCCAACTGTACAGTAATGCACTGTATCATAGAAACGTCCTATGAAGAGCTTGCTTCTGAAACCAATCAGATAAATAGCTACAGAAAGGATGCGGTTTGGTTTGCCTGTTTGCCTTACACCAGTATAGCCAGCTAGATAAAGTGCGTCAGTCTTGACTCTAAATTGGTTTTAAATTGTCTTGGGTAATACATTTAGGACCCAGATTGTGTGTTTTAGGTCTGAAGTCATTGCCAATAAAAGTCATTTTAAAAAACAGAGAGGCTGAGGCCTAGCTATACTTCGGTATCTGTTTTTGGTCGGTACAGGTCGGTATCTGTTTTTGGGGCTTTGATTCTGTATCAGTCCTTCCTGAAAAATATTTTATTTTTTAAATATACTATCCCTAAAACATATAATTAATTACCTGTGCAAAGCTAATAAGAGAATTTCCACCCTGAAGGGTTGTAATGAAAAGGAATCCTGTAGTTCTGTAATAATTACCACCAATGATTTCTCCTTGGCGCGATTTTCTCACATTTCGCCCCCTCCCATACAAGCACTGGTTTAACCGGCTTTAAAATTAGCATCCCCCTTGCATTAATCCTTTCTGGGAAGATGTGGGCATTTGTGCTGTGGGTGAATGGAAACTCGGTTGAGCAAGGTCAAAATGACTTTCTTCCTTTATCAATACCCTTAAAGAGTTTTTCTTTATCAAACGATGATTGGTTTGGCCTCGCTGTGCGCTATGCAGCCCTGTGAGTTGGAGTTCGCCAGTTCCAATCTGGCTCACGTCATTCACTGATTGCGAGAGCTCGGCAGTATGGGCTGGGGTGGGTAAATTGGCTGGGCTTCTCTCGACTTTTCACTAACAAGCTTCTCCTGTCAGCTCCCCTGGTGCCTACTGGCTTGCAGTGCAGCCGAGAGGACTGTGCCTCCTCAAAATGGCCTCTTGTCTGGGCTGTGTAGCCTGCAGAGTGTAAAAAAGAGGGGCTACTTATCCTTCCTCACCCTCCTCAGGTGTGGTGGTAGGATTTGTAGCCGTAGAACTATTGGCAGTTCCAAATTAGGGACAAAACGACAAAAATTCCATACTTAATAAAAATAAATATGTTGCTCGAAATGGGGTAGCCTAAGCTGAGTTAGTTTTAGTGGAGATAAGCAGGCAGTTACTGTACCTGCTGGAGAAAGTCCCCCAATGCGCAAGCACGCACGCAAACGCACACGTGAGATTTCAGAGAGAAATGAGAACAAAGCAGAAAAAGTAAGTTTATTTCTCTCTGGCAGGGCACCAAACCGCTGGCTCGTTGCAGAACATACTGTTCGTTCCGCTAGTAACCGCACTACTGATCTCAAGCCACTGCACTCTCTCCCTCGTGCACTGTGTGCTCTCTCTCTCTCTCTCTCTCTCTCTCTCTCTCTCTCTCTCTTTTCACAATTGAACTAGTAAGGGCTACCTTTCATGTGATATTTTAATTTGGCCCTAACAATGAACTTAAGTCATATTAAAAAATTGGTAGCTTTACTTGGATTCTTATTATCAAATGTGTGGATTAAAGTTTTATGTTGTTACAACATTTATGTGAAACTCTTAGATGCCTGACCAGCCATATATATATATAATCCTCTATATAACAACCTCCTAAGATATGTGCTCTGATTGGGAAGTTATTAGTCATGAACTAACCGGAGTCACCGTCATCATGCATCTGCAGCTGTTGACTGTCCAGGAAATCTTTAACCTGTGGCCGACATTGGAACGTCTTATCTGTCCTTCTCTGAGGCTTCCTGTGGAGCAAATAGACAGTAAACTGTGAATATTTTAACCCCAGTCCCACTGCATTGACGAATGGGGAGACAAATCTGTTTGAGATTGTCAAGTGCCTTGTTGAGGTTTCATTGAGCGCAGCCTTGTCGTTTCCATGTCCCTTGCACTGCGCAGCATATCTGGCTGCTGTCAGTCACTCCAAACCTGTTATAAGTGATTATTTTACATGGTTAACATCAGTAAGTGTTAAACTGGATCAAATAAACAACATTGAATATTGGCGAAACCAGCACTATTTGCAACAGGAGTTACAGCTGTGCAAGCGTAATCCTTTTTCTAAAGTGTCCTTGAAGAGCAGAAGGCCCTGTGGTTTGCATTTGAACACGTCTGCTTCTCGGAAAAAAGAGGGTTTTGAATGCAGTATGGACGGTGTGAAAGCTGGTATGTGAGTGCATTAAAAACATTGCAGCTCTCTGCATCCTGTGCGCCCTCTGTCCTCCCTGACCACAGCTTATTATTAGCAACTCCCCTGTAGCCTTAGGTGATATTAAAATAAATGCTATTATACGCTGGATTAATTTGGGTTACTACATAGGATTCTACTGATAAAAGTATTCATTTTAAGTTAAGGGGTAAAGGATACAATAAAATGTAAAAAAAAAAAATGTCATTTTTGCTATTTCATAGGGCTCACCGAAACCAAAAAAAGTTTGATGCTAATCTTTTAGTAAACTAAATGCTAAAACTCTTAATTTCTTTGTTGTAATTGGGGGAGATATTACAAAATACATCAGAATTAAATATGATCATGAGTTCTCCTGACCCACAGGCATAGTCCAAGTGATGAGTGAGAGCCTCTGTGAATCGCTGAAGTTCTAACACAAATACTGAAGAGCAGATTTATACTATTTCACTCCAGAAAATCATGAAATGAGTCTATCAGGTGGGTTGGTGTCCATGTTGCCATAAGACTGGGGGATGATCCCTCACCTTTTGCCTTTCAGTTGGCTCAGTGGTGATGACTGGCGTAATGGGTGGGGAAACACTACTGTAGGGGATCAGTTGAACCACAGCACATTAACTTCTTTTTGTGTTGTTAAGAGTTAAGCACCTGTAGGTCTTTAACAACAGCATTCTTCACCCCCCCAATGAACAAAACACCAACCAAAATCTGAAATCTTATTCAATTTAGCAACAAGCTGTCACTGGGGCCTCTCTTTTTCTTCCTCTTACCAGACCATCAAAGATAATTATGTCATTGCTTGAAACAGTAAGTAGATAAATATACGCTTTCTATATCATCTGTCAGTTTTAAACCAGAAGAGGCTAATTTCAAAGGTTTGGCGGTATGCTCTTTATTATACTGGTAAATTCACAATCCCCCAAAACACATTTTGATTTCATCACAAAGAACATTAGTTAGGGGGAGGGGCCTACAGAATCAGATGGCGCTAAAACAAGGGGGGGAAAGTATGATTGTGTGAATGAGACATCATATGTCATGAGTTTGTAGGGGGAATATGTCAATAGCGTCTAAGAACGAGAGTGAAACAGCCTGTTACAGATCAGTGGGTGGACCTGTGTGTCTTTTATGTGCCTCGTTGTAAAGGAGGGGAGAAACAGAGGGGATCCCCCCAGCTCTGTGCATGTTATTAGGTGCGATTATCCAGGTTGCATTGTTCCTTCTCTGTACTCACTGCAAGCTTTTCTATGGTTATTTTCTTATTGATTGATCTATAGTTTGACATTCATATAGCCTAACATAGTTTTGTTGACAGTTAGAAGGCCTAATCAATTTATCGAGACTGGTCCACAAAGAGTCCTTCAATTCCGTTTTAAAAGCATTGTGACTTATATTTATTTTCTCAATGTTTACCAATAAAAAGCTCTCCGACGATTATATTGAAAAAAATATACAAAAAAACATTCTTTTAAAAATAATTTGTGCCATATTTTCATTTTAAAATGCAATATAAGCATAACCTGCATTGCCTGAGATGTGGGTATGTGTGTCAAACTGCAACCTGATTCTGAACTATTGTGCTGTGTAGCCCATTTTAACGATGGCTGAAAAAAAGAATATGTGAATATGGGCAGCTGGAACGAAGGATCTCCTCCTGACCCAATACTAAAATATTATCAGGACGGGCGTCTTAATAATATAGGGGAAACTGTGTGACAGAGGGGAAAGTACGGGAGGGGAAAACTTACACACAAACACACACACACCTGTGAGTCAGTTGACTGTTTAACATGTAGGCAAATGAGGGAGATTTTGGAACCTGCTGTAACTGGGAATATAACCAGATCAACTGCACCAAAAGCGGGAGTGAACAAATCAAGATGGAAACTTAGTTAAAGGTAGTTAAGTTATTATTCAACTAGAAAGCTGACATACCTTTCCTTATCTTCTGGCACCCTGTTCATCTGCGCTGCACCGGTTGAAGCGTTCTTTCCTGGAAGGCTATGCTTGACCGGTATGCCCAATGCTTGTGGTCCTGGTGGAAGGGCATGGTGGAAGGGGTGGATGATCCCTGTGTAGCCCATGATGGAATCGTGGTGGAACTGGGGCAGTGGTGTGGGGGAAAACAGAGGGTACATGGGAGCAGAAAAGGGCAAGGGGCAGGCCACTAAGTGCTCTGAGGGATGGAGCGATTGGATGGCCAGGAAGTCTGTGCTGCTCACAGCCATCCTTGGGGAGGAGGTAATTTGATTCCACCCTAGTCTAGGGGAGCTGGAGGGCAAGGGATTGGGTTGCCTGGCAGTAGTGCTGGCGATCACGCTTACTCTGGAGGGCATGGCCACCACCAGGGTGTCATCTGGCCTGGGCTTTTTGTAGTGAGGGGAAGAGCTTGGAGAATACTCCTGAACCTCAGTGTCCAATTGGTCCTCCAGCAGGGGGCTGCTTTTGGATGTTTCTGAGGATTCCACCTTCTCTATCAAACTGTCCTTCTTGTGGCTATCCGTCACCTGCAGGTTCAGGGTCTCAAGCTGAAGTCGACACTGCTCCCCAAGCTGGTGCATCTCCAGGAGTTGGGCTGCCCGTTGGAGTCCGTGCAGGTCCTCAACCGAGACCTCCAGGGTCTCGGCGTAGGCATAGTCAAGGACATGCCGGAAGGTGTGGGAGGAGAGTGTATCCAGCGTGCAGTGCTGGCGCTGGCTTCCGCCTCTGCTGGCAAAGTGGCCCTCCAGCCTCTTGCTGGCGATGGCGAGTACCAGTCGATGGGCTTGAAAGGTCTGCCTCCCTACCACGATCACCACGTCACAGAGGGTGCCCGACTGCCGCATCTTGTTGGCGTGCTGTAAAAAGTAAGAGCACTGGGGGTTTCGCAGCTGGACCATCATCATGGAATCTGAAGAGGGCAGGACTGAAGGTAGAGAGAGGTGGAGAAAAGAAGAACAGGTCCTTCGAAGACTGAGTCAGAGACCTCCATTCAACCTGCCAGAAAAAAGAAAAACAGGCATGTCTTGATAACAACATTCTAGAGGCATGTTCTGTATACAAGCTCGGATAGGTTTAGTTTTGGACAAATGATCATAATACTTTTTAAATTCCCCAATACATTTACCACATTTATTGTGTCATGGAGGCATCATCGCTGTTAGCTTGTTTTTAAAAATGTGTTTTTATGTGGCCTGCTTCCACTTTGTGTGGAGTACAAGCTAAGCTTCAAAACTTTAATCTTGTCTTTAAATCGATATCATATAGTTTTGAAGTACAGTCTCTGGTTAGTTTAATTGCTTATTGCTAACTTCTAACGTTTTTAGTGAACCTTTCTGTGATAAATCGCCAATACTCCATAGACAATATATTATTGGAATATTGATGAATTTCTGGTCTAGTTTTGGTCATAAATGTTGGTATATAATAATAATAAACCAAGTATAGTAGAAGTAAAATTATGCTGCGGCCATTTACATGCATAGTCAAAGAAAGGGATGGCTCCTGAGTGGTTAGCCGCTAAAGGCGCTGAACACTTTGAGCCGGAGTTTGCAAGTCTAGCTCATATCATCCGCCAATCATGTCCGGAAGATGCTATCTTTACAGGGTGCCGCACGGGCTTGGGTGGAAAAATCGGCAGGGTTTCTTTTGGTTAGTCGCAATTGGCAAAGTCATGCTGTTCTGTTTCTTCCATTTCAACTTTGCTCATTTACATTTGAGTTTCATGTAGTGTTCAAACGCAGATTGCCTCAGTAACAGGACAAAACCTAGTAATAATAATAATAATAACTGTTGGGAAAATCCTTGAGGGGGCCAGATCGCTTCAGTACACACATTTTGGTAATTAAAAAAAAAAAAAAATTATGTCTATAGCACATATTTTTTGTATTTAACAAACAAACAAAAACTAAACATAAACTAAGTCATACCATTGCGTATCACCTTCAAGCTAATGGGTTATCAGTGGCAGACTAATGTGCCTAACATTTTGTGACAGACAGAGTGCATTCTTTTCTATGGGAAAACAGGGTTTTTTGTAATTAATGTAATTAACATTTTTTAGGTATTTTGCAGGTATGATGCTAAGGACAAATGTGTCCGACTTGTATATGTAATCACAGATTACTGAAAAGTATGACTTTTTGTTTGAATGCACAGAAATGTGTCATTTGTGCACAACACATATTGAACCCATGATAACTGTGCAATAAAAGGTTGCATGTGAACCAGTCTACAAATAGTTTGGGATCTGTCTATAATTTATTTTAAACATCGGAGGGTTATTCTTAGCTGCTTGATAAAAAGATAGCCATTGCGCAGGCCAGAGGACCGTCAACCTTCGCTTGTACCAAGAAGTCTAATCGTAGGAAAAATCTGACCACAATCTCTTAACAGAGGGATTACGTTGTTTTATCACTTTTGATACGCAAAAGTGATAGAAAGTCTTTCGGCTCCTAATACCCACCGCATTATATTTATTTTGTAAAGCACTGTGTTACAAAACATGCACTGAGATTAATGGTATGTTCATGCATTAAAAACACTGCGGTATTGGTTACGTTTCCAACAAACAGAAAGAAAAAAATACTGTATATGGCAATTTAATTTTGAGCTTTTTGGGTGATATTCGTCTGTTAGTGGGGATTTCCACCTTGGAAAAACTTCAATTGACTGTTAAAAAACTAAAAGGCCAAGAAGTGATAAACGTACAGAAAGCAGCAATGTAAATAGCTTGGACTTGATTTTAAAATATCCCACGTCTTCTGTTCTTTCTCTGCCAACTCTGTTTTTCCATTGTTTGGCTCACAGATGTCTTTTTATACGTTTGTTCTTAAGTGTTAAAGACAAGTGGGCTGTTGATTATTGCAGTTTCTTAATGTAAATATTCAAAAAACTGTTTGGTGGAAATTGAAGTGTTCAAAATGACAATTTTTTCTCCTTTTGACCACAAGATGCCTGTCTGTATTACAGCAAGGTTGAGTTCACTGCAAATTGTCTGCCTTTGAAAGTTATTGCAGGTCTCCCTCACACAACATGAAACATTAACGATTAGGTGGAATTATGCTTAAACAGGATTTTCTAGACACATACAATTCTACCGTATAACACCTGGAGGAGCTCATGCCCTTGCACCCAAAAACGCACTTCATCTGTTGGAATGCTGTTACACGGTCGGCTGACGTTTATGAGGGTAGTTTTGGTCCAATTTGAAATTCTGTATACAAGTTTAGACACTGAAGCCACAAGCCTCCGCAGAATATGAAAGCATGACTAATTCTGGGAGTTCTCGTGTGCCTTGCAGTGGAGCTTCATGGTTTTTTGATCAACAAAAACAACAACGTGTCTGATACTGTTACATGGATTAAAAAAAGGGAGAAAAAACAAAACAACCTTATCTATGCCTCCTCAGCGGCCCCTGTGAGTTGTGATATTCAGAAAGCCTCATGGGACGGCGGCGTTTTCATAGGCTGAAAGGAGCAGTACAGTTTACAACGAGCGTATGTAACATATTTAGTTAACATGGATAAATGTAAATCCAAATGGATGGAAATGAACAAATGCACATCAGATTAAACCCAGAGATGAAGGCAGTTAAAAGCCTAATTGGTGTAAATGGACATATAGACTCCTTTCGTTCACAACTGATCATTTCATTCACTGGATTATGCGGTCACGGTTATCTTGCTGTAGAACAATTGTGTCAAACTGCTTCTAAAACTGACGCAAGGGAAAGAGTAGGCGAGGATTTGCCTTGCGATTGTCAGTATTTTAAATGCCGAATGTGCATTTGAAAATAGACACTAAAAAAAGACACTAAAATCCGAAATCTGATATGAAACCTGTGTCTCCTTTTGTAACCTTCTGCACAATGTGAACGAGAATGCAAAAGGGAGTGATGATGCAGATCCCCTCCTCCTCAGTCTGTCGATAGAAGCAGAAGTGATGGAAAGTAGAGGGACTGATATGACCACGTCTCATACTGTGATTACTGGAACTGAGGCCTCTCGTACGCAGGTTCAAATTTCAGGTTCGCAGGCGGAGTTAGTTCAGATGATAATCTGATCATATTAATCTCTCATAATCAATATCTTTGTAACTAGACTTGGAATAATAATTTAAAAAGTCTGAAAGTGGTTCATCTGGGCTTTGCAAAGCTGGTCATTGTAAAATTGTCTGATGTCTCTCTAAAACGCATTTCACTTAGTATATTTTATGTATCTTGTTTATAAATTTATTTATTTAGCTTGGAAGCCCTGATAAATCAGTATTAACGTAGGAAATGCTGCTATGATAAAGCTTTGATTTATGAAGACTGAAAACGTACCAAAGACCACATCAAAACGCTAACCCACCATTCGAAAAAATGCTCTCTGTTTCTGAGCCAAAGCAATGGTACTGCAGTGTCGCTATAAGAGCTGATGCTGTCTACCCCCTGTTAATCTGAATTTTAGGACTTCTAAAATTTCCCAAATGCATGAATTAATCAGATAATTAGAACCTTCAGGGACTTTTTCTCTAGTGTTAACTACATTTTAAATTGAGTGTAATCACATGTTTTAAAAAAAATAAAATATTTAATCCATTTCTATAGCTATACATTTGCTTATACAGTTCCGGACAAGGACCTTTCTTAAGTTACACTACTACAGTCCTCTGATTAAAGCCTTTAACTTGTTGGTTACAAGTCCATCGCATTAACCATTAATACATTGTGTTCTCAGCCATTAGCAACTATTAATGCTCTTACTATATTGCATAACCAATTGAACAATTTTAAATATATATTACAACAAACAAAAGCAGCATTTTATATGAAATGCATACATGAAGAGAAATCAGAAGAAAATGAAATGCACTGGGCATCTGAGCCTGAAAGTGGCGGCACAAAGCAGGGGCCATCGCCATCCTTTTGAGAAGCGGCGACTAATGAAACTTAGAAAATTAGAAAATTCTACCATGGTTCTCCCAAGGGTGATCCACTAGAGACCCACGTCACCCCACGGATGTTCTCGAGTGAAATGGCCGACGGCCTGAACTTTTCTGAAAAATTTGACTTTTCTCAGAAAAACACTGTGTTGTTCTTTCAGATCAGAAGGCCAAAATTCAAATAAACTCCGGATCTCTGGAAAATTTTATTAACCCAAAAGATGCGTGTGAACGTTTGTCAAACAATGTCAATAATGAATAATGTATAACAATTATTAATGTACTTTTTTCCCCCGGGTGCGTAGGTGTCTTACAACCTCGTATTGACAGGTGCATTGATTTTCATTTAGAAACCTTTTTTAAAAGAAATTATTTTCACAAGATATTCCATGGGCTCTCAGTTTTACTTCATTAAATGGTTAAAAAAAAAAAAAGAAATAGGAATATTTTATATTCTGTCATTTTTATCTTGAGGTTTCCTTCGACAGTAACAGCAGTAACACTCACTGATTGCAGAGTGAACCTGATCTTTGCAAAATAAAGCTTTTTTGGGGGTTTGTTTATTACATTGCATTTCTTACACTGTATCTATGTGGGACAGAGTGGAACATAAGTTAACCTAACCATTCTGCCTCAGTTTCCTGAATAAATTACATCTGAAGTTCTTCAACCTGAGAACAGCTTTTGATTTTGCAAAGCGCTTCGTTACAGATATTATGTGCTCATAAGCAATACTGTTTCATCATTTTAAGTATTATTATGTTCTAGGTGAGCTCTAGCTTTATAGTGAATATAAAGTAATTTCTTATATTAAAAGATATGTGACCAGCTTGACATTGGTGCATTTACTTGAAATCTGTGAACTTTACTCAGAGTAGTCCTCTTCCCTATTTTTAAATGTTCAGGATTTGAAAATGAATGTTTAGGAATCAGAAATGAATGATACGAATGACATTAAAACATTTTTAACATCAAACCGTATAATCGTCTTTTGATCAAGTCTATTTATTCAGGTATTTCTGTGGGTTGTTTTGTATTGAGTTGTCTAACCTACATCTAGGTTAAATATATAAAGTTGAATATAAATAGGAAAAGGCCATGTGTATTGGTTTTTGTATAGAAATAATCTGACTGCTTGATCAAAAATGCATGCTGTTAAAAATGTTAAATAAACACACAATTTTAGGGTGTAATCAAACCTGCCTCACTTGTCAAAGGTAACGCAGTACAATTAACTGATGAGGATCTAATAGTGCAGCTTTATTTTGCAAAAAGTAAACGTTTGTTAAGTATACAAATGACAAAGCGCTCTACAGCACTTTGATTAGATATCTCGAAGTCACAATTCCCTGCACACACATGACTGGATGTAGTAGATAAATAACACCATGTTGTTAAATAGCCTTGGAAAGAATAGTAATTTCACTTTGATTAAAGCATTGTAGCTTTATAAAGCATTTACATGCATTTTTGGGTATTTTAAGTGATTTTTAGGTGATTATGGTACTTAGTGATAGTGATGATTATCACATTTGATATCACATTGGCTCCCATGGCATTTATTTCAACTTTCTGTCGAGCTTTACATCTATCAGGTTTAAATAACTGCAAAACCATATATTTAAAAATAAGTAAGTTAAGTAAGTAAAATGAGTAAAAATAAGTGCCGATTTACTTAATTTGCATTAAGTGTGATGAAATTGCAATCATTTTTAAATTACTGCTACTTCTGTGAATTTCTTTCCATAGCTAAGTTAAAATACAAAAACAAGGTTTTTACGTGCAAATTGTTCCATTAAACAATTGCAGAATATTAGAATGAATTATGATCTTCCTCACCATTCAAAAGTAAAATGAACTGTCATGGATGGGTTAGGATAATTCACACTGACGTTAATTTGCACTTATGTTCGAACTAATGATATTAGTAACCTGCAGTTCCTTTTTTACGTCCGCATCATGATGCAAGACCTCAATGACGACATGACACCTAAACATGGTACTGAGAACTAAGAAAAAATGAGAGCAACATTCATTTTGCGAAAGGCGAACATTTATTGAAACAAAAGACACAAAACTAAAAAAAAAAAACATTTCAGAGCACCCAAAACTTCACATAAAACTAGTGCAGATGCTGTTACTTACATTCAAGCTAAAATGTATGTTCAAGGATCCTTTAAGATACTTCAATTTCAAAATTCTCTGCATGCGTTTGAAGAGTAGTAGCTAAAAATTTTCTGTATTAACAGTTTTCTCTATTTATAGCTAATTATGCAAAGTGTTTACTTTTTGCTTTATAAAGTTTGATTTCATTTGTGTTCATCGGTCTCCATACTATATAGTTTCACGCTGTATAATTAGAGAATGCTAAATGATTAAGCCGACCTGTGCTTTGTAAAGGGATTTTTGTGGTAGTCGTAGCAGAATCCAATATGTCCACTGTGCTAAAATTGCATGTTGGTTTGTATTGTAGTCTATACTAAAGGACACGCCGAGAAACAGCGAGCAACAGCAGTAAAAGAAAGGTCTGCGTAGCTGCATACCAAGCCCAATGATCCAAGTATTGGTCTAATTACAACATTTGTCTGGACCTCTTTGGATAACTTCATGTTGCTTGGTCCATATATCAGGACATTAATGGGAAAATGTCAGACCAGAAAAAAACATCTAAAGAGAAACACCCTGACACCTTGTCACTTGAGATTTTGCATTCAAAGTTCGAGTGCTGCAGCTATAGTAACTGAAGTGTTATGCTTTCTGTAGGCAGTGCCATATAAAGTGTTCATCAGCATTATTGAGCAATGTCATAACAAGATAACAACATGAAAAAGTGATCTAAAGTCTACATGCACTTGCTTGAATATTAAGAAGAAAATGTCTTTCCTACATGACACATCTACGCTGGGCCTCGACTTACAGGAGTTGCGCCTTCTCTTTTTTGAGGAACATAGTAAATGTGCACTGTAGAGGTTTGTAAAAAATATATAAAGCCACAAAGAGATCAGACACACACAGAAAAGTAGTCAAGCGGAACTCGGTTGAAGCAACATGAAAATAAGGCGCAGTCAGCCTAGGGAAGCAGACCTTTTTCAACGCTTAACTCACCAGTTCACAAGTGACTCAGCCCCCGTCTCCATTCTGAGTGCTGAACTGACACACTTTGTGGCTTTTCTTAAAATGACATTGGTTGCTGCGTCTTGATGTAGGTAAGGGACATGGTGACCACCTCTGCTCTGGCAACACCCCTTACTATTATTTTTGTCTGTGATTGGCTTAGGTGTTTACTGTGAGCATGATTGGCGGATTCCCTCACTCAAATTTTCCATGGCAGCCTTGTTGTCCTTAATGTCTCATTAAAATACTTCCTAAGTGCGAAAAGGAAACTGAGACGGCCATTAATTTAACTGGCTTTAACCTTGAGAACTAATTTGAACCTAATTTGATTTGGTACCTAATTTGATACTGGATTATGATACAGGCTTGTTTATTTTTATGTATAACCTTATTTGCTACATGTATATTTCCAGGTACCTCATTCTATTGTGGTGATACACTATTATTATTCAAAATGTATCTTTCTATCAGATTATTAAATTCAATAGAGATTTTTCCTTTGATCAATGGTCTTGCGACCACCCTCTGTTCTATATAAACATAAGCAGTCACAGTGATTAAAGAAAGGTCTTTCAGTCATCATTATTGTTTTTGATTAACATTAACAGTCTCATTTAACTTTTTAAACAGTTGTGTCATTTGAAGTTTTATGAAGTGTCTTGGTTTTTGCGTTATTTGCATATACTTTCTCTTCCCACAAAATAAATGATTTGCAACACCTTTATATTGGCTTTTCTTAAATTAGCTCAGACATCTGTGGTCTAAGTAAATTTAAAAGGAAGCTCGATTTGATTCTTTCTGAATTCAACTAGTTTTTTTTTTTTGATCATTGTGTAATCGTTTCCTCTTTTGAAAATGTGTAGTTAACACTGCTTCATTGAAAAATTATGTTAATTAAACTGGAAAAACCAAACCAAGAAAATCCCCTTACTTATATCTAACCTCAAGACCTTAGGTTTTCATTGCGTGAAGTAATTTGTCTTTGGCTAGCCTTTTCTCTTTTTTTCATGGTAAAAGTCACGTCCTGTAAAACACAGTACAAACAATCTAAAGGCTTGTACTTTGCAAGCCATTTGAAGATCATCATTTAAAATAAATGACAGGAAATGGTAGGATGCATAGAGCAATCCAGCCAGTTTTCTGCTCCTGCAGCTTCACCTTGTGCTCTTGTGAAGCATCATGCTTTAATAAAAAAAAAACATCCTTGTCCTGCTGCATTTAACCCAGCAGAATTCTATTGTTCTTAAATGTTTTCTTCAGGAGTGTTTCTCTGCCATGTTAAGTTTTCTTCTTCTGTGCAAACATGACCGGAACCCCCTTTCACAGAAAGGACTAGACTAGAAAATTGGTGATTGTGACAATAGGGAGTACATAACACCTGCATGATTTCCCCCACCCACCTCACCACAAAACTACAAAAGACTGCTGATGTGTGATAAGATGTTTAAGAGATGCGGTGAGTGTGAATGAGAGACCAGGGTTCAAATTTCTCCAGAGCTGGAAAGTGCTCCCTGAGAAATTCTAATACAATCGCAGGCATTTGTAAGACGAAACTAGATGGCATTATCAAAGGCCATTGCAGTTTATAATATTTAAAGCACAGTTGCAAGGTGTAGCTTTTGGGGAAGCAAGTAATGCGAGGCTGTCTGGGATTACCTGGAGTAAAGGTTATGAGCGAATGTAACATTTGATTCAAAAGGATCATGAGCTAACAAACTGCAAGCATGTGTCATCAATTAAAGTACGTGGTTTGATTCAGTAGTGCTGGATTGCAAAAAAAAAACAAAAAAAAAACACCTCTAGTGGCAGTTATACGCAGTTGCTCAGGAAAGAGAACCGACCCCAATTCTAAGTGATTGACAAGCAAAGTCATTAACACATTATAAAGTTGGTTTAGGTTTTATGGATAATATGAAATAATTAAATGATTAATTAAAACTGAGGAGATTCATTCAATACACAGTACAAGTCTTTGGCACATGTAAAAAAAATCTGTGAAGATGCTTTCAAAAATAATTAAATAATGAAAAATAATATAAGGGCAGTTAACATAAAAGCAAAAACACAAAAACAACCATAAAACACTAAATAAATCTTAAAAGACTTCTCTGGACTGTAGTGGGGTGTACTTGGGTTTCCACTGTGTTTCTGGTCCTCAACCTTGCCCGTTTCTTTGTGCTTCTTCAGAAGAGCTTGAACTGCACATCTTGAGACTCCTGTCTGCTGCAAATATTCTGCTTGGGAGAGATCTTGTTGATGCAGGATGACCACCTTGTGTCTTGTTGCTATGCTCACTCTTGGCATGGTGTAAGAATGGATGATATGAAGGTTAAACCATCATCTGCCACACACTCACCTTTTAGTTTGGTTATCCTTCGCCCAGTCTAATTCCTTCTCCAACCACTTATGGTTCAATCAGCTCGTTATTCAATTCAGATTAATTTGTGTTTCCTTGGTGCACACCAACTGCCCAACCATCTTAAGTCGTAAGTGAAGATAGGAACGAGGGCTTTTTTTCGATTTATACCTTGAATGTGGCATTAGAAAAACAGTTCATTTGTAAAATAATGCGGTCAGTCAAACAATCCAAAAAGTGGATCGGTTCATCACAATGCAGATGTTACATACGGTGACATTTGTGGTGATCTTGCACCTATCTAAAAGAAATGTGAAATAATAAGTAGAAAGGGGGATGCTAGTATGGACGTGAGTTAATATTTTTAGAATAATAATAATAATATTTTTTTCACACATAAGCCTGTAGCCTACATAATTAACAGAAGTAAAACGTTTTTTCAAAACTGTCATCAAATGGCGGTTCCAAATCAGTCTGCAAACATTCAGATCCACAAGGCAGATAATTGCTATCACTGAACATACATGCACACATACATGCAACACAAGTCAGGAAAATACTAGGCACCAAAATGTAACTTTAGGTAAAACTAGATTTGTGTGTTTTCATTAACTAAAAACAATTCAGAGAAGTCTGTGGCTTGCGAAAATGCTGCTGACACCAAGGGC
Source organism: Hiodon alosoides (assembly GCA_025775065.1). NCBI lineage: Eukaryota > Metazoa > Chordata > Actinopteri > Hiodontiformes > Hiodontidae > Hiodon > Hiodon alosoides. The sequence continues at coordinate 1,726,149 of JAOYSI010000003.1, read as the reverse complement.
TGTAACAAAACAAATCCCTATCGAGCATGCGCAATGGAAATTTGTAATATACTTTTTGGATCTCAGTCTTCGATGGGGTTGACGCAGATATAATGTGTTTTGAATGCAAGTAAGACCGCATCACACCAATCACAGCTTTCCATAGAGGGAGCAGAAGGTAAGAAAATTGTCAACAATTATAATCCTGGCATGCATATATGAACTATTATTTTGCCAATTATTCGTATTAGTATTTATATCCCTTGTTGTTGTTAATGTGTATTTCATATGCTTTTCATACGCTGTACTTTTCTGGAGTTACGTTTCGTTGCATTAGTTATGTTTTGTTGCATTAGTTTATTTCTTAAATTTGTTAGACTAAATTGCTTAACTTCTCTGGCCTCTGGCTTTAGTAATTGTGTTTTTACATGTGTTTCTTGGATTCATTAAAACAAGGTATTTTTTGTAACTTCAACTGTAATTAAAAAAAAAAGAAGTAAAACCTTCACTGGATGTTTCCGGTGGCTGTGAAATATAACACAATGTACTTGTTTTTCCATCATGGGTTTTTATTTGTGATAACCTTGAATTCTGGAACCCCTACACATAAATGACATGATCGGTGATCTAGTGTTGTTGATGTCACTAGCCATACTAGCGGGAGTGTATCGCACTGGACTATTTATCAATAATTAGTACCTATGTGACAATACAAGTGACCAGTGTTGGGGACGACTCTTGTTGTTTAAGAGATGTCAGTATTAATAGAGTATACTTTATAATTCCTAAAAGACAGCAGGTTCCTCCTTTTTAACTACAAATGCAAAATATGATGCTAATTTGAATAAATAATCAGAAATTGACCCCAACCCCGCAAGAAGCTGATGTAATTGTAAAGGGCTGAATTTCAAACTTCACGAACTACTACTTACTGCAAACCAGAGGTAATGTGCTTGTACTTTAGGATGTGGAGGGAAGAATGCATTTGGAACACATCAAAGCAGCATGCCTCACCGGTTACCTGTTAAGTAAAGGAGATGCGAAACTACGTTGGAACCACAGGGAGGTTCCTGTCCTCCACCAGAGACTGAGAAGCATGACACTGTGGGCTCAGACACCACCGGTACAGAAGGCAGCCACGATCCTCTGCACCATCACCCACAACTCCCCCACCTCCGCCACCAGCCCCTCTCCCCACCATCACTCCTCATCTGCCACATCCATCTTCACCTGCTCTGGTTTGTCAGTCATGTCCAGGCCAACATACGACTCCATATCCCGGAACCTGTGCCATGGAGCCAGATGAGCTACTTGAGCCGAGTGGGGCAAAGAGAAGGGTGCCCCTTAAACTACAGAGTGTTGTTATAGAAATAATAAGTAACCATTATTCTCATTCATTATCATGACTTGTTTATTTTTATTTTTTTAACTATGCTACACCGTAGTTAATAAATGAAACATAGCCTAAATACCAGCAGTCCCCTTTAGTCGCAAGTTAGTCACTATGTACAATGTTTAATAGTTATACATATGTATAGGTCATACAATGCATTATGTTGTCTATGAATGTCAATTTACATATACACCATTTGCTTTTCGTACCACTTACCACTTATTTAAATTGGAAGGTGTGTCAGGCAGCCGTGAGACAAACTCCAGCCCTAAGTACACACCCAGAGCTGGCACGATGGGCGGTTGCAATGCCCTTACTGCGAGTGTGGTTTAGAGCTGTTTTATTTTGGTTCTTCCCAAGCATGGGAAATTACTTTCCAGTTTCCACCTCTTTTGTTCAGTTTGTTCTGTCAAATAGAAACCCCTGTCTCCCTGTCTCTGCCCACCCCTGGACCTGGCATGCCCAGGTGTGCTACTGAGTTAGGACATGTTTTTATTTACTGGGAGAATATGCAGTAACAATTATTCTAGTACAGTTCGTGCACACATATTGAATGATCTGCTGATGTTTTGTGATTCCTTTGGCTTAATTAGGCCAGGCATCCTCCTCACCATCACACCCATCATCTCCAGCTCACTCATTGACAGGCTCCTGTCTTTCCCCTCTTGTGGTTCTATCAATGTTCTATTGTGGAGTTCCCAGCATGCAATGGTGATGCGAGCACACATCGAAGATTTACAATGTAGGGCCCCACCTGATCTATCAAGGCAGTGGAAACACATTTTAAGGAGCATGAATGGCTACAACACTGCGGCTTAAAGGGTGTAATGTATGTAAAGACATACACCAGAAGATCCCTGCGGCACTCCAGGACCCTGTGCATTGCAAAGATAGGCTTATTCATTATAAGTGTGTGCATGGCTGTTTGTGCAGTTTTGGGTCTGTGAGTGCATTAAGCTGGCCGTCTCAAATGTTAATTTGAAGAAGATATTGTCAAACTACGCAGGGGTAATGCAAGTAATAAAATGTTAGTCGTTTTAAAGTGGTCATAACTTTCTTGGGTTCAGTCTTAGCATTCCGATTTGTTTACATACACAACACTGAAGTGTGGTAAACAAGCTTATTGTAATGAAGCACTGTGCCATCAAAAGAAAAGTTTAAACACATAGGGTATCTATTTGGTTATAAAGAGCCACCTTTAAGTGATTAGGTGCTTAATCTAATTTGTGGTTTTGTTTTTCTAAAGTTTTCGTTCAATGCGCGATGGCTTTGAAGTAAAATCAGGAATCATTTGTAAATGTTTTTTTTTTTATGTGGCTTATTGCACACAATCTTCAGATTTGGTCCACTTTTTGCAACCTCTACCGGGGTGTGATGACTTTAACTTGGTGGAACATCAGATCCAGATCTACGCATAAAATATACCATTTTCAATTAACAGATTTCCATAGAACATTTTCTTGAGGATCACCCAGGTGCTGTTTTGCAAACTTCAGGCAAGCATTCAAGTTCTTCTCATTCAGCAGTGGTTTCTGCCTTGCAATTCTGTCATGAATCCCATTTTTGTCTGGTGTCTTTCTGATGGTGTAGTCATGAATACTGACCTTAGCAGAGGATAGAGGGGTCGGCAGATTTCTGATGTTGTTCTAAGGTTCTTTGTAACTTCCTGGGATATTTTATGTCTTTCTCTTGGAGATATTTTGGCAGGACGACCACTTTTGTGAAAATATCCTATCATGCTAAACTTTCTCCATTTGGAAAAAACGGTTCTGAAGAATGTGGTTCAGTGGTGCCCAAGAGCCTTAGAAATAGCTTTATAGACAGATAGGCATCAATAACATTTTCCCCGAGGTCTTCAGGAATTTATATTGGATGTGGCATGACATGCCTCTAAAACCATGCTGGCCATTTGATTTTAAGGGCCGAAGTTAGCCAGATTTATGTTTTGCAGGGCTTGCCCAAATCAGGCCTGATTGTTAACCAAATAAATCAGTTGACTGTTAACTTGGGGGCAAATTAATTTTCCAAGATTATATCTGGAACAAAGTTTGATTTTTGTGCACACCAAGCACCTTTTTTTCTCAGACTCCCTCTATATACTACTGAAAAACTACAAAAAAGATCTGATCAAATTAAATGTGAGAAATGTAAAAAAATAAGGCTGGTGGCCGATACTCATGTGGTTTTATTAAAAGCGATTCGTAGGTTATCTGATTAGCTCTGATTTGGCTCTGAAGACTGATATATGACCTGGGATCAAGCTACAATATATTTTTGTAATATCTGAAGTGTGGTCTTAAGTTGCACTAGACTATCAGGAGACTATGTGGGAGGCACAGTCCCAATGGCGCTGGACTGTAAGGGGGCCTAACAGTCTCCTTGTCAAGATATTTCGATATCCTTGCAAAAAATGTTATCCTGGATTTCATCTTTTGGAGAATTATGGATTCACCAGAAATATTAGAATCTAAATGACATGTAAATATTGTCTAATGACAATAAATAAATAATGTATTCCACAAATGGCTGTTCCATTACAGATATTAAAAGGTATGGATTAATTAATCGAATTCAGCAAGTAACCCACAATACACAAAACATGAGCCAAAGAACATAATCTATGCTATGCAGAAAGAATTCTGTGTTTCAGTGGTAGGTGAAATTTTGGTTCAGCCTTTGTAAAATTGACTTTTCCGGTTAGCAATAAGAACGTGCATACAAATTGGCATATGAAAATACATTTAAATAATCCAAAGCAGCTCAGGCTTCGCCCTTTCTAAGTATTTCATATGTTTTTTTTTTTGGTCAGATATCTCAGATATCTGCTCCCCTGGCTGAATGGCATTTATCTACAGGCTCCATACCACAAACCACATGGACTCATACAAGGATGTAAATAACAACACTACTGATAAACTTTTATAGAACTAGAGATCAAAATCTCAGAGTACATCCTGAACATCTAAATGCCATGATCACTCCATGTCAAAGCCATGCCAAAGGGTATATATATAGTAATTCGGCACAGTGAGACAGATTAACCGCCTTGTAGTGATGACAGGACCACTACGTCCCAAAATCTACACCCCTCTTCTCTGGGGCCGATCACTGCAGATGCATCTAGACCACCAGCTGGCTTACGTCATGTTTTTTTTCTTTTCTGACAAGGACAAGGAAGGAAGCAGGATGTTGGAGGCTGAAAGGGGGCCCCAAACAGCTTGACGGATGCTCAGTGTGATGCAAATAAGAACGGGGATTAATATCGCATGGTTAAACCTTTTTAATCGGATAGGGAATATTCTGAAACCTCATCATGTGATTGATTTTGAATCAAGTTGGATGTTTTATTATTATTTTGATTGTTCTTTTTAAAATGCTAGTCAGTAAACGGAAGAAGATTGGCACAAGGCTTTTTCCGCCCTCCTTGCAGAGAGGGAACGCACTGCTAATGCGTTTCTGTGGTAGATATTATGTCTTTCAGATGTCTTCTGAACTGTGTTCCAAGCACCAGAATAGTTTATAGTAGATAATCATTACAATCATTCATAACTTGTTATTTTTTCCTATCCTAGGACTTAAATCCTCTGAAGGCAAAAGAAGGGAATGGGGCTGGAATTTTTAATTCAACCACAGGCATGGATCCTGCCCATTAAATAAAATATGTATTAAATACCGCAAATCACTCCAACACACCTCATGCATTGTTCTCCATTGTAGGGTAGGAGACAGAGACATGGCAATTCGCCTAACTCATATTTCTTTAGATCTTCGAAACCCTTTGACGGATTCAAATAAAGGCTTCTGGCGCTGTGAGGCACCAAAGCTAACCACTCAGCCACCATGCCACCCTTCTTAGCAATCAATATATCAGAATCAATTATCTTTTTAGTTTTTTCCCTAAATGTGGCCTTAAAGTATTGTCGGTATTATAAGATTCAACAGACTAAAGAATGAAATGTCATAAGTGCAGATAGCAGTCGGTCACCATTGAGAGGGATGAAGAAGTTACGACGCATTTCATCGATTTTCCTACAGGTGAATTATCATGGTGTCGAATTGATGCCACTAATTGTTGCTGGGGTGAATTGTCACAGGGACCAGAACAGGAACGAATTCTCCCAGCTAGAGCAACCAACGCATCCTGTTAAAAAAAAAATAATCCATAAACACTTCTTTAGAAACACACACACACACACACAGATAAGTTTACGGATGCCCTATTCTGTTTGTCATCAGATAAGAGACAGCAATGGAAAATGACATATCTATACCCTGAAGCCACACTGAAAAAGAGCACACACACACACATAAACACAATAGATTTTTTGCTGTGGCCTGAACCTTTCACTATGCATCTTTCTCATTACTGCATTCAGGGTGGCTAACAGCAACACCTCCGCCTACAAAGTGAGCGTCCATGCCTCATGGTTAGGAGTAAGCGCTTCTAAATCAACCTGCTGATTGGTGTCTAAACCACAATCTCTAAACAGACACCTGAAGCCCCCTGATCCTGCCCTCCCACCCTTCCTCCCTCTCGGCCTGCATTAGCAGCGTTTTTTACAGTGAACCGGAAGCTTAGCATAATCGGTATTGTTTGACGGGCAGCGCTCTGTCACTCGTCATAACCTTAAATTGATACTAGGTTCTAAAATTCCCTCTTATTCTCACTGCAGAAGAGGGTTGCCTCACTGTAGGGCCTGGGTGCAATTAAGTTGAGCAAAGTACTCCAGTCAAGGGTAGCACCACTGCAGTGAGTGGGAACCCTCAATGCCTTGGTCACTCCGCCGCCTTCTTTAGCTCAGAGGTAGGGAGGATGACGTCCTCAACCCAAGTGGAAACATAGAAGAGGAAAGGCATCACATTTCACATTCAGCCAGGGGCCATGTCAGCCAGGGGTAGGCCATAATTGTAAGAAGTCAAGTGATAAGATAAAGCTGGTTGTGGACATATAACCTATATGTCTAGAGCCCAAAGGAACTTGCCAGAGGCTGATCACTGCAGATGCACCTTGACTACTAGCTTTCTTTCGTCATATGTTTTGTTTTTGTTTACTGCTACCCACACCACTGTGTTTTCTTCTTCCTGAAAGCTCAGATGAACGCCTAATAGCACAGCAGCCAGAGCGCTATGGCATGGCTCCCAGCAGAAACCAATGATGCTGCAAAACAAGACTCAGACAGTGGGCGACCCACTGAACAGTCTGACTGGTCAAGGAAATTCCAGGAAACCCCCTGCTCCAGGAAATGTCAAGTTTTGCATATCAGTCAAACAGCCATTCAGGTTACGCAAAGGGTTACTGATATTCAATGTAACTTTGGCTCGTAAGTGTTTTCTCAGCTGGGTAGTTTTAATAGACACACAGCCCATAAGCTTTAAGGCAACCAAAAATCCACTGCCCACTGCTCCAAATTATTAAACCTGTGGTGGAAAGCAAATGAAGGTCTGTGTTTTAATGGTTCTGAAAGAAAACAGTCAGGAATTTGTATCCATCCAGAAATGGTAAAATAAAACTTTTTTAGTAATAGATTTGGTAATATATTTTATGATCATAAGAAGGAACTTAGGTGTAGCTTGACCTCCGAAACCCAATACAATAAACATGGAAAAACGACTACATGGGAAAACAGAGCTTCTCACAGTGCATTTTGGTATTTAAACTTTTAAATGGATATAAGACACTTTTTTGTATATTGTACAATATACTGAAGATACCAGTAAACTGTAAGACTACAAACATTACTATCTGAGAATCAGCTATATGTTGACACGGCAAGTGATAACAGTATATGTCTGGTGCTATAAAATTTGCAAAGCATTTGCTTTCATGCTCATTGAACAATTATAATTTATATTTGTTTCTTCGTCGGTTTTTCTGTAGTCAGTGTTGCTGTTGCTGATCCCAGGACTGTAGTCATCAACACTTAACAAAAGGTTAGGTGCTCAAATAGATGCAAACTCTGTTGGTTCAAGTTAGTTTGCTTTCAGTTTTTGTCTTGGGTAGTGTCTGGGCAAAAGCTACTATTAGAAACTGTCACAATAGTTTTGTAAATCACCAGACTGCTGATTTTATTGAAATTATTCTGAAAGCACAATCCAAATAAAATTTCCCCCACGGGGAAGCCTTGTCAGGAGTCTCACATTTAGTGGCATGGGACGATGTGAATTGATTTTAATGTATGGGCCAGAAGCTATAGGGGAACAGCAGCTCCTTTAGTGGCTAACCCAGAAGCTATAGGGGAACAGCAGCTGCTTTAGTGGCTGACCCAGAAGCTATAGGGGAACAGCAGCTCCTTTAGTGGCTGACCCAGAAGCTATAGGGGAACAGCAGCTCCTTTAGTGGCTGACCCAGAAGCTGATACATTTACGAGGTACTAAAATATTAAAATCAGCCAAACCAACTGAACTTGAATGTTTGAAGGTAACAATCATTATTGCTGTGTAGCATTCTGAGGTTGAAACCTAAAACGTAACATTTAGCACTACTCTCTCATTTATAAAGTTTTAAGTGTACAAACACCATTTCCTCACTTTGCGGCGATTTCTCTGATCTGCTGCTGCAGGAAACAGGCTGTTTAACATGAGCGGCGGATGGTTTTTTTTTTCAGCACTTGTGAGTAACAAACTTCAAAAGGAATTACTACTATGTTTTACCAACTTGGATATCACCGAAAATGTAATCATTTTGAATCAGATTATTCATTAATTATGTTTTGCTTATTTTGTTATCGCATTGGAAGTGATCGAAACAGGAGTAACTGTAAGTAAGGGATGCATAAAAAACTGATAATCTGCCTCAAATGAACGATTGTCTTTCAAAGAAAAAATCTCTTAAACCTCTTTCCTCTCTCACCATTTCAAGGAAGTGACAAGGGGAAGCAATGCTATTTGCAAATGAACCCGTGTAACCCTTTAAAGGCTTACTTCCTTTGCAGAGCTCCAGTGAGAGAACCACAGTGAATCGGCGCAACGCTGCGGCCGCTTGCCCCGTATGCAACGGAGTAACGTCGAGTGCAACAACGGTTTCGCGATGACTCACAGACTGTACGTACAGTAACCAGAACCAGCCTCCATCTGAGATACCCGGCCCTCCCTCCAGTTCTCTCGCCACCTTTCCTCCCCACCTCGTCCGCTTGATGGGTTGCTGAGTCACGGCTCTTTGCAAGTGTACTCTGCTCAGTAATGTGGAAAAAAAAAAACGTCATTTGTTACCATTTGTAACATACGGCACATGTTTTCTGTGTAAATGTGAAGTTGTCACATGTTCCACAAGCATCGTTTCCCCCATCGTTTACATTTAGATATTTATTGTAATACTGTCTTTTTCTGTTTAATTAATATTCACATTTAGACAAAAAAACAAAAAACAAAAACATTATTAAACGTGTAGAGTGGAAGATTAAAACTAGTCTCCTGGAAAAAAATGTTGACAAGCTGTAAAAAAAATAAACAAATAAACAGAAGTATCTATAAATATTGTGTATTAACTTAGTAGTGACTGCGTCAATTCATGTATACCTATGCATAATTACTTATTATTATGTTTTATTATTATTATTATACACTATATTAATGAGTAACACTCGTGTGATATATTCTGATGCAATTGTGTACTCCCATGGATCGCAATGAAAGCATTACTCATTATGTACAATAAAACTATTCATAATAACACATAATATAATTATGTATATGTACACATGCAATAGCCACTAATACACACAGGGCCAATTTTTCAGTTGTCCTACCACTCAACTCTCAAGAAGGAAAAAATCAGGCACAGTCAGTGGATATCTACTTCCGAAGGAGAACTTCTGAACTTCACACAGGAAACTCCCCGTGCCAGACAGAACTAACACAAACTGCCCTGTCAGATGCTGTACGGTGACTGCTGGACTGTTGTAATTATATATTACTCCAAATATTTTTCAAGACAAGCCCGATATCTTTTTGCCAGACAGGGTGTTTGAAAGTAATACATAAGCAATAAAGGGTATGGTAATGTTCCCTTTTTAACATTTTATTGCAATCCTGGGAGATGACGGCTCTATAAAACAGAAACAAAATATTATCTCAGCCAGTAGATTCGAAGCTTTTATTGCACTGAAACTACCGCTGAGGTACGTGTGTAATACAGGACTTACAAATCACACTGTGAAAATTTTTATTAAACTGTAAAACGTACAAAACTAATTTATTGCATCTCACTTTTGAAATGACTGTGGTCTGTGTATAAATGTTCTCACATATGTGAGAAAGGTTACTTTGCTTTCTGCATCCAAGCAGTCCTCAATCGGGGAGGGAAACTACTAAGGTTGGTTGTCTGTGGGTTTTGTCTGAGTGGAGGGGCCAAGAGTAATTTGTAGAATGCCTCCTAACCACCTGCCAGCTCAACCACCTGCCCCCCCATGTCAGTTTAACGTTCACCACAGTGGCCCTTCCCGTTACAACATTGGGTCTCAGAATTAGCAGAAACAACAGCGAGGAACGGGTCTGACATTTAACATGGCTCACCAGTAATAGAAGAAGCCAACTTGGTCTTTAGCAGTTGCAGACCTCCAATGATGCACATTCATTTCCTTCATATGGGCTGATTGTGTGGTCGAACCTTATTTTTTCTCAGGCTTTTTGACCAGGCTGTTACGGCTCTTATGCTTCTGTATTTTAACCTCAAGGTCGGATTGTCTTGACAAGCTGTTTGAGGCATCTTATGAATGACACAATAAAATAACAAAGCACGCAAGAGCAGAGACCAATGGAATGGGTAAGACTGTTGTTTACCATGGTTTGGGAACTCTACAGCAATGACTGTGCCTGACACAAAATGAATGAATGACAAACAGTTGTGCGTCGCCTTGGGTAGTCAAGAGAGTAATTTCTGAAACAGCCAGCCACTCTAAAACTGCATACTGGGCTGTGGTTGGAAGAAATGTAGCCTAAAACAACGAAAGGTCGAAATTCACACTAAATTCACTGTATTCGCAGTGTGCTGAGATACATGTTGTTTAAAATGAAAAAGTCGTTGACCGTCAGACGAATTAGAGCATGGGAAAGTCAATGCCTTAACTTTGTTTCCATTTGAGATGTCAGCTTGTAGCTGGTAAGCTATTCCTCACACACTGCCCCTTTCTCATTGTTTATCAGAAGAAGAAGAAGAAGAAGAAGAAGAAGAAGAAGAAGAAGAAGAAGAAGAAGAAGAAGAAGAAGAAGAAGAAGAAGAAAATATGTGGCCTCTGTGCCTGTATTGTTACAATGTATTTACATAATCAAACTTTAACTCTAATCTCAAGGATTCAGCTATTTGAGTCATGCCCATCATTGCTGACAGGGGTATAAATTCGAGACAAACATTGACAGTAGAATAGCCTGTACTGATTTGCTCAGTGTAACTGTTGCACGGTCATAGGGTGCCACCACAGAGTGCTGAAACGTAAAAATCGCCTGTCCTCGGCCAAAACACTCACTAGCTAGTTCTAAACTGTCTCTGGAAACATTGTTAGCACAAGAACTGTTCGCCGGGAGCGTCGTGAAATGGTTTTTCATGACTGAGCAGCTGCCCACACCAGCTCAACATCCACAATGCCAAGCATCAGCTGAAGTGGTGTAAAGCTGGCCGCCATTGGACTCTCCATTGGAATCCAGCCTTTTGGCAGATGCCAGGAGAACGCTACCTGCCCGAATGGCTAGTGCCAACCATAAAGTTTGTTGGAGAAGGAATAATAGTCTGGGGCTGTTTTTTATGGTTTATAGATAAGAGCATCTCCTAAATGACTAAAATGTAAAATGTAAATGTAACTAATGGAGAGTGAATAATACTGTAATGGGGGTAACCATACCTGACGCTATGGGCGGGCCATAGGGGGCCTACAGAGCTTCTGTGTCCCCCCAAGAGTTTGCGTAATAAATTATAAATAAATAAAAATGCATTATTTTAATAATTAGGCCCCCCCACGAAAATGAAATGCCCGTCCACTGATTTGCTTCTGTCGCCGGCTCTGGGTGTTACTAGCTGGTTATTGGTGAATTGGCGCAGGATGAGGCCCCTGGTCAAAACGTATTCTTCATTCTTGTCATTCGGACTCAATACTAAAACAATACTAACGCTGGTGTGTAACAGTATAAATTTAGGTCTGAGGCATTGCACATATAAGATATTACTGTAGATATTTCCTAAACACATGACTGCTCTTTCACTGAGGCAAGCAATTTCAAACTGGGGTAAAAAAAAACATGGTTAATTCCAGATTTAAATAAAACAGATTAAATTTGCACTTAACATTTTGCACTTGGTAAAGATAAACAGTGTAATATTCATAGTTGTTATAGTTTAGTGATTGAAGAGAAAGATATAATAATGTCACAAAGAAGACGTCGTTTTTTTAACATACAAACAACGAAACAGAAGCTGAATGCATTGGAATCGGTCATCTGCAATAAACAAATGCATTTGGATACCTATATTGGGAATATTTTTACCTCAAGCAAGTCCTTAAACCCATTGGGTTTTCTCTCAGTTTCTCGCTGAAGTTTGCTATCTGAACACTTTTCTCATAATTGTAACCGCATATTGTCAGAGAAAATAACACTAACAACAGCTTTGCCTTCTATTTCCTCAGAGCATCATCTACAAGCGAGGCATAACTGTTTTTTTCCCCTTGTCAACTTTAAAGGAAGCCAAAGCCCCAGGTATTCTGCTCAAATAAGGCCATCAATTTTTTTTTTGCCGTCACCGGATGGGGCTGCCCCTCTGGTTTACGACAGGTTTCCTGAGTTAATGAACAGCGCATTAGTTCTCCTGTCAGTGTGGTTTTCAGGCTGCTGAGAAAAGGAGCCCACTTCACCGTACCCCGCTGAGGAGTGGAACCCCACCCACGGATCCCTAGGGTCCAGCAGTGGCCATACATTTCTATACATTGAGTGTTGAGTGTTGCCTCAGCAAGATGTGTGTGTGTGTCTGTGTGGAGCAATGTTTCTAGTTCCAGAGAAGTACCATGGTTCTGGAAATTCAAGAATTTACAGAGAAATGACAGCTCTTTTCAAATGTGCATTATGGTGAAAGTGAGTCACAGAATTGGAAGCTAGTCAGCTCCCCCATATGCAAAACCACACTCAGTATGAAAGAATGAAGCATGTGCAGTTTCACCCCCTCTCTATACCCTCACCATTATTGTTCAATTGTAGGAAAAAATCGACGTGTAAAATTTTTACACTGTTGTACATTGACAGGCTTAACATTCCACTCTGTCTATTTCTAAGCCATGTAGCCAAATGGAAGTGCTGTATATAGAGAAAATAATGTTATCTGATTACATGTAGAAATCAGAGGTGCGTCCAAACTTCACAATGATATTCCTCACGGATATACTGCTGGTGAGTCTAAAAACAGATAATCAATAAAGTTCACATGATGCACTGTTAAACTCTGCCCTGCAGCACTGAGACATCTGGGGGCTTTTACGGGTCCTGGCAGAGTACGGTTGTCTTGTGTGCCCTAGAATCAAAGACTGTGTGGGAGAATGGCGAGCAGAGGGTCTTTCCCAGTGTGAATTTGGGGGAACCACACACTATGAGAACTTCAGGTGCCCTTGTATTGGGTATACCCCAATTAGAACTTTTTTTCAATTCCCCTTTCTAAGTTGAAAGGGTCTGCCAAAATCTAGCACCTTTACTTCCAATCTGTGGATTAATATGTGTCAGGTACATTGTGTCTGAGCTTGGCCATTCCATGATGAGCCATATTTTTCAGAACTAGCAAGCTAACTTTGGGGAATTTGATCACTTCAAACTGTGACACGTTCTCTTGTCGAAAGTGTTAGGTTGTTCCTTCCATCAAAGCTGTTGTTAGCATCAGTAAATAAATGTGTGCTATCTGAATCTAGAATTCCCCAATAAAAATATTGATGGTCTTATGAAAACGTAATGAAACAAGTCCTACTTCATGCACATACTACATTGATACACACTGAAATGGAAAGTGCAAATCACGAAAAGGGGTTCATACTGAAAAAAGTGTAAGTGTAAAAGTAAACCAATCCCATTTCTGTATGATGTTGTTAAAACCCTTCCTTCTTTAATAGTAATAACTATAATAATAACGATAATTGTAAAATCAGTAAATATAGCTGAACTCACCAATGGAGGGGTTAAAGTTGCTGTGACAAAACATTGTTGATTGAGGCCATCCTGCGGGACCCACATTTCTGAATTGAATTTGTCACATCACAACCTTTAATCCTACCAACTGTTTTGCTGAACTGCCGAAGTTGAAGTCAATGCGATTTGTATTTCCCGAGAAGTAGAGTTTTGAGTATTGCATGAAAATCAACATGGGTCAATCTTCCACTGCATTTAGTTTCCGTATTATGGAAGAGGTCACTACAAAATTTGCTACATATTTTGGGAGAACCACTATCCCACAGAATTATTTCCCCATTTAATGACAGTACCCAGAGGCAAGGTTTGGCGCTATATTGCTATTTTTAATGTAATTTATTGCAAATTACTGTTTGAGATATATTGATTGTAAGGCTAATTGACAAGGTGCAGGTGACTCCCAAATCAACCAATCATTTTACACTGACATTTTCACAATGTGTAAACGTTCGTCTTTTTTTTAATTGCAGGCATCTGATTGTGTTTAATCAGCACGGTCAGGTGCACAATAATGCCCTAGCAGTGGGCGTGGCCCCAGGGCTGCCTGGGTGTGGGACTTGTGGCTGCATCCCACAGTCTTTTTCAGTTGCTGACTATATTTTGTCATCTAACACAGTCTATTATTCAAAATATAATCCCTCACACTATTTTTCAGTTCTACTACCTCTGGGGTCTTGGAGTTGTTTTTCTGTTTTTCCTGATTGGTTCAGGGTTTTGAGAACTGATTTGTTTGTTTGAGTTTTTTGACTGTGCTATAAATAGAATGTGATGATTAAACAGTTATTGATTGATGATAAAAAGAATGAAACCCTATGTTTTAGCTTTGCTTCCATAAAAAAATAATACACAAGACTTTCTGAAAAGCTAATTTCAGGCCTCCGTTTATAGTGCAATTCATTCATTTCTCTTTCTTTGATCTTTTTGATGTACTCTTGATTTGTGGTAAGCTATGTCACTTATCAGAAAAAAAGGAAGTGGGGTTTAAAATTAGCCATAGGCCTAGTTGGATTGAACACCTAGTTGACAGAAGCTTTTGATGTTTTAAGGGGGGTGGGGGATAAAGAGCTAGGCCAATATGTCTGATTGACAGTTCAGACAAGTGCCTGGGTTTAAAGTGGAACCACCATCTATTTCCACCCTCTCACTGTAAGCACAAGCTAAGGGTCAATATCTCATTCATTAAGACAATGTATTTCAGGGGGTCAAAGGGTTTCCGTGTGGTTCACCCTACTTCTAAGATACAAAAAATCTGAGCGTATTTTCTCAGGCCAAGAACAAAGAAGTAATTTTATCTTGAACTATCTTTATCTTTCAGTCAAAAAATAAACCATGGGAGAGAAAAAGGAAAATACAAAACCTTATTTTTACATTATTGCACGATATTGCTTTATGATATAAACAAATAATATTATTTGTGGCTGCTTTAATTTATATAAATAAATAAAGTAACATATTCACCAGCTAACAAAAATTTCAAAGCACAGTTTTTAACTATCACCGCTATGTCTGACCTATTATGGCAAAACTGTAAAATAAATAATCACTGTGATGGGACGATATCATCTTCCTGGATCCAAAGTGTTAAACAGAGTAAAAATGCATTTTTAAATAAAATCCCTCTAAGTTTACGATGTTCTGTTTTATTTGACTGAACATTTAACGGAGTAATTTAGGCTAATAACAACTGCAGTGCCTGTTCTCAGAATTGAATGTATAAGACACTGGTTAGAGGCCATATAGAAAATGCCAGGCATGACTATGTACACAAGCAACCCAGCACATGACTTAGCAATGGTTTACTTTGGCTAGTAGGCCTGCATCTGCTGTTGCTGCCAAGTACTTTTTCTTGGTTTTATCTGTTGATCTGTAGGAATTAACTTTTAAACAATTAGGTTAGCCTGATTATAGAAGTCGAGAAAGTATTCATCCTTTACAAAAAAAATACACTTTTAACTGGAAGAGGATGCCTTTTCAAGATAATAGAACAAGGAATTAAACTACAAAGTCAATGCAGCTGCTTAGACTCTTCAGCAGACAGCAATCGCCTGCAGTTGCAAAAGTGCGGTAAAGTCAGCCCACTTAAAAAATGGCATCAGAATGGATTGCAAAGCAGTGCACATCCTTGGTTTGCCTTCCAAGCCTTGCTACAAGCAACATCTCTGCGGGCTTCAAGTGCAATGTCAGCTCAGAGCTACTTGATTGAGATTAAGAGACTGATGGAAGAAGGTGATAGTATGATAGCGAGGGCATTCTCTATAGCGATGAAGGTGACAGGACTGGTCATTGACAGTAAGCCCTTTCTGATTAGTGATGGATGCGATGGGACTAGATATAGACATTGAGAGCATTTTGACTAGTGATGGCGGAGATTGGTATTGTTATTAGTGGGGGAGGTGATCTGGACTTTAACACATTGACTTTTCACCAAAGAATCAAATTAAGTTATAGTACGTCCTCCCTGCATTCCGCCACTCTCTGAAAGGTTATGGTTTCTTTCTCATATGCTTGATGACACATGCATGTCAATTCTCTGAGACCACCACCACCACCACCCCTCCTCCACTTTTTACATTCTAACACAGAGACTGACTTCCCCCCTTAGCCCCTCTCACAATGTAGAATGACTAGCCTTTTTATCACAGGTTTTTAAAAATGAGGTGTACGTGAGTGTGCCTTCAAATGCTGTGACTAGGTTGCTGCTGTGGCTTACACACGATAGATAGAAATATATCAGTCTAATCGGCTCATTTGAAAGGGTGTTGTAGGCTGAGAGCTCACTGGCACTCAGAATGATGCTTGATTGACAAGAATCCCTGGTATGAATCACCTGACATTTCAAAAATCTGACCAACCGCAGTTCAACGTACCCGTTGAGCTTCAGGTTTCATTTTTTGACAATATGGTACGCTTTCTCGTCAGAAGCCTAAACAGGTGAACAAGAGTGGACCACCATCACATCATATATCGCTGGAAAGCTTAGAATTCCACCTATCCGCCAGTGCCAGTGTTTTTTGACAATTGACATTTGACCTCTTCTTTCGGTATTTGGGTTATTTTACCTGAGCTATTTGGTATGTACTTAGATAGAGGCCCAAAGTGAACTCAGCCATATTAGTAATTACATTCATGGTTCACCTCGTCTATCTCTTCTTTTATTGATTGATTTGTACAGGTACATGTCGATGCACCTCAACCCATTTCCTAGACATATGCATTTTTTTAATGCAAATTTTTTAATACAAGCAAGTAGATTCAACACAGCCTCATCCAGGTTATGGCAAGGTGCTTACTAAGGTAGTACGGTGGTAACATGTTATATAATGAAATTGGCTATTTTGAACTTTAGAAAAAAACTTTTCTTAGAAAATTCTAGCCCTCCAGACTCTTGCCCCTCTTCAATGTGATAACGCTGCGAACCACAGACTTGGCCAGAACCCGATACGTGTTCTAGTTTAGTGGTCAACACAAAAACACATGATGTGCCAATGCTTGCTAACCCAGGTAACCACCAAAGTAGCAGCTTTGCAAAAAATGCTATTTCAGAAAAAGCTCAACCATATCTGGTAGGGAAAAAAAAAGGACATTTATTTCAGGGGGGGTTATAGTGCATATATACTGATTTATTCTGATTTTTGTTTCAGATTTATTATGTTTGAATATGTTTTTTTTATATTAGTTATAGCTATAGTATACATACATTCAAACCTACAAAACATAAATACATGTTTTCTTATATAATTATTTAAAAGGGTTGAAACCGCTTGCCTCTGTATCATACTCATTCCTTGAAACAGAAAATGGTTCTGTTACTATGGCAATGAAAACTGTCAAAAGAGATTATTAGCGTGTTGAGCCAGAGACCGAAGTCTTTCGCTTTAGGAACCAATCATTCTCTTGTCTTCAAGTCTCAGGAGTTCCGAACGAGCCCTGCTACATCTGCACGCCCTTAATTTTGTGTCCTCAGCCTTGGTAAGGGTCCATGCACCGGGCCTGCTGTATTAGTCTGTTATCTTTCCATTTAGCATGCTCTACTAAATAATTGCATCCAAGAGTATCAGTTGATTTATATGAATGATTTTTACGTTCAGTTTTTAATAGTCAGTTGTAAGTAAGCATTAAATGTACATTCCTTACTTCAGTGTAGGCGTATATGTGAACCTGTGTATTAGTACTGTCACTTAACTCTACATTGTCGCTAATGTGGTAATAGTAAATACTGTATGCATGCTGTGGGACATAAAACATTGTATTGTAATCATATGACACGTCCATTTTTTAATGTAATTATAGGGAAGTAAAGAATGGTAAAGAATATGATTTATTATTCAAAGTAACTCCCTTCTAAACGAGACAAGTGAGCCTCCCCCCCGTCCCCTCCTAGATTGTTCATGCTGCTGCTAAGCTTGCTAATTATGTGTCCAATTCAACAAAACAACTATCACTCAGATGAATTATGCAATCAAACCATAATAGCTGGCTGGAGGTAGATCTAAACAATACACAAAATGGAATTATGTCGTTTCCCTGGATATTGCTGTACAACAACCATTTCCATTAATGCTTTTTCAATTTGACCTCCCATAATGATATGGTTGCAATTGGCCTTTTCGTGGTTTGTTGTGTAATTAATTAAGATGCAAATACATGCTCAGTCATACAGCAAAACTAACTAAATGAACGAACTTGAAATGCAGAATGGAAAACAACTGCAAGAACCGAAAGGAAGGTACGACACTGCCCTCTACTGACATAATTGCGATTCTTCAGAAAGGGGCATTGAATTGCATGGTTGGCAGCTAATCCTTTACTAAGGCCACTTCTGTAAAATGGAAAAATAATATGCACACTTGTAAAATCTCCTGACTAATGTACCACAGCTATGTGGAATGTGAAATCTATGTGAAATATAGAAGAAGATGAATAAATATAGACATTAAAAATTATTCTATAATTCAATTAAATATTCTTAGACTTGCATAAATAGTACTTTCAGATTTTTCCGGCTAAGAAAAGCCTAACCAGGTATCAGGAAAAAAAAGAAAAGTCACGTTTATATCGGACACAAGAAGCATCCTGTATGCCTTGCCTGTGTGATGTATATCTAAATGTGTACAGTTGAAGGGGCATATGATTGGTTGACACTTTAACCAAAGAACAAGGTTAGAATCTTCGAGGAAATTGGGAGTTGCAGACTAGGAGTAAGCAAGTGAGAGGGCTTCCGGTGAGGGAGAGAAAATGCAGAAGGACGCCATGCAAGACAGTTTCTGATGATGATTGAATACTCAGGGACTGATGAGAAATTCAAATACATTTAACGATCATAATATGGTGATCAATGTGTGGAAGAATTTTCTGTAGGAAATACTTTGTGCCTTTGGAATATAAAAGTGTTTTATTGCCCTTTTATCTTTTGTTAATGAATCACCCTGTTCCCAGAGAAAACTCTTATGTATAAAGACAACCCGTCCCAGAGGGGAGGTAGGAGGCCAGACCCATAAAAAATGGCCTATCTTGAATGCTGCACAATGACCCTGGGTGCCCTCTCAATTCAGATATCCGCCGCCATCACTACGTGGTAGCACCTTGCCTATTGTTTAACATCCTGTGATATCCATTTGTGCTCTAGGTAAATTGTTGACCCACCCTGTTTGTCTTTGATGCTGGCCTATAAGAAAGCTGTGTCTGCCTGTATGCATCAGAGATGCTTCGGTAGACTTAGGTACTCTGCTGTAACCATCTCTCCATTCCGGAGTGATTTGTATGTTTGTGTGTTTGTAATTGAAATCTTTTGGTTGAATAGATTGGGGGAAGGATCCAGACTCAGCCTGAAGCGTTCCTCCTAAACTGAGTGAAGACCTTTTTTTCTTCAATAAATGTGAGCAATAATATCCATATTCTGTATGGATATTATTACGATTAATTATTGATTTCACTTGCATTATGAGAAACAAATGGAAGGTGTAAATCCTTTGAATAGGGCTAAAAATCACTTTATATACATATTTTAATTAAATTACCGGGTGAAAATATAAAGAGTTTATTTGTCACAAAGTGCTGAAAAGATTGCATTTTCCAGAGGGAAAAAAAAAAAAAAATCCCACTGCCAAAAACATGAAAAATGATTCCCTGACCCCAGAAACAAATAAAGAAACAAAGAAAAATCCATAATAGAGACAAGTAGACAAAAAGTAGACACATACATAATAAAACTGAATCATAAAGTCATCAGCCAGGAGCTGTGCTCTGTAGTTTCAGCACGTTGTTATAAGTTAGCGTAATAGCCAAGACTGGTTCATTCTCAGTTCTTTATTTTTGGTGCCAGGCCTACACTAGCCATCGGTTTAAATAGGTTGGACAACAGGATACTAATATTACAAAAAATAATTAATATAACAAAAGTATGGACAAAGGGATGCTCTCAGTGAAAATCACAGCCCGCTGTCTTTATTCAACAATTGGAATCAGGCATTTACAGAATGAATGTGTGATTTCCTGTATGGTTTGTATGGCATTAATAACAATCAACTCTTTTTAATTGAAATTGAAATCAGTGGAGGATCTCATACGTTAGTTATACTTCTGGTACCAGTGAAATGGATGTAAAGGGACACAGCCAGGGGGAAAGCCATGTTAATCATTCAGAATGCCTGGGTTGCAATCTGTTTAAAATAACAATAATAATTCATGTTCATTTTTTACTGAAAACTGAATACATTTCTTCATATGAAAATAAAAAGGATTCAAAAGAACAACTGAATACTATACAATATATGCCCCAAAAGAATAATGTTTTGTGTGCGTAAAAAATTATCGAAATATATTATAAATATAAATCAATGTCCCTTACAACAGCTGTATAGAGAGGGAAACACAGCAACTCTGGACTGCACAATTGCCTCAGATAAGGAGACAAGAGAAGATTGTCACATTAAATGGGTGATTCCTGACCCCGCCAACCCAGACAAAATAGTAAATGTCCTGGAAACAAAGGTGTATTTGGGCCATGTCAGTGTGAAGCACCACAATTACTCCTCCACTTCAATCACAATAAGTGAACTGCGACTGAGTGATACATTTATACCACAATGTAAAATGGAGTGCTTTTTGGATGGGCAATTGAAAGTGTTCTTTGGAGAAGAGGGGATTTTTAATGTTTCAGAGTACCCAAGGGGTATGTATTAAATTCTCACTTGATTAATTTTTCTGTTTGAGTGAAAATGTTGACACATGTTGACACATGTTGAGCATTTACCTTTCATTATCAAGTGAGCTACTTTTTAATACATATATCTTAAATGTTCTCTTTTTATGGATTGCTTCCATGTGCAAATTCTTACCATTGATATTAATCAAATAGAATCTACTAAATAGAATCCATTAGTTTACAGGAGACGTTCAATGCGTATAATGACTATTTAGGCCGCATACAGATTAGTACCAGACAAAACATATTTGGAGGCATTAGGATGAGTTTGTCTCAACATGTTGGTCACCTTTTGTGAATAAGTGTGACTGATACGCAGACTGATAATAGGTTTTCCATGAAAACCTGTTACAATATACATATTTATACAATTATACACTATATTGTTACAATATATATATATAAATGAGAGAGAGAGAGAGAGAGAGAGAGAGAGAGAGAGAGAGAGAGAGAGAGAGAGAGAGAGAGAGAGAGAGAGA
>JAOYSI010000003.1:1674297-1697265 GCA_025775065.1 Hiodon alosoides | reverse complement strand
ATGGTGGGGTGTGTGGCTGAACGGGTTTTGGCTGAAAAATGGGTGGGTGGGCCCTACGGGTTTTTTAAAAAAAATTTTCCCCCCCCCCCCCCCAACATCTAAATTGTTTTGCACCCACAACCTGTGTATAGATGCTGTGTACAGATGCAATCTTCCAGATTTCAACCTGCCCAAAACATTCATCCTTTTTTCTGGTCCCCTCCCCTCTCCCACCTCTTCCCGTGTAGGTTAGACGGGATGTGTAGACATTAGACGTTGTGTTTATAACCCACTGAGCTGAACTTATTACTTAGAATTATACACGTTTTTCGTTCTCAAGAGAACCTTTTTAAATTGATATGCCCGAGGTGGCAAAAGTTTCAGTTTATTTCCGTTTTTGGCTCCCCTCCTCCAGGTAGCGGGGCCGTCGTCTTACAGAAAGCCGAGGTGAAGATCATCAACGACACTGTGTGCGACATAGTGACTGAGGGCCAGGTCACGTCCCGGATGCTCTGCAGTGGCTTCCTGGCTGGAGGGGTGGACGCCTGCCAGGTAACCACGGCTCTGCGGCGCCCCACTATAAACCGAGTGTAAACCTGGGGCATGTAAGGTGATTGCTCACGGTTCTGTTTTTCCGCTCTCTTTTCCTGCAGGGAGACTCCGGTGGCCCCCTAGTGTGCCTAGAGGAGAGCGGGAAGTGGTTCCAGTCGGGCATAGTGAGCTGGGGTGAAGGCTGTGCACGCCGCAACAAGCCTGGGGTCTACACACGTGTCACCAAACTGCGAGAATGGATTAGGAAGAACTCGGGCATATAGAGCACACAAAGAGTCCAGTGATGGGATCCAAGACCATACCGAAGCCTGACGTTCCAGGGAGTTGGCAATGTGAAATATCTGTGAAAGAAAGGGCTGGACTCTTAAGGGACTCTTAAAATGTCGAACAGTTGCCAGTTTTACGGTTTCACTGTGAAGATCAGGTTATCGCTCATGGTAAAGTAAGTTTTCCTCACCAAATCTTTACCATTTGAGCCAATAGTAATCAGTTTGTTTTCATTCAGAAAATGAGTGGAAAGGACTATTTTCTTTTCGAATATATTTTTGTATTTATTTTTAAACTTTTTAACTACCCGCCCACTTGATTTTGTAAATTTAAATGATAAAGTGGTGTTACATGTGTTGGTGTTTCAAGCTGCATTTGAGGGGGATGGAATAACTTTCATGGATTCTGAGTGCTGATGCTACGACCGCTGGGACATGTAATTAAAATCACGAAGGTGAGAGAAACATGAATTGTGTTGTTTACTAGGTGTGTAAATATGCTTGTGTCCCAGCCAGTATTTGCAGTTCGCAAAAGCACAGTTTAAATTATTTCTGTACAAGTGACATAATTATGGACTTTTATATAGTAGTGGCCGTCTGGTAGACATTATTCACGTTCACATAGAAGTGGGCTGCCCCACCCCACGGCTGTTAGCTCCAAGAGTTTGTTTCCAATGCACAGAGCTCCGGTTGGCTATTTATGAGACGCACGTTAAGACTTTGACGAGCTGAGAGTGAAGTTGGATCTTCCTGTCCAATGAGAACTCCTGGATTTGACAAGGTTCTGTTTTTAAGTAAGTCACTTGGTTTAAGCTGCTGCAGGAGGTCCTTATCAGAAAGCTATGGCTCTCTAACTTTTGTTAATTCATTAATTTTAGAATATTGCTGTGGTCCAATTCTTGAACGTTGTGAAATTCCTCTTGGGTTTAGTTCTTCTTTCTTTTCAGTATTTCAAACTGTCAGTTGCTATTTTAAAGACTTACAAGTATGAGAGGGTTAGGGTTTTTATGAATTGGCAATTTCAATGACTTACACAAACATACTCAATACAGTTTGACACAGTGGAATGATCCACATATATTAAAATATATATATATGTGTTTTTAGGAACTGGAATGAATAAATAAAATTTTGCTATTTTGGTATTTGCCATTTGCTATTATTTGCTGTATACTGGTACAGTGTGTTTTTTTTCATTTTTATAACAGGTCTATGGAATTCATAAATAAATGTAAGCTTTTTTGCACAATTTTTTTTTGTCCCAACAAAGGTGAGTTTTCCTCCCCTACCCCCACCCGTTACCTGTTTTGTACGCCGTTGAACTTGCATGTTAGGGTGGGGCGAAACTCCCCAGGACCATTGCAGATATTTTAAGATGAAGCGGTGCCCTGACCAATGACAAGAGTGTTCCTCTCTCATCTGTCTTAAATTTGAATAGCGCTGTCACCTGGAGAAGCTGTAAGTCCTAGCCGGCAACGCGGTAAATTTGTATGTTTATCAGCCTAGGATTGCGCACCAAATTAAGGTCATGCGGAACATCTCCAAACAAGAGCTTACCGGAAATGTTTTTATTTAAATATAAATATGTGTACAAAGTTACAAGCAACAATAGCTCATTTTTAGCAAATAAAATTCTTAATACATCATTTTAAAAAAATGGCCATTAGTTGTGTGTGTAAAAAAAAAAAAAAAAAAAAAAAGAAAAGGAAAAAAACAAATTATCTGCTTTCAGTGAATGACAAAGGAGTAAGCAACAAACGGTGAACCAATAAAACCAGAGAGAATATATATTTATATGCATATATATATATAATATAAAGATACTTTACAATAGAGCAGCTTACACGCTGTACATTAAGGCTTATATAAAATATAAAAATAAAGACGAGCAATGTATTTTTTTTTTTTCCACTTCACTTTGTAAAGTTCCTTTCCAATCGGACCGACTGGGAACAGCTGGGAAATGGCAGTACACGAGTCCAGTCACCCAGAACCAGAATCCAACAGGGTCAGATACAGCAGGCAATCTCTCACATTGGCAATGAAATGAAAAATTATGAAGTATTTCACTGGGACACATTATCTGCATGCAACAGATAGACATTTAAAAAAATGTTATACAGTTAACTAGTTCTGGGTAGTACAGTGTTTGTAAACATATTTGAGCTACTGCGAGTAGATGACCACATTTTAAGAATAGCCTAGCTATAATCCTTCAATTCATTTTTTTCTGTTAGTTTCCATACAGATCCACCTAACAGAAGACCTAAATTGGTGATAATGAATTATTTTATGAGTCAGTCTGGTTTGGCCTTTACTCTGGCTGCTGAACTGGTCACAGTAACCACAGAACATCCTGGAGAAGGGGGAAGACATCCTCCCCTCCCTGTCACATCCCAATCTGCTCACCTACATATCTCCCACCATCTTTGGATATTAATTTCTTCATACATCTGCTACTGAAGAACCAGTTATTAATCCTTGTCTAGTCTTTGTCCTAAAATTGCAGGCTACCACGAACAGCTTTTACTCCCTTCCTTTTCTGGTCGCCTGCGGTGCTTTTGTAGACCAGTAGTATTGTCAAATAGAAAATCCTTAAAAGCACAAAAAATGTATTTTTAGGAAGACCACCTGCTGGTTCCCGCAATCCAGCAGGTGTGAGCAATTGTTGCTTGGCTTCTACTTCTCTTGTGTGTCTGTCTCCCGAGTTGTAAAACTCTCAGTCTTTTTTGTAACGGATAGACATGGATGTGCTTAGGATTCCTCGGTATGCCGACAAACGACAAGTTATTGTTCCTTTATTTTCGTTTTGTTCAAAATTTTTGCATCTATTTTTTGAAGACGGTGCCACCGCGGGATGCCTGTCTCTGAATCCAGGTCAATACTCCATTTCTTGCCGGCCATAGAAGTTGGCACATCCCTCCACAGCAAATCAATCAAATTAAATGAGAAGATGGCATTAGTAGAGTTACCGTGACTCTGATCAATTGCATTCCCTCAAAATAATAATACAAAAACAAACAAACAAAAGTGATAACGTATCACATGTCAAGGAAAATGTTGCTAATTGGAATTTGAGTGAGGCGTCAAAACTGGGAAGCTCCTCTCGATCAAGGACAACAAAGTTCCTATTCGATAATAACACGACAATAAATTAGAACCAGGACATTCCTCGCCGCTCAGTTCTCTCTCTGGTGCGCCCAATGGGAATCAAGAAAGACCAGCATCCGTCCTGGCTTTGGGGGAAAAGCCCATGTGGGTTACCGGGATCTTCCCTCCTCCCTCTACTCCCTGCTTCAGCTTCCCCGTCTCTTCTGTCTGGTCAAACATGTGTCTGCATGCGCTGGTGCGAGGGTCGCCCATAGTCAGACTGCTGTGAGGAGACCTGGGAGGAGGCATAGGAGAAGCGGGAGGAGCTGGAAACCTTGCTCGCCTGGTCTGAATGGTCGTAGGCCTCCACCTTCTCGTAGGTAGTGGGCTTGACGTAGCTGGTGAAGGCGCGGCCGTAGGTGGCAGGCAGGTAAGCGGAGCCCCCGTACAGGGGCTCGGTGGGGTAGATGCCCTGTGGAGGTAGTGGCTGCTGCTGCTGTTGCTGCTGTTGCTGCTGCTGCTGCTGCTGCTCGTAGCTGGTGCGTGCGCCGGTGGTGGTGGCGTAGCGGTGGGAGAAGTCGTAGATGCGAGGCTGGGCGGTGTGCTGGCCGTACAGGGGGCTGGGTGAGGGCAGCTGCGACGGGGTGTACACGGGCCGGGGGTTGGGCACATACTCGGAAAAGCCACTGCGAACATGCCGGTCTTCGTGGGCCCGCACGTTATAGTAGCCGTTGGTGGGATCCTGGGCAGAGAGAAGACGTTAGCACTGATGGACGAGGTGTTCGGTTTTGTGATTGAGCTTGAAGTTCAATGTGTGTGTTTTTCTGGCCTTACCTTAATGTCAGATCGCTCGTCGTCCTCTTCCTCCAGAAGATCGCTGTGTTCAGTACGAGACGTTCCTGGAGACTCGCTGCTGTTCGGAGCCTGGGAGTGGAAACACATTTTCCAAGTTCAGAAGGGTAAGGGTATCTGAAAAGTTCTGCTTTGAGGAACTATTCAATACAGTTTGATAGTCATATAAACCATTAAGCCTTTCCGACAACTAGACAGTCAGAAAAACACGGTATTCAGCACCCACGACTAAGATGAACAATGGCAGGGTTGTATTAAGGGGGGTATTGTACCATTGGCTCTTTGACGTCTTCCTCATCGTCATTGCTCCGTGCTGCATTGTGGTCGCTGTGCACGATCTGTACTCTGATGTCGCTTTTGGAGAGACGTGTTCCCTTTTTACCTTTAGGGAAAAACATGGGGAATGTGGATCGAATGGTTAAAAACAAGATAAGTTTGTTTGTATAGACAGTTCAGGATAACACCACAAACTGGATTTGCCTTCTATAAAAAAAAAAAAAAAACATGTCCATGGTTGATCCATCCTTATCGTTAATCAAGCACAGACCTCCCCCATTGCCATCCCACTTTCTGGTTGCCTGTTAACCTCACCTTTCCCAGAGTTCCTGCAGCAGAGGGAGACCAGGGTGACCACACAGATGAGAAGGATGCAGCCGCCCCCGACGGAAGCTCCCACGATGACCAGCATGGGGAGGGCCTCTGCGTGGCGAAAGGGCAAAAAGCTTAGGGTGCTGTGGGAGGTCCATCAGGCAGTGGGAATCCCCTGCGCTCATATCTCAGTTCCCTCTAAAATGGGAGCCGGCTGGCTGTAGGCGCATCCCCCTTGTTCCAATTCGTGCCATTGTTTCTAATCTCTCCTGGGAAAGGGTAACGAGGACTAACGCAGAATGAAGCAACAGACAGCAATCTAATTAGAGATTCCAGGAGATTGCATGGCCAGCCTCTCTGGAGATTGCTCTGGCGCGTTGACGTAAATTGCTACTGAAGACCTTATTTTTGGTGTCTCCCGCAGCAAAGAGCGATGTGTGCATGCCGTTACCCTAATTTTGGAGCCATGGAACAAATTATCGGTCCTCTTGTATGCCAAGTTATGGAATTTGAAACACCTGCGTTTTCATCAAATTTTATCCTGCAATCAGTATCTATGGTTTTCATTGCACGTATTAATCAAAGCCATCATCTACTGATTAAAGTTCTCTGTATGAAGTGTTTAATTAAGATTACAGCCAGATTTAAAATCTGCTCAACCCGATCTGTGCTCCTCCGCTGCAGCAGCCATTTCGAGCGAAACTGGTCGGGCACTGAAACAAGGACCCTCACCTTGCTCTTTGAGGGTGACCAGCGTGGTGCCTGTTCCGAAGCGGTTCCACGCCGTGCAGTTGTACCGCAGCTGGAAGTCCTGGGCTAGCGTCTCTGAGAGGATGAGCGACGAGAGGACACCGCGTTCGCTGGTCACAGTCTGGACAGTGAAGCGGCCTGAGGATCCCGCGGCCAGGCTGGTGTCACCGAAGGTCCATACCTGAGGAGTGAGAGAGGCGGTGAGTCACAATAGGGCCTGAAAAACCCTACCTGGGCCATGATGGCACTCTCAGTGTCACTCTCAGCGTCACTCTCAGCCTCGGTCAACACAGCAGGGGCCATTACATGGCACCTCAAATCATGTCGGTTCCTTAGCCCTAGCGTGGACTCCTTAAAAAAAACGTATTGTCTCTGTCTTGGGCTGCTGATATTCCTAATATTTAGGCATCGTGCACATTTATTTCCTGGGCAATATGAAACCAATCATGTATGCATTTGGGAACCCACGCTGTTAAAATTGCATATTCATTGAATGAAACTATTGGCAATTTAAGTTTAAAATATTTAACAATTGGAAGGAATAACGTGTGTGTATTTTATGTCCTGAACTTCCCACTCAAAGAAAAAATTATCATATAGAAATATTTGGTCACTACTGTCAGAAGGTTCCGGTCAGATGACTACCCATTGTTTCAAATTGGAAACGTTTTGCAAGGAATCTCATGTGTCCATTATCGAATAGATTTAATGGATGAGGGGCACACATCCGCATTGTTTCACAGCTTATTTTAAAAACTCAGTATCCATTTAAAAAAATGTATGTCAATTATCTACCCCTCTGCCCAGACCTGCTCATTCAGTCCATTCAGTAATCCCTGCCCCTGTCAGCTTCCCTGGAGAACTGTATCATAGGAATCCCATCGATTGAAGTTATTCTTCCAGTTAAAGGAACAGGGCACGTTGTCCGTTTTTCTCTCCTCCTGAGGTTTTAATCATCTCTTAATGGGCTCTGCTCATATAGGTGCATTATGGCGGCTTTCCATCAGGCAGGGAGCCCAGGGAGCCAATAGGGGGCTACAAAACCCTCAGATCGCCAGCCCCACCATCAGGACCACAGAGGCGGCAGCCCGCGTGAGCCGGAGCAGCAGGTTTCGAATGCAGAAGTACACAACAACCCCAAGGAAAGAGTTCTGGAGGTCCACTCACAATCTTGTCAGGTGGGGGGCTGCTGCCCACCAGGCACTCCAGCTTGCCCTTGGAGTTCTTAACGGCATGCTGCGTTGTGTCAGCTGTGATGATGGGGGGGCCTGGAGAGACAAGAGGCATGGCAAGTCAGAGATCAGAGAGATGAAGACAGGCGAGAAATTCACAGCAAAGCGGGTGGAAAACAAAGGGTTCACTGCGACAGCAGGGAAGGCACTGGACGGAAATATACACAGAGTGGGCGAGCAGTCCCCAAAACCTGAGAAAAGGAACCCTGCTGAGATCCAGCCAGGAAAGGAACGGTGGGACCTGACACATCACACTCACCGTTGACGGTGAGAGTGACATCCCTCTCGGCCACTCCGATCCTGGGGACGATGGCTTTGCAGGTATAGGTGCCGGCATCCTCCTGGGTGACTGCCTTCAGCTGCAGAGTATTGCTGTTGCTGAGAACCTGGAGTGGGAGGGAACACAGGTCAGCATAGCCGCGATCCGCTGCAATCCGACCCGCCCGCTCTCGTTCATACCTGTCCGGGTGCCTATCAATTCCAATTTTAGCCGCACTTCGGCCACGTTAGTCATGGCACTACGCAGTGCAGCCTATGTCGGCACAGCAGTGCTCTGGAAATTGCTAATCAGAAAGGCAGGGACGGAAGAAAGGCTCCTGAGTGAGAATCTATTTAGCCATTGGACCTGCTACATTGGGTCACTTGTGAGCTCATTGATCCCAGAACTCCTTCAAGTGGTGATTAATCCATTTAACCCCCCCTCGCCTTTCGAGACACTCATTGAATTACCCAATTAATCCATATCTCCTGGCAGTGAAACGCGCGTGCTTGGCGGATTATAGAAGGCTGCGTTGACGGGCGGAAGGCTCTTATAGAAATCTCTCAAGCTCTCTGCGCCCCCGAGTTTCTCCGGTGCCCCTGAGACCTCACAGTAAGGTCTCAGCTCCGAGTGAAATCTGTCCGTCCTGCCACCACTCATCATGTGTAATGAAGAGCAAGCTGAGTGCCAACGTAGCTTGACGGACCCCTGATTATGGTGGCCAGAGGCACCAGGCCTTGGCCAACCTTCAACGGGAGCGTTGCCGTTCCTTTACAATCATGACTCCACCAGGATGCCATTTACAGTGTTATAAATTCCTTTCCCCTTATTTTCCCAGGCAAATCATTAGGGAAGAGGTTCTCTTACCACGCTGGAGCCCTGCTTAGTCCAAGCCAGTGTCAGAGGAGGGTTTCCTGTCCACGAGCAAGTGAAGGCAGCATCCATCCCGATATCCACCGCCATGGGCTTGGGTTCTGACATCAGCCTGGGGGCAACTGTGTGTTGCCGAATGATAACAATGAGTCAGCAAGCAACCCTAACAGCCAATCAGGTAAGTGCCGGTACTTGGCAAGACTTAACTTCAGTAAAGAGCTTATTGCTAATAGGAAGAACGTGGCCATGAGCTACAGTTCCCAATCAGAGTGACAAAAGCTAGTTTATATTTGGCTGATACTGACAAGGCCATACAACGCATTGCAATGAGATCTCATGGGTGGACTGGTGGACTCACATTGGACATCTACAAGGGTGCTGACGTTGGTACTCCCTACAGAGTTGG
Source organism: Hiodon alosoides (assembly GCA_025775065.1). NCBI lineage: Eukaryota > Metazoa > Chordata > Actinopteri > Hiodontiformes > Hiodontidae > Hiodon > Hiodon alosoides. Next base: position 1,688,418 of record JAOYSI010000003.1, on the reverse strand, counting down.
ACACTTCGCAGGACACCGGGTCAGTGAAGTAGGAGTGGTCAACCGTCACCTCCAGGCTGTCACCATTGGCCTCCGAGATGGGCACCCCGCCCTTCGACCACCTAATCATATGCAGAATACAGCCAAATTTGCAGTGTCTTCATCAAGCATGTGGTGTGATATTCACAGTACTTGAAGAGTGGATTTTAATAAAGCAGTATAATAGGAGGAAAAAGTATTTCTAATGACCTGTATCCTGTGATCTCTGGGTTAGCAGAAGCGGAGCAGATAAACAGCACTTTGGCTCCTTCCATGACTGTTTGCGGCTGGACGGATAGAGTCACCGCGGGCGGATCTGAAACAGTATTCTTCCATCAAGAAAAGCACTCTCCATGTTAATCCTCATCAGTAACGGACGTTTCGCGATTACTGCACACACTCACGCTGGACGTTGATGGTGACAGATGTTTGTCGGCCGGCTGGGGCGGCGGGGTTGATGACCCGGCAGGTGTACGTGCGCCCCGAGTCCTTGTCCTCAGGGATCACCGGGAGCAGGCTCACTGCCACCTCCCGTTTCCCATCTTCCATCAGAGTCTGAAAAAAACACTGCCCCCTTCAGCAACGCCTAGGATACTGCAACTAACAATTAAGTCCCGGTGTTACTGCAATCTTAATACCAACATGCACAAAAATATTTATCAATATATTGATATTTATATAGATTTCTACATTCTCTCAGATTGAGCATAGCTGAAAGTCAATTTATATGTCAATTTTAAAACTGTCTTGGGATCAGGCTATTTAAATGTAATTGTTTCGTTTAGCTCCAAATGTTTGCAGCCAAAGTTAAATGGTCCAAGTTTATGGTGGCAGCCTGTTCTAAAACTACAAAATGTCAATTTATTGCTTAGGGAGATCAATATAGTTAAGTGGGGAGATGTATTAATTCCAGAGATATTGCTAACTGAGGCAAACCTGGACATCGACAATAACCAACGATGGCAGCAAGTATCTCTCTGTTCTGGCACAGCGGAAGGGAAAGAGCGGTTCCAAACGCTTCCGAAGCTTGATAAAGTGATCGGCACACCTGCACATATTCTCTGGACAGCTGTATCGTGCTTCCCTTGCTCAGAACAACGAAAAAAGTGCTTTTTACGGCAAATCGAGTCGCATTACTCTCCAGCTCTGCGGTTTGTGGGCCTTCTCGCTCCTCCTCCCCCTTTTCCACTCCTCGCTTTCACCCCATAAATGTGTCGTTTAGTGTCGTTTAGCGTGGCCAGGGAGCATGACAAATGCGGCGTTTTCTGTGGCCACGGATGTTTTACGCTCCGCTACGTTCCCATTGTGTCTCCGCATTGTTGTGGGCGATTTCTCCCCTCTCTCCTCCTCCACGGCGGCGCTACTGTATCAACGCTCATGCCTGTCTGAGCTTTGACATGCTCCAGTTATGCTGTAGTGCCAGTGCATTAGAGAGCAAAGGCGGCGGGAGGGGACCCCGGTGCCGGGGAAGGGGGGGTTGGTTGGTCTCGGCAACAGGACCACTGTTCTTTTTCAGATGTTCTACATTGCGTAGCTATTCTTAAACTCATCTTGTGCCAACTGACTCCAGTATTTCAGACTTTCACTGGTGGAGATCACTACTGTATGGAAGCTGCAGGCTGTATGTATGCTTTAGAGGGGTGGCTGTCTGAGGCTTGAGGTGACAGGTGGCCACTGGGCAATCTAATCCTACCTTGGAGTATATGGCAGAGTCTTGTATCTCTCCGTCTCGGTACCAGGTGATTTCGGCCGCCGGCTTGGCACCCGAGGCCCTGCAGGTGAGATTGTGGGGCGCGTAGGCTTTCAGCTTCACCACGGGACCCCCCTCCACCACCGGGTCGGTCGGAGGAACTGCAGGAGAAGAAGGAACAAGACGAACAGAGTCATAAACATTAAATTCTACTGCTGTTTGTCAGTCACCCCACTGCAGTTGCTGACTGTTCTCTTCCTAGCCTTGACTGGTTTCATAGTCTCCGTCGCAGACACGTGAAAAAAAAGCTTTCAGTCGGTGGTCATAAAAAATATCCCGTGCTCCTACATAAGGCACTGCTTATAGCTTATAGCTTATAGCTTGTAGCTTATAGCACAGGATTTTTACACAAAGCAGGATAGAGTGAATTTGGGACGAGGTGAGGAGACTCGATTTTTCTAATCATCTTTCTTTTGCACTTTGATACCCCAGGATTATTACTCTTTTTACATCCACTGTCGCGCAATAATGTTTCATCTCGCTTGCTTATTTGTTCATTTATTTGTGCGGCTTGTTGGCGCGTCTGGCAGGCAGAGCGAACAACCCCTGATGAGGGCGCCCGTCTCTGGAGCATATAAACAAAGAAATAAACAACGCTGCCGTCGCCATTCTCCCCGAACCAATTTCTTGCGCTTGTATCCGAATTGTCAGAGGTGCCTCCAGTGTGGCGCCCGGACTCTAATGGAATCCTAGTGCTAGGCGGGTTTTAATTCCTGTCTGGGTTCCCTCTGCTGCACCCCTGCCGCTGACTCTGCCGCCACGCCGTATTGTTTGGGCCTCCTCTGTCGCGCTCATTTCCCCCGCGTGAAGGCCTTGGCCCCGAGCACTCCCCTTCATTTGCGCCTCAACTTTAGGAGTTTGGAAAGGAGAGGAACCCGAGCGGGGGCCTTGATATTAGAGAAACATCGGTAGGTGCTCCTTTTCGGGACGAGCTGCTTCTGTGTCGTCACTTTGTGGTTTATTTCAGGGAGGTAGCGGGAGGCGAGCTAAATGTGTGGCCTAACAGTGGCTCTCCCTAATTAGTATTGTTTCTCATTATGGTGTGAGTTTTTGCTGATTGTCTGGTTTTTGTGCTGCCTTCCTCCCAGCTGACTGCACTAAAGGAGTGCGGGAACAATGACTTATGAAGGCTTATGATGGAACGCCGGGCCTCTCTTTCTGAGCAGAGGCTGACAATCAGCTGGCCTACAGGGATGTTCTTAAGTACATCAGATCCTCTTATTGTTCGCGCTTTGTCGAGCATCTTCGCCACCAAGCTCTTTTGGTCCTCTCAGCGATAAATAAAATACTGTAGTGCCCGACCGACGGTGGCTCTCGTCATGCCGCGGGTAGCCACAAGGTGTCAGCAGCGGTACGTTCTTTTTCACCCTTGTTGGTGACCCCCTGTGGAAGGCCTGGTGAATATGTAGATCACTCACATTGAGTTAATGTAAAAGCAGCCCGTGGTTGACAGATTGGGTGACTCACTGTAAAATGTGCTAACTGTGCAGAGCTTGACTTTTCAGCGTCCACACAAGTCATTTGTGACTGCGGCAATCACATTATCCTGGACTTTCACAGTCTTGATTATCGGCACAGAGGGAAACGACTTATTTATTTATTTGCCGCCTCTTTCGAATCGCCTTTGCGAAGGGTTACAAAAGTACTGCCGAGATGCGATTTAACACTCAGAGAAAATTTGACTTAGTAAAGGGAAATTAAGTGCAATATGCTAACTTTTTTTCCTCTTTTTTAAAATCGGTTTGGCTGGCGATTTCACCACAACATTGAACGTAATATGATGATGAGATGGTGTAATGCGTAACCTACCACCTTCACCTCTTCGGTCTTTCCTTTTGTGTATATGGCCACGGCCAGGGAATGCTAGGCAGCATTTCTGGGAAGGAGAACTCACCCAGCACGGTGAGTTTGGCCCTGTGCGAGCGAAGGGCCGCCTGCGTGGCCTGACACTCGTACACCGCGTCGTCCGCCAGCTCCGCCGCGTCGATCAGCAGACTGTGCTCCCCCGTCACTGCGTCGCCCATTAGGGAATACCGCGACCAGCCTGCATTGGGGGAAACGGGGAGAGCGTGACGTAGCGACAAACCCAGCCCCGTCGGGAGACTGTGGAAAGAGCCGCAGCGCGCGTCGGTGTGGCTGTGCTAATGGAGCCTCCGCCAGTGGGGTCCAGATAGTACAGGGGATGGGTCGTGGGCAGGGTTTGAAGTCCTCTTAACGCGCAGGTCGGGAACTATGGAATTCCTTTCCACGGTTTGGCGGAATGCCGGTGCATTGCACACTCAGGCGTTTCGTTTAACCTCGAACCGTGGAGAAAAGACAACACATGGGCTAACGTACGCACAGGCTGCTGGCAGCGTGGGCCCTTTTGTGGTCGAGTGAATCCACTCAGGCTCCTACCTGGCAGGTCTCTCTCTCCGCCCAGCGCCAGGCCGTCCTTCGTCCACTGCACCATGCCACGGTATCCCACAATGACGCAAGGCAGCGTCACCGACTGCCCGGACACCACAACTTGGTCCTGGGGTTGCTGAGAGAAGTAGGCAGCTTGAACTGCAGATAGGGGAGAAGGGGGCGGAACACAACATGCTTTTAACAAGGCAGTGCCACTGAAACACACAGGAAACTCTCAAAAAGCAACTAGGGTGGTACCAAGTGGTTTATCAGCATGGCATGGGTAATCATGTGATGCCAAAGCATCATGGCCCCAAGAATACCATACCATCATCTTAGGCATCATATTTGGGTATATAGCTCAGGTATAAGGTATATCTTAATATATAATATAATATAATATAATATAACTACAAAGTAAAAACAGTTAGAGGCTGACTTAAAGGCAAAAAGGCAGCTATAAGGCAAAGTTAAAACTCCATATTGTTTTCAGACCAGTACGTGTATGTGAAGTAACACATAAATATGTATGCCTTTATCTCGATAAAATGAATTTAAAAACAACATGAATTATTCTACGGCAGTTCACACCTAATTGCTGCATGAAGCAATTAAAAACTGCATATTTTAAGTAATTTAATCAACCTATGCGACACAATACAATATTTCTTGTTACGGCTCACTACATGAGCTGCTGAGCTCCTATTTGTAGGCTAGTGGGAACGATCAGGCGATTACAAAAGTTAGCTTGCAAGCATTTAATCAAACCTAATTCCAATGCAATGAGGTACCAAAATTCGGCTAATCAAAAAAAAAAAAAAACCTGGAGCATCCACACACTTCACACAGTTTGTATCCCATCTGTGTTTAAGGAAATAGGTACATTTGCCATTGGTTGGTAACAACATTCATGAAGTGTCTTTGCCAGGATTCCAGTACAATATGGTGGCTAGGTAACAGACAAGTCTATACACACACACACACACAAATCTATATAATAGCTAATTATTCTCAGAAAGGACTGGGACATAAAGGATTATAAACTAGATTGTCACTATATTTTGTTTCCGCCAAACACAAACCAGATGTCATGAAGAGACAGACTGTTAGCTTGGTTCAACCAAACACTTTTCCCCAGTGTATCTGAGTCACAGTGACTCCACATCCAGAAAATTCTCGGTGCCCTTGAAACAAGCCTGTTTTTTTGTGACACGTGCAGCAATCTCAGTTTCAAATGAACCATTAGGTTGATTTTAGTGGAGCAATTACATTCCTTCTTCTAATTGCGTAAAAGAAAAAGAAAAAATGGCATATTTGGAGACAAATTTCGCCGACCTAATAAGATGCGATAAATAAATGATGATTGGTTGATGTTTTAACTCTTCCTTGCGACCATATGGCAGCCAGAGCGCTGCCATGCAATGTCTTTCTGCAGAAATTGTGCCTTTCCCTTTTGTATGTTTTGTATAATGGATGTTAAACAATCAGAACATCATTTGCGGATCCCAGGGGATGCACCAGTTTGTGTTCTGAAACACAACCAAGACACTTGGTGATATTCTACTGTTGTCGTGGTTTTTTTTCTCACCGTTGAAAAAGGCGCATACGGACACACCAACCCTCAGTATGCTCGTGGGCTCCCAATGGCTGGACACACAACCTAACCAACCACACCTGGAGGTAACTAATCTGTTGGGGGAGGGGCTGCAGTCCTATCGAAGAAAGGAACTCACTTCGATTTATTTTTTTCCCTTTCCACCCCTCTCCCCTTCTTTGTGGTTAAATAGGAGAATGGGGGCTAGAGGAAGATAAAGAGGAGCCTATTCAGCCGTCGCTAAACCCCCTGAAATTATTCTCTGGGCAAGGAGTGCTTAAACAGACAGGGTAGGGGGCCTCCTCGGGAAGAAAGCTGGTGAAAGGAGGACAACATACGGCAGCCAGAGACGCGCCATTGTCCTCTTGTCCCTCTCTTTTAATAGGCCTCTTCATTTCCAATCAATCCAGCTAAATGCGAGTTTAATAGCTTTTCAATAGCGGCCTTTTCCCCAGAGGGGAAGCAGGATTTTCTCTCTCTCTCTCTCTCTCTCTCTCTCTCTCTCTCTCTCTCTCTCTCTCTCCCGCTCACTGCCTACCTCCCTCCCTCTCTCATTCTCTCCCCATTTTTTTTTCCTTTCAAAGGTGCTCCATTGAAAATGGGCTTCCAGGCTCGGTTGGCAATGTTTGTTCCCCTCTCAATTATCCACTTCATCTGGGGTATGCCACTAAACCTTTCCAAACCCCGAAACCCCCTCGACACCCCACCCTCCTTCCCCTTTTCTCTGGTTTAATCTACCCGCCAAGCAGTCCCCAGACACAAACGTGAGCCCTCCTGGGCTCCAGGAAGCCGGGCTCACAACTCTATTAAAACCCCATTTTGCTCCAATATATATTCCACTGCTCTCTATTCTCCTCCTCACTCGGGGAGATTGTTCCATCTCTTCATGCCTAAATGCAGCGAGCCCCCCTTCCAGCCTAGCCCATTTAAAATCTTTTCATGTGCTGGCACAAGGTGCATGTATCATGCGTTCTGGATCAAAAGGAAATAAAGTCGAACCTGATGGCGCCGATGAGAACTAAAGCATTCTTGCCCGGGCTATTAGGCATTCAGAGAAGGCTGAGATGTTTCCAGCCAGCTCCTAAAACCGTGCTTTTATACGCAGGGCTCTCCCTAATGTTTCACTTTTATGAGGTATTGAAGTTTTTCATAGGCTTTTTAATTGTGCAGTGCGTTGGGGATCGTCTCCTTTATGTAAGGCACACTATAAACATTCATTATAATTAAGCATCTTGCCCCAGTATCTCTGTGTTAACAGCAGACAACAATGCATTACATTGTTGATTGACGAGGAGGGTTGTAGCCTGCGCCTGCTCCACTCTCTCCAACACGGGCACGCATGTACACATGAATGCAAGCCCATGCAAGGCTGTGCACTGTAAACTGAAATAAATAATTTGCTCCATAATGTAATTCAAAGCAACTCTCAATTCGTACAGAAAACAACAACAACAAAAAAAACAACTCAGCTAGCTAATTAGTCATTTAAAATTCTTTTAATTCCTCCTTGCTGAATTAGCCAATTCTTTGACAGTGTATTAGCCGCTTAATTACATGAATACATTTCTAACGGAGGAAGAAAAGAGAAAAATCTGAATCCGAGAAATCTAGGGAGTGTCTGTGCAGCGTCCGGCTGAAGAGGGTCTTGAGGTATTCCTGAATTTCTACCCGAGAGACTGGTGTCTGTTGCACTTCTGACAGGCAGGACAGGAGCAGGCCCCACTTCTAAGGCTGGCCTGTAAATTTAGACATTCGTCTGGAAATGCAGCTGCAAACGCTGACATGCCAGGGGTTGGGAATGGCAGCACACTGAAAAAGCGAAATTGCAGCGTGTGTTTTCTAACCCCTCCCGCTCATGGTAACAAGGTCAAAACACACTTGGTCTGATCTACTTTAATCCAGATTTTCTTTTTTTAAATGAAGTGTCATTTCACGCCCATGTATTCAAGGGTGGGCTGGCGATGGCTTGGGTGTGTGTGTGTTTGTGTGTGTGTGTGAGTGTGTGTGTGTGGGGTGGGGTTGTTCGGTGTAAATAGGGCAGATAACTTGTCAGGGATTGGAGAACGCATTTACCAGCCCGTTTGATACAGTCTGCTGTGCGCATGGTCACAGTGGCAGGCTTTCTTCTAAAAGCATATCGTGCCAGAGAGCCAGTTGTTGTTTTTTTCGGCCATCTGCATTGATACAGCTGTGCGTGAAATACTTGGAAATGCGTGGACAGATGTTTCCAATGATCTGGTCCTGGGAATCTGCACAGGGGGCTAAAGGGGGTATTAATGGTGTTACTGGGGGTAGGATGATATCATAGGATGATAAAAAGCCCTCTAGTTCTCTGAGTCGCGTTGACGGCGGACTGCTGAGAGTGGATGGACTGCGCCCTCTCCCCACGCCAACATTGCTCATGGTTCTTCAGTGCCCTCAAGCTCATGCTACTGCCGGCGGGGGTTCAACCAGCCGCCGACCGCTCTCGCCGCCCAGCTCTCTGCTCACGACCTTTGGCTTCTGCTGGCATGCATGCATACGTCCCCTCCCTTCCCTGGCCTCAGAGATCCACTAAAGACTTTTCACTCATCTTGAAGGCTGGTATAGACTATTCTTTAGGCCATTAGAGAGGTCTCCTTTCGTCTGAGAAGCTGGGTTCTTGAGCATGAGCACTCTCGACTCGACTTGACGGGGCAATTTACGACATGCAGTAATAACTCAGGACATTTTTAAAAGTAGCGACTAATATCCAGTCCCATTTTTCTTGTCGGCTGGTCTCTTCGCAGAACCACTTGGCATTGTCGCGGATTTTCCCCGTACGGCGAACAAGCCTACAAATCGCAGACAAAGGAGGCAATTGGCAAAGCCACAATGCCCAAAATAAACTACCCCGCTACCCCGAGTGCCATCTATTGTGCCACACTTAGATAAGGCAGCTAAATCGGGTTGGCAACCCGAGTTGTGTTTCTCTGCGAGGAATTATTATCCTTTTGTCTCGCGCAGGTCCTTTTTGTCTGCCTCTCATTGTGGGTGTGTGCACACGAGGATGGGCGCAAATGTGCTCAGCTCAAAGTGTTTGTTTTCCAAGGGCCCAGGTGCCCTTCTTTGGGTTTGGGCTTGGAGAGCTGCTGCCTAATCTCATTAATGCCAATCCCACTGGAGCTCCGTGGGTTTTGAGACCAAGGGACACCAAACAAAGTGCCTCAAGACAAATGTTGGTATCCCAGAAGCATGGGGGACCAGGGGCAACTGCACTCGGTGGTGAAGTCAGATGGCCGGCTGCTGTTACTCTGGGGCTCGCTTGTCTGTATTTGTCACCCCTCGCGGCTCGTGACCGCCGATTCAGGTGGCACCCTTCTTTATCTCCCGCCCCTCTACGCTTCCACGATTTGTTTTATTTATTGCAGTATAACAGCTTTTTAAGAGATGTTTTTTCCCTAGGTTTTAATCCTCATTCAGTCTTTCTTCCATTTGAAGGCGCTTGGCTCGAGCCAGAGCCCTTTTACTAAGGAGGGTGGCTCGCCCTGGGATCCCCTTTCCGACCAGCCTTCTCCCGCTTTGCCTCCACGACTCTCTGAAGCATTAACCTGTCTCCACCGTCACCCCCCCCCCCCCCCCACCTTCCCTATTGCTTGCTTTTGCTTCCAGTCTGCCATGATCCTTGAAATCAATGCCTTGCAGCCCCCTTTCAGAGTTATATAAGGTGTTACTAATTGTTGATTTGCCTCCGCTACGGCTGCTCTGCTGCTTCTCTCCAGACTCCCAAACAGCTGTGCTGGTCGACAGCTCCCCGGCACTCTCCATCCTCACCGTGAAAATCGGCCGGGTTTGTGTCAGCTTGTCGACACGCACAGACCAGGGCAGCGGAGACCAAGAGGCTATACACACAATAAAGTATAGTTAAATAACCAGGCCAAACTCCGGGGGGGTGGCGAGATGCTGTCTGACTCAAAACCGACCCAGGTATGCAGGGATGGAAGCGGATGGGAAACTGTAATCACGCCATCTCATGCACTGTCACCGAGGCTTTTGAACAAGCTGTGAATTTCCATTGCGGATGGGTGTGAAGGAGCCGATCGGATCAGGGCGGCGGCCGTTTTATTTCCCCCCCACCTGCCAGGGCTGCAGTAGATAAAGTAATAGAGTGAGGCGGTGATAGGGAAGGGAGGGGGGGGGCAGCATCACCATGTGCCGCGCCACCTCCCGGCATAGACCTTGCGCCGAGCAGCCGGTATGCGGCAGAGGCTGCCTCTGTCACAGCAGTCTCCGGTGTTTCTGGGAGCGTCAGAACTTTTCCAAGCGCAGCTCCAGAACTCCTGTTCTCCCCCAGCTTCATTGTGCGAGAGCTCCAGAGCACAGACGAAAAAAATCAGCCCACTGTCTTGACAAGATGTTGATTGAGCCAACCTTGTCATTTAATTCATGCCTTGCTTTCCACCCCCCCGAGTATTTTCTGCACAAGGCAGCTGCTTACTGACTATGCCCCCCACCATTCCTGTCCTTTTCTCTCTCTCTATATCTCTCCCCCTCTCCCTCTCTCTTGTGCTTGGCAGGGCTTTCAGTATAATTTACTGTGCTTTTAAATCATTAACTTCTTGTGCTGTTTGCAAAAGCCAGGGTTTAGTATATGCATAACAGCTGACAGGCGGGGATAAATATATCCCTGCTCAGTCCCAAGCTGCCACAACAAGTCAACAAAATAAACAAATAAATAAATAAAAAATAAAAAATCTATAAAGACAATGAAAAGATCATGTTAAAAAGTGCTCCCTCCTCCCTCTCTCAAAGGGAAAGGATATGAAAACAAAGGAATTCCCTGCTTAGACTGCCACTGGGATTTTGGACCCAATGCCCTAGGGCGTCAATTAATTTAGTCTGGGGATTTGCGGCCTACACTTCCTAATTGAGCCCAATGGAGGCCCCTGTGGCTGTGCTCGATAGGAAGCAGTGCATTTCATAATTAATACTTTTTTCTTTATTATTATAATTTTTTTATGAGGGTAGTAATGTTGTAAATGTATGCATCTCATTACAGTGAAGAGGGCCCTCTTTGCTATTGTTCTTTGCGACTGCTTGTACCGGAGAAAACATGAAAAACATTGGAAGCTGCGCTTAGATGCTGCACACTAAAACTGAAGCTATTTATTTTTGGTGAAAATAAAGAAAGAAGGATAGGTTAAATGAACGCCTCATTAGTGCTGCTTAATGTCTGTCCTTTTCAATGCTTAGAGGTTAATTTGGAATCAGCACCAATTTCATTGAAGCTTTTCCTAATTTCAACAGATAAAATACATATCTATGTATAAAATATGTGTGCGTGTGTGTGTGTGTCTGACACAGCGAAGTGTGGGTGTTTTCAAGTGATTAAAATTGATCAGTTAAATCCTCCTCTAATTCTGCCTCATGATTCTTGGGAACACTTGGGCTCCACCCCTCTGTGTTGGTGACTCTCAAACTCCCCGCGATTAAACAAATCACCTCCCAGCCTCCGAGGAGAGGCATGGGTCAGAGGAAACAATGGCCAACTCCCCCACAATCTGGGCCTGTCTGCTCCTGCAAATGGCCTTCAAACCACCGTTTATTAATCAATGTCCCGGGTTTCGGCAGCAAAAATTCTATTCCCTTTTAGCAGCCAAAAAAACGAAAAGTTTTAATTAACAGGAAACTTTATTCTGTTCAGATCAGATTCACCCTGACTTGAAACGCTCCTTAAAATTACTGATGACTAAGAGCTTCCAGAACAAAACAAAAAAAAAAGAAAAAGAAGTAAAAACGTTACCTGCCGACCTCAATACATCCTGCTTTGTGTTGAGGAAAAGAAGGAAAGAAGAAAACTAATTTCCTGAATCTCCGTCCCTTAACCGTTGATTAGCAAAAGGAGCGTAATTAGAGTGAAATGTAAAGTCAGGGCTTTTTTCAGTTTGCACTGCTTCCTCTAGAAAAATCAGGCTGTGATTAATGAATAAATGATTAATGAGTGAACTAATTAATCAATTAATTATTAAGCAAGCACTCCGAATGAGAAGGGAAGAATGGAACAACTGAAAGATAAGGGGAATGGGATGGCCCGGATTTGAAATAATGGAAGCACGGAGCTATTTGTCCAAACAGGTTCTGCTTTTCCATCCCTCGAAAGGGAGCGGGAGTAAGCGGTGCACACAGCTATTTAAAAAGAAAACCTCGGGAGTTTGCCAGCTTTGCAACAAAAATCAGAGCATCTCGGCGAAGCGCCGTTTACAGTTTCCGAGCTACGGGCCACCCTGTCGGGCACTGGCATCACCTCAAATCTTAGAAACTGGGGCTGTGAGCGTGCGCGCCTCTCTGCCAGTGGCGGAGAGATCTAGAGAGTTCCAATGCCGCCCGCGTGGGAACCCCCTTAAATAGGACGGCCATCAATCATACGCAGTGTGGCAGCGCGCGCGATACAGCGTGACCACGTCTGATGAAACGCCGTACCTGATGTATGAAATGCGAGCCGCGGCTGTGACTGAGATGTAATATTACAGTCCCATTCAGGTTTGACCTTTTTCCAATATCAATCATTGCAGTAAGCGAATATGTATTTGATTTACACATCACTCGGGGTGCGTTGGGGGTTTTCGTCACACACAACCCAGCTGCACCGCAAAATAACAAAACAGTTATTTTCTGGTTGGCGAGGTTTACCGAGGCCATTAACATGCAATATTTCTCTAAAGACTCTCCCATATAAACAGCAACATAGCTTGATCAGGAATAAAGGAGTTACGTCCTTCACTATATTGCTTGGCAATGTACTACTGCCATCGGTAACGGATCTTGTAACGACGTAGAGAAAACCTCCAGGGCCATGGAAGGCTAGCAGCTGAGACACAGCCAATGCAGAGGCAAGACACAAACTCGATACATCTTGTTTGTGCACACGTTCCATATTGCAGGGGTCTGGTCCCTTTCAACAAATGCCTGTGCTCTGTCGCCATGGCTGCGCTGAATCGGCATTTCACCAGACTCCAGTGGATTTGAATGGCGGGCATTGTCCCAATGGTGGGGCCAGCCTATTGACTTCAGGGCCCTGGACATATGGCGCCTGTTAGCCCGGACGCACTGTCTGAAAGAATACAGTGGGCCGATCCCTTGACCCTGGACTCCTTCTTAACACTTCTGTGACTTGAATCGGCTTGTGGCTTGATGAACTTAAACACTTTTCTCAATAGACTTCTCCATTAAGAGACCCCACCAACCGTACCTTATTGCAGGGAAGCCGTAATTATGTACCTTATCCAAGCTTGGGTCAGAATGGCTGGGCACTTATCACCACAGACAGGCTCCTTATGGAGGATATGGAGTGAGTGACATGGCTGTCTGTCCTGTTCTTTTGCCCCTTGTCCATTAATTGCAGCCGTTAGTGCACCTTGTCTGCTGTCGGTGATCGCTATGGCCAGAAAGTTTTGAGGTCGTGGTAGCTGACATGATTATACCCCCAGAATAAACTTTTTGCCTGACACACTTCAGCTGCTTTGAACCAGATAAAAAAGGAAAGTATTATGGCCTCTTAAACCCGCTCGGTGAGATTATGGATCATTAGATAGAGCATGGAGATAGCCCATTGGTGCCTGGCCGCAGGCACTGATCTGATATCCTTTTCACATGATATGGTATGATTCACAGGAAGTGAGATCAATCTGTATAGATTTCACACTGATTAAAAAAAAAAATCCCATTTGCGTTACCCACTCCCTATGCCCGTGGGATGTGCTACCATTTTTATTTTTATTTATTTATTCTTCCTACTGACTTAGTGTCTTTGTGCCTCCACACACAATCAGTCCCCTCCCTTCTCTTCTCATCTGGAATACTGAAGACTCTGAAGTCTCTATCCATCCCAGAGACAGTCTTCATCTTAAACCACTCAATCTCCCTTCTTGAGAGACGTTCCTTTTAAATCTTAATTAAAACGGACTCCAAACCTGCGCTTCCCATGGGTCAGCTGAAAGCAGCTTAGAACAATCAGGCGAAGGGATTAGAGACGAGAGAAGAAAAGAAGAGGAGGGAAACAGAAGGAATCAAGTGGAGAAGAAAATATTGAACCCCCACCCCTCACCCCTTCGTCTGTGCTCGGCTTCGTCCCAAAGCCTTGCCTTGACCTATTGACATTAAGCCACTTGCAAGATTGAGATGAAAATAGGGCCTCTGGCCTTGGTAAACACAAAGTGAGAACAATGGACAACAGGCGCAAACCTTATTGTATTTTAATTAAGCGCGGGCAGCGCTTGTTGGGGGGATGTTAAAAAGTGCCTTGGGACAAGAGAGGCTAGCACTTTTATGGCCAAGCTACACCTGCGGGGGGGGGGGGGGGGGGGGGGGGGGGGGGGGGGGGGGGGGGGGGGGGGGGGGGGGGGGGGGGGGGGGG
>JAOYSI010000003.1:1615753-1626803 GCA_025775065.1 Hiodon alosoides | reverse complement strand
CATGAAAAATGAACAAAGTCGGCGGGGGTTTTTTTTTTATCCCCCCCCCCCCCCCCCCCGGGGCTTCTGGGATCCTGAGTGCACCGGTAATTTTCCTCATCCTCTGTAGTGCCCTTGCCTGGGCCTGTGCGCCTCTCTCTTGTGCAGCAGTGGGAATCCACCCTCCAAACTCTGCATTTGTAGTTTAGGAACTGTTAACGATTACACGGCACAGGGGCAGCCTCAGCCAGCTGAAACATCCACAAACTACATTCTTGCCCGCGGGTTTTATGGGGAGAAAGGAGCGAGTCTTGTGGGAAACCTGCTATTCCACAACTTTGTAATTTTCCAAGCTGTTTTATCGTGGCCCCGCGGATACTATTGCTTTCTTTCCTGGCTGTTAATGATTTACAAGCGCTGACAAAATCTTCCTGTGTACCCTAGGAAGCCGGCCGCAGGTTCACGGCTTACTACTTCACCCATACAGGTTTTTAACACAAGGGGGATAATAGCTTAGTATGTATGAATTTACATGTAATAGATTCAAGCTTCAAATTTAAAAACCCAAACCCTTAAATATTTTTTTTTTCTCCTTTGTTTTTTAAAAACATTTTCTCTGATCATGGCCATCTAATGGGTTTCAATAATCCATGAGTTTTCTTTTTTTTCTCTCCAGTTATTCTCTTTCATGAAGTAGATGATGGATATATAAACATATTCGATTTCATTGCACTAGTAGGACCTGAGGTACAATGTTGCCGAAAACTCACAGGCAACGATAGCGACGTGAGTGGAATGCAAGACCACAAACTCCATCTTCTGATCGCTCTGTTGTTCCATCCCCAGCGCCGACATGAACTGAACTGCGCGTTTGAACTGATTGTGTCAAAGGGGACCGGAGAAATAAAACGGTTCCTGACTCCGGCTCGTCGAAAATGAACTTGTCCATCCGCATAAGCTCGTCGAAGTCAAGAGATCAAACGCCCGCAGGCTCGCCGTATTCCTGCTCTGTGGGGATTTCCTGTTCAACTCACCCGGTTATTATCTTTAGTGTACAGGTCTTGCTGTACTACTATTTCGCATAAGCCATACAAGGATTGTGTATATTCTATGAAACGGGGGGGATTGGGTTATACACTGGCGAAAATAAATTTGAAAGAACTGCGAGTTTTCGTCACAGTTTCTGCACCTCTATGCAATCGAACGAGAATAATGTGATTAAAGTATTTGTATACGCTGTAATCACAAGAGGGAGCCAAATATATTCAGCAAGCCATCGCCTCAACAAACCTGCTTGACTGCCATTCATTTATCTAAACAATCTTCCCGGAAACTGCTATTTTTACTAAAATTCCTTATATTAAACAATAAATTTCGACTAATAACGTTATTTTATTGTCGTTAAATTAAATGCATTAATAATGCGTTTGTGTCTAGATTCATTTGTACTGTACCTCGACAGAGAGTGAGCACACACGATATACAAATTTTTATTTAAAAAATCTTATGTTTTAATAAATAAATATGTATGTCCAAACGAAATGATGCGCACGACTTTCGTTTGATTAACAAAATAAAATAATTCGCTTGTGAAGACAGACGAATCTGTTATCAAAGTGCTGATCCTTTCATCGCATTAACATCGTACTTACGCACTACTTGTCATTTTCAAAATCAAAAGTTATACATTCCTCGTCTAAACTGCGAGTCCAAGTCGCTG
Source organism: Hiodon alosoides (assembly GCA_025775065.1). Taxonomy (NCBI): domain Eukaryota; kingdom Metazoa; phylum Chordata; class Actinopteri; order Hiodontiformes; family Hiodontidae; genus Hiodon; species Hiodon alosoides. Next base: position 1,625,104 of record JAOYSI010000003.1, on the reverse strand, counting down.
ATGCCCCCTCCTTCTCGGACTGGCATCACCCGCATCCATTTGCAAACCAACAAATGCATTCCACCGTAAATATCATCCAATCGCCTGTGAAAAGGGCGTGTTCGCCTCGCTACAGGTTCCAAAGTGACTGGAGTTTATAACACAGTGAGTGCGGCTGTTTGAGAGAATGCTGCGAGTCGGTGTGGGTGCGCGTGTGGGATTTTTAAACTTTCATCGCATCTCCTCTTAATGTGTCCTCTCTATTTCTGGAATTTGTTTGCACGGAGTAGGAAAAATACGCCTGGCTACAAATGGAAATAAACGCGCTTTTGAGACCGCGTAGGACTGCACCCACAGCGCCCATGCTTTTTTGCAGACTTATTTTCCTTGCCGTGGCTGTGACAGGTAGCGCGTCTGCACAAGGTTTTGACAGTGTTGGGCTATCGTACGCTCTGAGGTCGGAACTCTCGGAGGACGCGGTGCTGGTAGCCAACAATGGGATACGGGTGCCGTTCGGAAGATCGGTATTTATTGATCCGATCAACGATTTGGTGATTCAAGTTCAGCCGGGAGACAGATGCAGCATAACAGTTCTGGATAATGATCCGCTTTCGCAGAGACCCGGGCAGCTTTCTCCAAAAAAGTTTCCTTGCGAATTCGGTCCCAACGACGTGAAGTACTCGCATTTCGGGTCGAGGAGCCCTTCAAAAGACCGTGTACGATTACAACTCAGGTATGACACTCAAACCGAAACCATAATAATACCGTTCATGATGGAAGTAGAGGTCATTTTCACCCAGCTGGAGGTGTTAACCAAAAACATGCCACTTACTGTAGAAAAACTACTTGGCACAAGTAATCCTATTGACAGAAAAAATTTGGAGTTCACTTTCGATAGAAGTGCACAGCAATGCAAGATTTCCTCTTTAGCCAGTGCCAGCTCTTTGCCTAGATATGGGAAACTTATTGATGAGAGCAAACTGGGGAAAATGGTTGACTGCGATGACTTCATTAAATTGGGTATACGCTACCAGCATACATTTGTCCACAAATCACCCAACAGGGATTATATTCCTATGGTTGTGGAATTACAAGACAGGGAGGGCAATCTGCTGAAACAGGAGTTTTTCCAGATTATGGTTCGAATACGCGAGGGAGAGGAGAACACCATCCCCAAACCCAGTTTTGTGGCTATGATGATGATGGAGGTGGATCAGTTTGTCATGACGGCCATAACCCCTGACATGCTGGCGGCCGAAGACACCGAGTCCAACCCTGATGACTTGATCTTTAACATCACCTCTCCTCTCTCCTTCGAAGAAGGTTACGTAGTGAGCACCGACGATCAGAATTTACCGATAACGTCGTTCTATCAGGGGGACCTCAAAGATCTAAAAATAGCCTACAAGCCTCCCTCCGTGGACTCGGATACAGAGAGGATTTTCCAGATTGAGTTTGAGGTGGTGGACACAGAGGGGGCGGTTTCGGACCCCTTCGCTTTCATGATTGTGGTGAAGCCTATGAACACGCTGGCACCTGTGGTGACGAGGAACACGGGGCAGCTACTGTATGAAGGCCAGTCCAGGCCCTTGACCAGCTCAGTCAACCTGGAGATCAGCGACGAGGACAACTTGGAAACCGTGCGAGTCACTGTTATCGACGGCCTGCGTCACGGAGAGCTCACGATTTTGGGTGCCCAGAGGAAATTCTTTACTCCTGCGGACCTCAACGCCGGCGCCGTCGTCTATCAGCACGATGGCAGCGACACCTACAGCGACAATGTCATCTTCAGGATGACGGACGGCAAGAACGAAGTGGAATTCTTGTTCCCGATCACGGTCGTGCCAACTGACGACGAGGCCCCTATTGTAAACGCCAATACTGGTCTGGTGTTGTTCAAGAAACAGATGTTGCCCATCTCCCCGCCTGTGCTGAGCGCAACGGACATCGACTCTGAAGATTCCACCATAAAGTTCACCATTGAGCCTCCCTTTTCCACCATTGGAGAGGTGCTGCTACGTCAGTCTGAAGCTCCGGAAGATCCTTCCTCGTGGAAGTTCAACGCAGAAGACGAGGTGTACGAGAAAATTGTTACAGAGTGGCTGCAGCAGGACATCACAGACGAGAAGCTGTTCTACAGGCATGTGGGGCCACACAGCACCAGTGCGGTTATGGACCAGTTTGTGTTCCGAGTTCAGGACGACAATGACCCGCCTAACCAATCGGAAGAAAGCTCTTTCATTATCAAGGTGCTCCCCATTGACGACATCCCACCCGAGCTCTTCCCCGGCACCACTCTGAAAATGACAGTACACGAGTACCAGCTCACCCACTTCCGCAAGAACTTCCTGCGCTACACGGACCTGGACTCTGAGGACCGGGATCTGAAATACACCATCATCCAGCCGCCCACCGACACGGATGAGAACAGCCCCATTGTGCTCGGATCCATAGTTTTAACCGAGAGACCTGATACGGAAGTGACCGAATTCACCCAGGCGCAGATAAACCACCACAAAATTTCCTACAAGCCGCCAGACCTGGAACTGGGAATAACAGCCCACGTATTGCAGTTTCGCTACACTGTCGAGGATACTGCCGGAAACTCAGTTGGGGGAGAGTTCTCTATTTTCCTGCAGCCGGTCGACAACAAACCCCCTCAGATTACTAACACCGGCTTTACAGTTTTCGAGCGGGGAACGCATGTTATCACAAGCGCTGAACTGGACACCACAGATGCAGACACAGATAGCAGCCGCATTTCGTTCACTCTCAGCCTGCCTCCAAGCCACGGGGTAGTCCGTTACACGTTCACTGACCTGACCAAAGGGGATGCTTTCGGCCTGCAGGACATTTCCAACGGCAGGATCGCTTATGTCCACGACGGTGCTGAATCTACGAATGACTTGTTTCAGTTGGACATTAGCGACGGGGTACATGTTGTAACGATTACAGTCAAGGTGGCCGTTAAGCCCGTCGACGATGAGACGCCAATCATCAGTCTTAAGCCAGGCACCATCGGTTCCCACATGGATGTTTTGGAAAACGGAGCAGCTGAAATTACGGCTAATGTCCTACGGGGGAGGGACGAGGACACCGATGACCTCAGGTTAACCTTTATTGTGGAAGACGCCCCCATTTTTGGGAAAATCCTGGTTAGCGGGGTGCCCTCTAGGAGATTTACCCAGGCTGACATAATCAACGGGTTGGTGGTCTACGCCCACACAAGCGGGGAGATCGGGCTCACCACCAAGGAAGACTACTTCAACTTGACTCTCACTGACATGTCTGACGAGTGGACTGTGGGCGGTAATAAAGTAAACGGGGTCCGTGTGCATGTTACCATCCTCCCAGTGGACAGCCAAGCCCCGAAGGTCACGGTGGGACAGCAGTTCACCGTAGTGGAAGGGGAGAAAAATCTAATTGAGGGCCACCAGATCAGTGCTGAAGATGTCGACACATCCACAGACGACCTCCTCTGCACCATCGTCGTTCAGCCCACCTCGGGGTACCTGGAGAACATCTCTCCGGCTCCCGGCTCGGAGAAGTCCCGGTCTGGGACAGCTATCAGCGCCTTCACCATTAAGGACATCAGGCAGGGCCACATATATTATGTGCAGAGCATTCACAAGGGAGTTGAACCAGTGGAGGACAGATTCACGTTCAGGTGCTCGGATGGCATTAACTTCTCGGAGAGACATTTCTTTCCTATTGTTATCATTCCCTCTAATGACGAAAAGCCAGAAATCTACATGAGGGAGTTTGTAGTTATGGAGGGCATGAATGTTGTCATCGACACACCAATTCTGAATGGTGCAGATGCTGACATCCCTTCCAATGAACTGACGTTTGTCATCGTCAGACCACCTAAGCATGGCTACATACTAAATCAGGCAGTCACTGGATCAATCCCAGTCAACAACTTCACCCTCGACCAGATCAGAGAGGCCTCGAGTATCGTTTACGAGCATGACGATTCAGAGACCACAGAGGACAGCTTTGTCCTACTTCTTACAGATGGAAAATTCACAGTGGAGAAAACTGTCATTATCATGATCATCCCAGTAGACGACGAAACCCCACGGATGGCCATAAACGATGGTCTGGAGATCGAGATAGGTGAAACTAAAATAATCAACAACAAAGTCTTAAAGGCTACAGATTTAGACTCTGAGGACAGTATGCTGACCTATGTAATACGCTATGGACCGGGTCAGGGTTTCTTGCAAAGGAAAACCCCTTTTGGATTACCAGAAAACATCACAGTTGGCATGAACTTTACACAGAGTGAGGTGGACCAGGGGCTCATTATCTATATTCAAAACGGACAGGAGGGCATCCGTGACCTCATTAAGTTTGATGTCACCGATGGCCTAAATCCACTCATCGACAGGTACTTTTACATCACCGTCGGCAGCATTGATATGGTGTTCCCAGATGTCGTGAGCAAAGGAGTCTCCCTCAAGGAGGGCGGGAGGGTGACCCTCACCACCGACCTGCTCAGCACCAGCGACCTGAACAGCCCGGACGAAAACCTGGTCTTCACCATCACCAGGGCCCCCGTGCGAGGCCACCTGGAATGCACCGACACGCCCGGAATGCCCATCACTTCCTTTACCCAGCTCCAGCTAGCCGGGAGCAAAATCTACTACACGCACACGTCGGACGACGAGGTGAAGATGGACAGCTTTGAGTTTGAGGTGACGGACGGCTACAATCCCGTGTTCCGCACGTTCCGTGTGTCCATTGTGGATGTGGACAACAAAAAGCCCGTCCTGACTGTGCACGGGCTGACGGTGACCGAGGGCGAGAACAAGCTGATCACACCCTTCGAGCTGACCGCGGAGGACCGGGACACGGCAGACCGCCTGCTAAGGTTCACTGTCACCCAGGTGCCCATCCACGGCCGGCTGCTTTTCAACAGCACCCGTCCCATCACCTCCTTCACCAAGCACGACCTGAACGAGAACCTGATCAGCTACAAGCATGACGGCACCGAATCTACCGAGGACAGCTTCTCCTTCACCGTCACCGACGGCACCCACACCGACTTCTACGTCTTCCCCGACACCGTGTTTGAGACCCGTAAACCGCAGGTTATGAAGATCACCATCGTGTCCATTGACAACGGGGTTCCACAGATTGTGGTCAACAAGGGCGCTCCTACTCTGAGGGTTCTGTCAACGGGACAGCTGGGATTCTTGATCACTAGCAAGTCACTGAAGGCTGTGGACAGAGACAGCACCAAGCACTCCCTGGTCTTCAAGATCACCACGGGCCCGCAGCACGGTTACCTCATCAACCTGGGCAAAGGCAATGCCACTGTCACCACATTCACACAAGGTAACGTAAAGTCCTCGATGTTGTCACAATTTAAACCACAGCTTTGTTTAAAATATATATATTACTTATGGTTACACAGAACAGTGGTTTGCTATGACACATGTTTATGCATTAGAAGCAGAATTATCTTCTCTAGTGAGCTGCTGCACTTTGTCGTATCTTGAGAAAAATAAACCTGAACTGTGATTTACAATGTAAGCTGTGGCAGTTATGGCAGTTATGGCAGTTATGTCTCCGCAGAGAAAAGAGGCAAGTGGCCGTCGTTGAATGCTAGCTTAAACCCTGCTTCGCAACAAACAAGTTTAATTACAGTTAACAACAGCTGTGGTTTTAGTTCACCAGTCTTCCTTTGTTAAAACATACCTTATCAAACACACAGGATTCGAAATGACCTATAAGTGTATTTGTGAAATCTATTTATTAATCAAGGTATAAACTGTGAAATCAGTCCATTTCAATATACAGTATATATTACAAAATATATTTATCTGGTTAAAGTGCTGGCCCACAACTGTAAATAGATGTGTCCAAAAAATCCAATAGTCTTTACAGCTTTTGTGAGTAATCTGGCAATGATACCCTCGTGCAGGTTCTTATTTTGGATGATATGCACAAAAATAAGTAAAGCTCTATAGATACACAGTTTGTTAGTCTGCAGAGTTCAGAGAGAACTAATGCAGGAGAATAGAAGACCTAATTTAGCCCACTAAGACATTGCAGAATTGTTGCTGGACCCTGCCCAGAGTGATGGCGTTTGTAACTGCTGCTTTTCCCATCTCCATTTTATGTAATTCATCCGGAATTATGAAACTGTTTAGTGGATACGAATTAAGGTGACTTCACACATCAGGAGGTGTCACTAAAGTGAAACATGGAAAACATGTGAACTGATGAGCCAGGTGGCGTGAGTGTGAACTATGTGTTGGCTCCACTCAGATTGGCAGACATGGTGGGGGGGGGGGGGGTAATTGGCAAACGGCCCCAAACCACAAGTGGCCAGCCCTGCTCTATTTACTGATTCCATCCGCTGCCTCGCGAACCGCGAGGCGCTCCCTAAATATTTCACAAAGAGAGATCGCTTGGATAAACAGATGCAGAGATGTTCCAGCGCATGCTGAAAAGTGAGGGGGTTCCCATTTTTTTTACAAGCCCGCCTTCTTTATCATCAAATGCTGAAGATGCTGAGGGTGATAAACTTCACAGGGGTCCTGCGCCATGGTGTTGATAATTAAATAAAACAGACCAGGTGAAGACGACTTGGGACAAAAGAGATCTCTTTCCCTTCTGGTGTTGTGGCTAGTTTCTGAGACTCGTTGTCTCGCCTTGTCATTAAAGAGCACCTGTCCCGTCAGAATGTTCATCATCTTGTTTTTAATATGTTACTCTGCAGGCGTCCCATCCTCTTGGGAACAATGTTAAACCAACTGGAATGAACCTTTTGGGGCATTTCAGCATTAGCGGCTGCTGCAAATAACTGAATGATCTCTACTTAGTACATATCTCAGAAAAACAAAACATGCATTACGACCTACTGATTGTGCCGTGCTTGGCTGTTTAAATATTTGTGGAGGAAACTAGAGAAGCCACTTAGTTTTTAATGGGTGTTGGGCCCAAGTTCAAAGTAGAAGTTGTAGTGGAAACGTCTCATAATTGATTTGAAAGCCTGACTGCCAGCATCTGCTGTGATAGGAACTTGACGGTCCGTAAACACGAAAGTGTGAAGCTGTGAGTAAGATGGAACCATTTCCATCCAGTTGTCCAGCTATTCGGGTGGAAACATCACAACGCCGTGAGTTGCGATTGCACTGACCACGTGTGAAGGAATCGTGAGAGCGACTCAAACTGTGTCCTTCTTCCCCAGCCGACCTGGACGACATGAAGATCTGCTATGCTCTTGGCGATGGAGGAAACGCCACTTCCGATGTCTTCCACTTCTCCGTGGAGGATAACGGTAAGAGATCGGGGGAAAAAAAAAAGAAAAAGAAAAAAACCCACCCGTTGACCTTTGTTAACGGCTTGAGTACACTCCGGCCAGCAAGGCTGTCACTTGAACAAAGTCAAGGGCGGCTGGCCTCTAAGCTTGAGCTGAAGATGGCAGCTGCTCTCCTGCAGGCTAATTAGTGCTGGGCTTTCGAAACGAATCTCAGCAATCGCAGCAGCAGTCAGTCTGAACAATGCCCAGCGGCTCGTCCTTATTATAGGATCACAAAGTCTGTTTCAAGTGAGCTGAAAATAAAGATGCCCGATATTTTTTCGATGACTGACAAACGATCTTGTGTATTGTAATACGTTATTGATGAAAGCCCTTATGTACATAGAGAAGGGGGCGGTGGTGGTGGTGGTGGTGGGGGTCTAAGGATCCAGCTAAGGGGGCTTTTGTGTAAGACATTTTCATATTTTCGTCCGATATGAGTTTTATTTGTAGTTATTTATAGCTTACAGATGTAAAAGGGAAGGAAGAAGAGTGAATCACAATGGATGGTTTACAGTAGTAACTAAAGATAAGCCTTGCAGTAAGGCTGGGAAGCGTGGCATTCGATCAGCTTCGAACAGACGGACAGGGGTGTCTGTCGGGAGGAATCTTCAGTCGCTGTTACTTGTTCTGGCATGATATTTTCAAGGCTGCTTGTACTTAGAGGGACAATTTTACACCACAGTCTATACATGGTTTTAAGCGAATATTTATGAGTACTGAACACCAGTTCTTCTCCATGACTCGCAACCCAAAAAACGTAAAAATGTTTGTGCAAAAATTGTTGTTTTTATCACATCAAAGGAAGTGTGTGCATATGTGTGCGTGTGCATGTGTACGTGTGAGTGGGTTTACGAGCATAAAATGCAGCACTTTTACAGTCTAAAAGTGATGCACAAAAATTCTCCAATTAGCCTCAAAGTCAAGAACAGTTTCTCTCTCTGGGAAGTCCCATGTTGCCATAAAATAGTTTTTCTTCAAAATACAAGCGAGTCTAAGGAGGTCGAAAGACCCTCAGCACAAATATCTCTTTGATATTTAAGACCAGAGGCAAGACAGCAAATAATTAGAGCCTGTGGCCTGATCTAGTAGTTTCTCCTCCGGGCTAGACGGGCAATTAAGTGCAATATTAGAAGGCTCTTTTGAATGGGCAGAGTGGGAATGAGACGAAACAGGTGTCCACGCTAGTACGGTGCTCTCCGCTGGGGGCCAAGGTTTTACTGTATTTAGGGTGCTTTTACAGCTCCGTTCACAGGCTCCGCCCTGTGATTTGGGCCCCTTGTCATCAGAAGAAGAAGAAAAAAATGCTGCAAGCGCTGTGTGTCAGGGAAGAAGCCCTAATTTGGGGAGAATGAATTGGTCCTCAATGGCGGCGCTGGGTCTGCACTGAAGGACCGTAGGGGGGGGGGGGGGCGGGGGAGCGGCGTTGTTCACAGAGAGAGAAGCTGTGGAAGATGTCCTCAGCCTTATCGCTTTGACACCAGGAGTGGTTTCACCTCACCTGCCTTGGGAGAGAGGCCGGATTGTGGAATAACCTCACCCCTCTTTTCCGCACGCAGGAATCCACAAAATTAAAGGGCTGTGACCCCTTTGGAACGCAACTCCTCTTCACTCTTTACCTGTTTGTTCTTATACCTGGATTGGTTTGTGCCGACCCCACTGGTTGCAGAAAAGGCAACAGACTTACAGTTTTGATTCAGGCGTTTTCCATTGTGAAGGTTAGAGATGATTAGCCAGCATTTAAAATCCGGAGAATTCATTAGCTAACTAATTAGAGTATATAAAGGGACAATCGCCCCTTCTTTGGGTGACAGGAATACCCCAGTCTGAGGGCTGGTAATTCAGATCCAGCCAAAACGATCGCTTCGCTTTGATCATATTCAGCGCTTCTGCAGGGCCATTGGCCCGGGGCCCTGGTTCTGCCAGCTCCTCGCTCGGCTCAGCTGTGGCTCAGAACCCTTGAAGGTCAGAGCGCGGGGGCGGGAGTGTCCGTTTGAACACCGGTCTCGGTAGCGCCGGGGGGCCTTCTGCAACCAAAAATCAGTATAGGATCTTAA
>JAOYSI010000003.1:1594362-1615653 GCA_025775065.1 Hiodon alosoides | reverse complement strand
CCATGCCTTTATGGACCTTGCTTTGTGCACTGGGGCACAGTCATGATGGAACAGAAAAGGGCCTTCCCCAAACTGTTCACACAAAGTTGGAAGCATATCATTTTCCAAAATGTCTTGGTAAGCTAACATTTGTCTTAAGTGGAACTAAGTTGCCTAGGCCAACCCCAGAAAAACAACCCCATAGCATTATCCCTCCTCCATCAAACTTTACAGTTAGCACAATGCAGTCAGGCAGGAAACGTTCTCCTAGAATTTGCCAAACCCAGACTCATCCATCAGACTGAAGCTCCTGGTGCACAGTTTTTGTGCTGATATTAATGCCCGAGGAGGTTTGGAACTCTGCAGTTATTGAGTCAGCAGAGCGTTGGAGATATGTTTGCAATAATACCACTTACAGTTGATTGTGTAATATTTAGAGAAGATATTATATTACACTATTATAGTACCACACTCAAATTCAGTGAGCTCTTTGGAACGACCCATCCTTTCACAAATGTTTGTAAAGGCATACTGCATGGCTAGGTGCTTGATTTTACACCTGTGGAAATGGGACTGAATGAAACACCTGAATTCAATGATTAAGAGGTGTGGCCCAATACTTTTGTCCATGTAGTGTAGCTTAGGTGCAGGATGAGTGTTTCAGTTTTTGTCCAGCAAAACCCCAGTTCACTGCCCACACACATATTATAGCAAGAAAATATATAAATTTACATTTATGGGGGTCGTCGTTTTGGCAATCACTGCATTTAATTTTAGTAAACTCAAACATGTTTCCCTGTTTACGTTGCACCGATGAGCCTAACTAGTGGCTTATCAGTAACCCCAAACAGGTTTCGTCCTGTTTACGCTGCACTGATGAACCCCAAACAGGGCCCTAATATCCCAATATACAATAAGTAACACGTCTGTTTATATAATATTGTAACGGGGATGGCCGGCAGCGCTTCCCCCGCCAATGGGCTTTAGCCATCCCCGTAGGGGCTGCTGGGAAACCTGGCTCCCGGGACTTAAAGCGTTGTAAATAATGTGTTCTATGTGCCGGTTATATTTAATGTTAATGGCAAATGTGTTGTTTAGGTAATCACCATGTAATGAGTTTGTGTAGTTGAGACCCAGTGCCCTCACCGCGGACGGGTTTATATGTGCAGGTCAGGGCTCTCTGTATTTTCTCCATGTTCGACAGTTCTTTCCGCTGCCAGTTCTGCCTTTATAAAGGCGGTCGTAAGCGCATGCGTGAAATAAAGAACACGTTTTTCTGTTAATCAGTGTCTGACTCCATGCTTGAACCCAGCAGAGTAGTATCACTCCGAGAAAACGCTACTGAACGCTACTCTAGTGAACCTGTTTAGGAGAGTTTGAAAATAGCACTTTAATTATGATTTATGGGCCGTCACATAATGTTATTAGCAATGGGTTCCCTAAACGCATCTAGCATCATTGAGTTTGACTAATGCAAAGTATTACAACTTTGTTTTAGTGTCACTTTTCCTTTTCAGTGTGAAATGTTATATTAAAGTTAAATCTGATTGTTCAACTTTGCTGGGTTTACAATAAATATTACAGCAATTATTTTAATTGATCAACCCTCATTCCTTCTTGCTGCCATTTGCTTCCATCTTCAAATGGGATGAGCTGATCTTTCTTATATGGCAATGGGTGTGAACCGACTTAACCGACTGCAACTTGGAGGAAAAGTTGTGTTTAATATTGAAGGCATGACCACCCACCATGCCTATTTCATAGTAGGAGAAATGCTGGGATGGGGATTGAAGTTGTTAAACCATTTTTGAAGCACAATGTAACATTAAAACATTCATAAGAAAGCAGAAGATTTTTTTAAAACTTTTTTTTTTTTTATGTACAACCTATAGATTAAACAATAGCTTAAAAATTCCAAATCTGCTATTCCGTATTCTGTGCAAACATTCAATAACGAGGTGTAACAAATTAACTTGAGATTATATTAAATATAACATATTAATTCATATTAATTGTGATATTACAATTATAACTAGGCTAATTTAATTTAATAGCTTTTAGTAGTACAGTATTATTATATTTTTTATTATAACTTTTTTATTTGTGTTCTACATTTTGGATGTTACATTTGTTACAAAAAATGTTTTTATTTAAGTTTTTTTCACTCACTAGAACTGAAAAGCTTCTCTTGTTTCTTAAGCACTCCCCAGTTCACATAGCAAATAAAATGATATATAAAATAAAATGGAATAAAATAATATGAGCGGCAGAACATGAAACAAATCAGTCAACAGCAACTTTCTTATCTAGCTGTTATTTCAGAGTTCGTATTTAGCTCCATTACAGCATTCACATGAAGGGTTTTTAAAGGTAGTGTTCTGAGTTTGCTCAGATTGAATATGCTGATTAACTCATAAAACTGTTGGTAAATAATCATTGTTAATCCTTAAATCCTGGGACTCAGAAGGCAAATCCTAGTTTGCGCAACGCTGCTCTGGAGAAATAAACAATTAATCCAAAGTAAAACAAAAATCTAAGGTGTATATTACTCCACTTAAAATTCTGTTACAGCGGGATATTTTTTATTAATCAAAGGTAGAAGACACCTGCTGGAGAAAGCCACATGACCTCAATTGGATCATTTAATATCCAGAGAAGATTAAATCGGCATTTTAATTAGATAAATTACCACTCATATTGTTCCTCATACTACTGTTAATACAGTGCCTATAAAAAGTATTCACACCCCTTGGAAGTTTTTATATTTTATTTGTTTTAAATATTGGATCATAGTGAACTCCATTTGACTTTTTTGAGACTGATCAACAGAAAAATAGTCTTTCATATCAAAGTCAAAATACATTTCTACCAATTAGTCTAAATAACAAATGTTAAACACAAAATAATTGGTTGCATAAGTATTCACCCCCTTCAAGTCAGTATTTAGCAGATGCAACTTTGGCAGCAATTACAGCCTTGAGCCTGCAATTTTTCCCCATTCTTATTTGCAAAACTGTTCAAGCTCAGATAGGTTGCATTGGGATCTTGAGTATTTTGCAGCATCCATTTATCCTCTACTTTACAAGCCTCCCAGGGCATGATGCAGAGAAGCATCCCCACAGCATGATGCTACCACCACCATGCTTCACGGTGGGGATGGTGTATTTTTGGTTATGTGTGGTGTTTGGTTTGAACCAAACATAGCATCTGGTTTGATGGCCAAAAAGCTCAATTGTGGTCTCATCAGACCATAGTATCTTTTTCCAGACTTCAGAGTCTCCCACATGCCTTCTGGCAAACTCTAGTCAAGATTTCCTTTGTTTCGTTTTATTCCCCAGTAGAGGCTTTCACTTTGCCACTCTCCCAAAACTGTGACTGATAAAGAACCCGGGCAACAGTTGTATGCACAGTCTCTCCCATCTCAGCCACTGAAGCTTGTAAGTCCTTCAGAGGAGTCATAGGTCTCTTATTGGCCTCCCTCACTAGTCGCCTTCTTGTACGGTCACTCATTTTTTGAGGACGGCCTGCTCTAGACAGATTTACTGTTGTACAATACTTTTTCCATTTCTTAATTATTGACTTCACGGTACTCTGAGGGATATTCAGGGCCATGGAAATTTTCTTGTATCAATCCCCTGATTTATGTTTATGAATAACCTTTTCGACGATCTGCTTGGAGTGTTCTTTTGTCTTCATGGTGTTGTTTTTCCCAAGAAACTTACTCACCAGTAATTGGACCTTCCAGGGACGGGTGTATTTATAATCACTTTAATCAATCACATTGACTGTGCACAGGTGATCTCCATTTAATCAGCTGTGCAAATTCTAAAACCATTTTGCTGCACAGTGATGATTTAGGTGAGTTGAATACTTATGTAACCAATTATTTTGTGTTTAATATTTGTTATTTAGACTAATTGGTAGAAATTAATTTTGACTTTGATATGAAAGTCTTTTTCTGTCAAAAAAGTCAAATTAACTATGATTAACTACGATTCAATATTTAAAACAAGTAAAATATAAAAACACCAAAGGGGCGTTAATTATTTTTATAGGCACTGTAAAATAGGCATAAATTTAAAAAAAAGCATTAAGAGGTGTAATAAAGTAAGAACCACATGTGCCCTTTCTTTTGATGACTCTGCATCTCATTACCTGTGTTGAAAGCAGTGAAGATGCTAAACATGCATAGCGAGCTGGTGGGATGGAGCAGTTAGTTTAATCCCCTGCTGAATCACCCCATTCATTTTCTCTTCAAGGAGCCCCACATGGCCATCTCACTTTTCCGGGCAGTTGCCTTTACACAGAAAAAGTGAGCCGTCCCACATTTGGAACACAGATATATGTTCCTTGGAATGCTCCATGAGCCGCCCTAGTATAAATGTGGGCTCATTTGGTGCGATGGCAGGGTTTGGTATTGCTTCCTGGATCACCAGGCATACCGATGTACTTCTACATTAATTAAATGAATACTTACAAATGATAATGCTAGTCACTTCAGATCACTACCTTAAGATGAATTAGCGTAGGGAAAATAACTGGTGTTCACTGGCCTCACCAAAATCTAATTGTAGTAGTAATAATAATAATAATAATAATAATAATAATAATTACTGGGATTAAAAGTAAACCTACATTTTGTGTACAAATAGATTTAGCCATGCCTTGCTGATTTTTCAGGATGTTAACACATTTTTTAAATGAATAAGTATTTATTTGACTTGCACGCAACCTGGGTGATGACTTTCATAGCTAAATTTCTGTGAAGAGAAAGGTAGATTTTAACGATTTCTTGAGAGAAATTTGAGTGATCCTCTCTCCCAATAATAGGCTTGGGCAGTGTTACTTCACACTTCCACACTTTATCTGCCACTGTTTTTCTTGTAGATGTTTCTGTCACATGTTCCTGACACGAATATGTCACAGAATCCACTAAAATATATTGCTTGTTGCAGATTCTTTAAATTGATGTTCTAAATTAAATAAATAAATAAACAATACTCACAATTAAATGTTTCAACCGAGGTTTATGTGAAAAGCAATATAATGCTTACACTCTGTCTTATTTCAACGTCAAATCTGCCTCATTGGCATGGCCATAATATTCAGCTAATGGAGAATAAAGTGTGAACTTGTGAATGACACTCTCCAAAGCCTGTGATTGGGAACAGGAGTAGGAAAAGAAAATAATATATATACTAAAAGCTGCCGTCTGTCTGACTGACAACTGTACTGCATTAAGCTTGCTCACATGGTTTTCTGTTGTGGCAAAGCCAACATGACACCTCTTCAAAGCTCTTTAAACACAAAATCCCCATATTAACCGGAAACATCAGAAAGTCTGGAGTCTGCAAGCCATCTTTCTAGTTTATCACAAGAATATATATATATATATATATATATATAATGCTTTAAACACTTCAGTTCAGTGTCTTTTTTGGTAGATGCTATGGAAAAGAGAAACATGCAAAAGCGTATTTGTGACACAATACACTCAGAGCCTTATCTCAAACATTTCAGTGACTTATTAATGGGAGGTATTAAACATGGCATTTTGCAAGAAGGAAAAATTTAAACCACTGTAGTCGCTATCAGAACTCGTACTGGTCAGGGCGCCTAAGAGAACTGGTAAGGTCTTGAAATCATCCTTTTTAATAGAGTTGTGTAATTCTAACAGCCTGTGCCTCATCTCATGAATAATTTCCAGGGCCAATGGGTATCTTGATATACGTGGTGTATAGCTGACCTTTACAAGCAATAAACCCAGTTGACTGCCTAGATAAACATAAAACCTAAAGGGTAATTCGGAGGAAAATTGTCTCCATCAATTTAGCAGGCCTGTTACAGCCTATGTCTGGAGGATTTGCTAATATGGAGCATGTTAATGGATATTGGAAAGGGGTGCATAAATATTCCTCTGAAACAAATCAAATTCAGTGTGTGTGATGGTGAGTGCATTTTACATGTTAGATACAGAGCAACTGTCAATTTTGTCAGTTTGTGAGTTTTGTTTCTTCTTTTCTTGGTAAAATTTAAAGACAATTAAAGCACAGTTTGTCAAGCTTATAGGGTATAAATTATAATAATTGATATGATAAATGACAGGTCTCAGTTCTAAAAAGGTTCAAAATAGGTCACACATCTCCCAATGTTTCCCAGTACTTTACAAAAATTTTAAAATGAAGACAAACGATTTCCTGGATAGTAAGGGTATTTAAAGAGATATATGGCTCTTTTTCTGGTTGTTTCTGCTGACTATAATTTAAGTTGTGAGTTTCAGTTTACTGCAGTTACGTATTTGAATATGTAATATTATTCAATATTGTATTGTTTTTTTTGGCACTCACAGGAATTAGTCTGCTTTGTTAAGCTTCTATTAAGCCCAAAAAATGATTGACATGGCTCACTTTCTATGAAAAGCAATAATGCACATTTTAGGGACACTTAGGAGAAATCAGATCTCTCTCCTCTCTCAACTTTAAATTTGAACATCATGAAAAAAAGCAAATGTATTTTTCATAGCTGATGCCATACCTGCATGAGAAAGATTGAAACAATTTTCCAAGAAGAAAGGGAAAAAACTGCTCCAAGCAGGTATACCAATCTGAGACGTATCCCATATGATTAAGGGTCTAAATGAAATAAGGATAATTAATTTTTTCGATTTTTTAATGAAATTTACCTAATCTCACCAGAAGAAGTTATCAGTTTGGGAATTGCAGTTTTGAATAAAAAATGTTTTTAAAAAAAAAAAACGTTTGCATTTTTAATTCAATGGTCCGTGGCGGAACAGTCTGGATATTTTTGCAAGAGACAGCAGCCAACTATTCTTCCACAATGGAGAAATGGACCAAGAAGAGAAACAATATTGGAAAAAGTAAATAAAATCAAAACAATGCGTGTAAAACAACTTACTGAGCTGAGGCGCAATGTAGCTAGTTAAGGGTTTTACTTTTCACAATGGGAAGTAAGCAGCGGAAACAAAAGACTTAAAATAAATTGTAATTGTATATTTTGATTTGTCACCGTAAATAGCAAAAGATATAGCAAAGATATTCATATTTATTAATTCTGAAGATACACAAAAAAATGACCAGTAACCATTTTAAGTTTCATGACAGTTTCGAACAGCAGAGATTTCAAATTTGGGGTTACGAAGCAGTTTTGGCTGTTTCCCACTCTCAGCAAAACATGGTCATAAATATCTAGAACCTTCTTTTTGCAAGATATCCTCAACTCCCCCCAAATCCAGTCGGTTAAATGAAACATCCTTAATATAATTATCTGTAATCCCTCCTACATTACTTATATAGGGCAGCTTTAAAAAACAACTGGATTGGGGAACTTGAGTCTCTGTTTTAAAGGGAAATTTCAGCCTAGTTACGGTATTATGACTATTATTAAAAAAACGTCATGTTTTTGTCATAAGAATAAAAAAAATTCCCTCCCCACAATCTAGAATGAGCATATTTTTTATTTCACCGTTACAATCCGAAAGTGTTGACTTACAGGGTTTTCATCCACTATTGGAATTCGACAAGAATTGGCATTCATAGCAATATACTGCCCCTTTAGGCAGAAGAGATTTAGCCAAAAATTTGTGGCCCCCTTTCTCAGGACTAACAAAGCCAATGCAACTGTATACCTACTACAAACAGCACACGCCTATATGTACATACATTTTTACATTATAAACAGTGACCATTATTCTAGTTATTTGGCGATATACTGTGCCTCATATTTTTTTTCATAATGAAGTTTGGAGTTGTAATTTTTAAATTAAATTTACAATTAATTGAAAAAAATAAATGGCAGTGGCATACGCGACAACATTATCTGGTGAAGAGGGTGTCAATCAAATAAATGTATGGAGTAAATCTGTGTCTGTATGAGTTGTATGAGAGTTAGAATGGCAAGCTGCGTTCCTCAGAAGCCCAGATGTTTCAGCAGGGTAACACACTGTTTTTCTGCATCGGAGATAAGACAGATGGCATTTTGGAGCTGAGCGCACAGTGTGTGACGCAGTCCAGAAAAATTTCACAGAATATACTTCACCAGCAAGAGGCCATTTACTGGAGGGTGAAACTCGATTGGAGAAAGCAAGAACCAGAAAAAAAGTAAACTCAGACTCAAAATAGAGCAGACATATAGGCTTTGTGCTGGTCCAAGCTTATCATACAGGAGGTGGACAGTGTAGAGAAGAAGGGTCTGTTCTGGTTCAAGATTATCATACAAGAGGTGGGAAATGTAGACAAAGCAGTTTGTGCTGGTCCAAGCTCATCATACAAGAGGTGGGCAGGGTAGACAATGATAGTTTGTTCTGGTTCCAGCTTATCATACAATAGGTGGATAGTATAGACAAAGAGGGTTGTGCTGGTCCAAGCTTATCATACAAGAGGTGGGCAGTGGAGACAAAGAGGGTCTTTTCTGGTCCAGGGTAATCATACAAGAGGTGGATAGTATAGACAAAGAGGGTTTGTGCTGGCCCAAGCTCATCATACAAGAGATGGGCAGGGTAGACAAAGAGGGTCTGTTCTGGTCTAGGCTCATCATACAAGAGGCGGGCAGTGTAGACAAAGAAGGTTTATTCTGGTTCCAGCTTATCATACAAGAGGTGGATAGTATAGACAAAGAGGGTTGTGCTGGTCCAAGCTTATCATACAAGAGGTGGGCAGTGTAGACAAAGCAGTTTGTGCTGGTACAAGCTCAGCAAACAAGAGGTGGGCAGGGTAGAAAAAGAGGGTCTTGTCTGATCCAGGCTCATCATACAAGAGGTGGGCAGTGTAGACAAAGCAGTTTGTGCTGGTACAAGCTCAGCAAACAAGAGGTGGGCAGGGTAGAAAAAGAGGGTCTTGTCTGATCCAGGCTCATCATACAAGAGGTGGGCAGTGTAGACACAGAGGGTTTGTGCTTGTCCAAGCTCATCATACAAGAGGTGGGAGGGTAGAAAAAGAGGGTCTTGTCTGATCCAGGCTCATCATACAAGAGGTGGGCAGTGTAGACACAGAGGGTTTGTGCTTGTCCAAGCTCATCATACAAGAGGTGGGAGGGTAGAAAAAGAGGGTCTGTTCTGATCCAGGCTCATCATACAAGAGGTGGGCAGGGGAGAAAAAGAGGGTCTGTTCTGATCCAGGCTCATCATACAAGAGGTGGGCAGTGGAGACAAAGCAGTTTGTGCTGGTTAATTCCAATGCGAAACCTTTAAGCTGAAAATTACAAATATTGTTTGTCTAATACATGGAACTCTAACATTGTTGAGGAGGGTTTCAAGCTACATGTTTTGTACATTACTGCAGCGACTGTATCAGCAATTCCCATCAGGGGTTTTACTTATATAGGCTGTAGATTTGTAGAGTTTTTTAAGTTTCAACTATAGTAAAAACAATTTAAAAAAACTTAAAAAAAACATAAAGCTATACTGCAGCCTCCTATACTACAGTTGTGACCCACTTCTCGCAAATGGATGTTATGCTAGACCACAATTACTCAATAAATTCACCTGACCTAAGTTCACTGTAGCAGTAAATTCTGCAGTGGCTCATATGATAATTTGATGACCAATTAGACTCACAGGTCATTCAAATTTAGGACCTCACAATGTGGGAACTGAATTATTGCTTCTAACTTCTGACCAAAATTGTTCATTGTTTGCTTATAGAGTTGTGAAAGTGTTAATTTGTTTATCATGGCCGAGCTCTTTCCACATTTAGCAACCATGTTATTTGTTATTTTTCTGAACAACAAGCTTATATGATATTAAATGTGACATTAATCACTATGCACTAACATGTTCACATTCTGCATACCAATGGTCATTAACAGAATGATCCTGACAAAATGCATCCAGACAGAATCATTGTGCCTGCTACCACATAGAATAGGTGCCATTTTCTGTCTTTTACTGTGGGGTTCAGCGTAATGAATAATTTTAATGACATGTAGAAAAGGGTTATTTTTTATGGTAGTGCTGTCCTTCGGGATAATGTCAGGATAACCCGAGTAAATCACTTTTACGGTTTCCCAGCTGGATGGCGTTGCTGCTGAAAATCTGATGATGAAATGAATTCAGGATCAGACCTTATTCCACTGAGTGGATGTTAAAAAATGTTATTAAACAAACTTGTTTAATAAGTATCCAATCAAAGGCACCATATTGAGCAGATTGTTACTTTTATGTTATAATATCAGTCCCCTTAATTATACAGGGGGCAGATAACATATAACAACATAAAGCAACAAAAATCCATTGGTTTAGACATTTGTTTAATCCACTGTATACTTGATGATCGATTTACATTATAAAAAGAACAAAGAATATTGGATCTTTCTAATTAATTGAGGAATAAACCAATTTAAACAATTTGCATTACTTTACAGGCAAAATGACGCTCACAGAATGCACTGTAGTTGAACTGTAGAAGCCTCGTGCAAATTCAAACTGACAATTCCCAGAGGACCTTTGGAGTCATTTTGATTTTGCTTTCCTACCATTCCATGTTCTATTTTGTGCAAATCACTATTCCATTACCAGTGATTTCAACCTTCTGTGCAAAATTCTGTGAGGTGGCCTAAAAAAGGCAGAGCAGTGCTCCTGTTCTTGGATAAGCCCTCTACATGACACCCCTGGTCTTTGTGTGTTACACAGAGCTGAAGCCCCATCTACGGCTCAGGAGGAGAAGTGCAGCTGCTATTGCCATGGAGACAGACCGGCCTGGTTGGTTTTTCTTGAGCGTTCCATTCTATGGCACAAACCGTGAATAGGGCCCGCCATCTAAACATTATGTATTGTTGTTTCCGTTAAAGTGTGGTGTACATGAGTATTATTAAGCATTGGCTTCGAATACATTTGAATGAGACGGTAAACAGGATGTCCTGCCATAGGTTGCAGTCCTCTGTCCTGTTCACAGAGGTCTCTCACAAGACTGGGAAGGATATAGTGATTTCTTTGAGGAAGCTGACAATTACAAAAACTAGCTCACCAGGGACAAAAAAGTGATCTGGAACGCATTGTGTTGTCATTTATTTTGTCTGTTTGTCTCATCTGTAGGAGAGACCGGGGATAGTTGTAACATTTTGGACATTTCTGTCTGTATCTTGAAGCTCTTTTAAGCCAGTGCATTCAAACTTGTATCCAAACTAGTTACATGTGTCTGCTATTAGATTGCGTAGCTGTCATATCTGTTACACAAACAAAAAATGCATGATTTAGTCTCAAACACAAGAAGTAAATTGTTACAATTCACCCCATAGTCTTGGTTAGTTGTAAAATACCCTGGGGTGAAATGTAACATTATGATATACCCTGGGGTGAATTGTAACATTATAAAATAAAGATTATGACAAACATGTTATATTGAAAGCTTTTTATTCAAAACTTACTACTTTTTAACATAATTGGCATGTGTGTGTATGTGTGTGTGTGTGTGTGTGTGTGTGTCTGAGTGAAGTATGTTAGTTACGGTCAGTCATAGTAGTGTGACAATTGAATATAATACATTTTAACAAAACGGTGGTGACAGACATATGAAGTGCAGGCCTCATGGGTACACAGAGTAGCCTACAGGTTTTACACTAAGATATGAACAGTGTCTGTTTGTGCCAAGTTGTTAGTCACCATCAGAGTCACAGTGGTGACAGATGTATGGCACTCCTGGAGTGCAGGCTTCATGGGCCCACAGACTACAGGTCAAACACCGAACCTGATCTTCTTCTGGCTTTGAGTTATTGAAGTGTTCCATGCACACAATACAGAAAATCTCATCAGCATCTGAGGAATTTGTGTCCTGTGGCTCGATGTTATGCATTTTCAGATTTCAAACTGAGCATATCCAGAGTGAATCAGGTGATTTGTAAGTTGTTCCTGATTGGATAAATTGGAAGTGTCCAATGTTACAACCATCCCCGGTCTCCCCTACTGAAACTTAGAGCCACCTCTGTATTTAGCTTATTTATTGACTTGGAAGTGCTATGCTCATGTTCAAGTCCAATGCTATTGGCGTTCAAATTTAACAGATACCTCTTCAATCACATGTAATACCATTATAACTTGTGGCTTGAGATGTTAATTAGACTTTCTTTTTTTTTTTATGTTGAGCTAACTTTACCCTCAACCTCTTCTTTTACAGCAACATTGCAGATGTTTCATACCTAAACACATACTGTATTTCTAAATTTCTAAAAACAAATCATTTCAAGATTGTCTGTTGAATTGTGCACAGCGGATTACCAAATTTTTATGCGTCTTAAGTCTTAATTGAAAAGCACAAAGACAGAAAACAGAATCCTAATATTTACCTGAGTAGAAAGATGAACTCAGACTACCAATGTTTCAAGGAAATTGTTTGTCATAGACCATGTATTTCTGCGAGTTTTTGTATTATATTATTATTGACTTGTTTTCGGCTGAACCAAAAATAAAGTATTTGCATATTGTTATTCTTTTTTATGGTAAGGATACATTTGAAACTTCAGTAGCATTTATACAACTTACAACTTTGATTTTCAGTCAGTGACAAGCACCATGGTTTGGCTTTCTACGATGGACTGTGAAGTGAGCTACTTGTGGCTTTTTAACATAGGTATTGGATTTTTCTATCCAATCTTTCACCTATGTTTCATCAGTTGAAATGAATGTTATAAGTAACTCACAGAAATTAGTTTGATTTAACAGTTGTTGTTTTTTTTTTCTTCCATGTAGCATGTTGGTAAAGGACCTGGCTAGTCCCAAAAGCGACAATGCCGTTGAATGCATATCTAGGACACTTAACCTGCAATTGCTCAAGGGGCAGCTGGTGGTGTAGTAGCTAAGATGATTGACTGTAACCTTTGTAACCTAAAAGGTTGCTGGTTCAAGCCCTACCCAGCTGCTGTATCCTTCAGCCCAGTACTGAAATGCTTCAGTAAACACCCAGCTGTAGAAGTGGATTAATGAAGAAATTGTAAGCTGAGTAAATTGCTTTAGACTGATTCTTCAGCATATTGAGAGGTCTTGACATTAAAGGACCTAACAGACATAATCTAATAAGCTAGTTAAACTTTAGTTCTATTTTCCAATAACGTATTGTAATCTGTTATGTGACATCGATTTAGTGTGCGATTTCTGTGTTACTTAATTTACTGAAATAGCCACACAATGACCTGTGTTGCCTACACGTATAGATGCAACTCACCTCAGGCCTGTTATTCATGACTTAACATATTGCATATTATTATTATTATTTAATTATTAAGCATTCAAAATTTCTGTTTCATGTATTTAATTAATTGAATAATAAATAAATTATTGTATCCCATTCAAAATCATGCAGCATATTCCACATTAGCATTTTCTACTGAATTTCCCCTTTCAAGCTATTTAATCAGAGTGACTTCTGAACTTATCACAAGGCATGTTGTCTAAGGCACAGCAATCTACATCTGGAGTAATGTGTTTGACAAACCCCTTCTCCATCCTTTTGTGTGGATGTTTTGTAGTGGGCAGATTTAATTGGCTGGCCTCACAGTAAGTTGCTGTATTTGTTGGAAGATAATTTGCTCATTATTGTTGTCTTAGACAGACAACTTGGCCTGCAAAGTTCTTGAGTTAGCCCTACATGATCTTAATAAGAACTTAATATCCAGAAATAATCTGGATATTTCCGGAAGCTATCGGGCTTTTTGTTTGATTATTGCCAATTGTCCTTTTTTTATTGGTGAGCAGCAGCTGTACTTTCTTCCTCCTGTTATTTTAAATTTGACCTCAGCTGTTTCAACACCTTTGACTAGGCACCTCCTAGAATGTCTGTTCTGAACCTTAGAACGGTACAATTACGATATAGCACATAGCATAGCATATGGCTCCAATGCCCCTGAAACCCCACAAAGTGTATAGCTCATGCTGAATTTAAATGCTGTTGTAGAGACAGTCAAAACCTACCAAACTCTTCTAATTCTCAGACCTAACCGTTCAGCTGTACGTTAGCAGAGCTATGGTACAGAGTGCCAATTGACAAAATAATATATGGCTGTACAAGTTAGAAGTGGTGCTTCAAAAGCCAGTATCCTGTAACTATCCACTAAGCTGCTTTTTAATTTGTCATGGGTAAGGAGGCTTCTGACTTCCTTTGCCTCGTTTCAAATTCACTGGGGATTTTGACAGCTTTGTGAATCCCTCAGCTCAAGACGTGCAATAGCGCATTTTTCACCAAACCGACAGTGTCTGTGTTTGGCACTGTCGATCTTCACTGTTTTTTCAGAAGGCTATTTAGACATACCTGCTTCTAGCATTTTCTGCTTTGTAAGATACAAATTTAAATTAGCCTTAAACAAACAACATTTCGAAAAAGAAACACAAAATACATGATGAGCGCATGTCAGTGCAGGGGCATGTTTCATTCTTTTCTTCACATCGCAGTACCTAATCGCAACTTCAGACAGGGACAGATCAGAGATGTTCCGCTCTGAAGCAATTCACCAGTATGGCAAACAGATGCCTGCCCAGAACACTGTCACCTGGCAAAGTTACAGGAATTCCTCTGCCCACTTCAACACGGGCTGGTATGGTATGGGTCCTGTAGCCACCAACAGCATGACTCCTTCTCAAATAAAAATAACACAAACACAAATAAATAACTAAGTAAAATCCTGAATTGCAAAATTTCAAAACATTGCATCTATAGTGTCATGAAACCAGTCTAATTTTTTTTTACATTAGCACTTACTGATAATAATATAAATTATGTCGAAAATAAATAAAACAGTTTTTTTGATTAAATGGTATGAGAAAAACTCAAACTGAGATGTTGGGTAAAGGCCTTGGGCAAAGGGTTTTATTTTTATTTATTTTTTAATTTTTTTTATCTGACCACTAACCATAAACTTAAAAAGTCATAGTTTACCAAGTTGTTAATGTTGAACTGATTTACATGCTTGACAGTAGATGAGAATATTTGTAGAGTGCCGCATATTAATAATTTGGTTAAGTATCAAGCTGAATTATTTTCCATTCAGCGACAACTAATGAAGATTACTCTCGAACATGAAGTTTACTTACTGTCAATCCATGTCACTCTAGTTATAATTGCCTTTGCCCTTTATGAATTAGACTGAATAATGATGTTTCCATGGCTGCAGTTCAATGCAAAACTGGCATTTCTCATTAACATTTGGGGTGATTATTTAAGAGTTATCAAGTCAAAATCTGCAGACGTCATCGCAAGGTATTCTAAAACGTCTGTCAATAATGTTTGGATCAGGCGAGTTTTGAAATGTGGAATTAAGACTGTTCAACACCAGGGAATGTTCTAAACAATTCTGTTTACTGCAAAAAAGTGTTGTTTTTTATCATTAAAGTGTATTTTTTTAAATAATTTATGAATTTATATATTATTTATTTATTTAATTATTTATTCATTTAAAGGCAGAAGGTGTCTCATTTGCTGCTATCCTTGTATCTTCGCTACAAGAAACAAAGGTTTCCTGAGTCTGTGAAATATACCAAACAAAAAAATGTATAAATATCAGTATTCCTTTGTAATAGAATTACAATAACAGTAGTTGTTTAAGGACCATTCATACTACTTGTTTCTGTTTTATTTAGACAGTGTAATTTGTAAACACACATACACAAGAATTGATTTGTTGCCTCCAGTTCACCAGCAACAAAACAGAATGAATAAATACAGAATAAGTACTATTCTAAAGTAAGGGAGTTTATGACCTTCTCAACCGTGAAGGTGTACTGCAAGGTTTACTCCACTGGGTGGCAGTATCACACAACACATTACTTGGGTTTTTTTTTATTTTTTTTTAGCGCATACCAAATCTGTAAATCATTCATTGGGACTCAATTAAACCCATGTTAATTACATCATAAATATTGTAGAGCACAGCACACAATGAAAATATCCCCCATATTAAGCAGGTCAGCTCCAGAAAAGCCCCTGACCCATCACCGCCTGAAGATGAAAGGCAGGACAAGTTCTGCTCTGCTTTCGGTCTCCATTCACTAAGGTCTGTAAGGAGATAAGCAGGCAGGGCATAGGCTGTGGGCCATAATAATTACAGGATCAAATTACAATAATATTGCAAAAAAAAATGTATTTGCCTACATAATGCATCCATTACATAACTGTTTGTGTATATGTGGCTGATGGAAGTATTAAAAAATTAAGAAAGGGCTGAAGAATAAATTGCTCTGTGACCCGAAACGGAGGAGCCATTAGTCGTACTAGCTTGTCGTGACACGACATTCGCATCATGAGCAGTTTGTGCCTCTGCAGTGTGAAGGTGGGATGATCAAAGAACTATCAGCAGCATCCTGGCCCCTGAATGCAGTTTAATGTCCCTGCAATGTATGTTTTGACCACTGCCAGTACAAAGGTAAAGAAAGCCTAGGGGCCAGGGGGATGGTACCGGCTTTCTGGATTGGTGGGACCCGGAAAACTTTGCAGCAATTGCTGAGCCCGGGGCCTCAGTGCTGGAAATGCTGCTGTGTGGAAAACACAGCTGCCATGCTCTCTAAAACACAGCGCCCTGGTAAGTGTTGCATGCGGATCAGCATGTCGACTTCATGTCTTTTCCAGCGGTATTTCTGGGCAACATGAGCATAGAGTTACCGTCTTCTTCCTGACTGCGGGCTGTTTATGAAGGATGGGTGTACTTCAGTCAGCGGGTCACTGGGGACTAAAGACATATTCATATTTCAATGCCAGGTAATATTTTCTCAGCAGACATCCTTATCCAGGGCAACTGTTAAATTAAACCAATTATAAAATCTTTATATTTACAGAATAGTTTCAGTTTAGGTTGTGCATCTCCTGGGAAGATATAATTTACATGCTTTTTTGTTTTTCATGTCCAATGTGGAACCCACTACCTGTCTGGACAACTTTCTATAAATACACTAAAATGCCAAAATACCTCTCCAGCGAACGAGTACTGAAAAAGAAAAACCTTTTTCAGAGCCAGACCTGTAAAATGGAATGCAATCATAGGAAAAACAGAAGAGGTTTGCACAGTAGTTCGTTTAGGGCACTTAAGTTGTGCTACAAGCTGCTTGTGTTCAATTCTGTGCAATAAAAACTTAATGAATTTGAATAATTTCAATTTAGGTATAAGTAACCCTTTCAACATTTAAATAATTTTTATATACTATAGACATTAATAAATAATTGTAAATTGACATAATTAAAGATTGATGGCCATGAAGCTGTGGGCTAATTGGTCACTAGGAGAATTCATCCTTCTTTAGCTGTGCTTACAACCCTTCACCCATGTGAATGTGCCATCCTGAGGCTGAAAACTCGTGCCTGATGCCCATGGATTCCTGGGTCCAGCCTCTCCTTTGGATAGGAACAGCAGAGAGCAGTGGTCCTGATGTTGTTATCAGGCAGCTCCAGTCCCCTGGGCCAGCATCTCACTCCTATGCATCAGCTATTGCTTTTAGTTACACAGCAGGAAAGAGGGCTTTTTATACTCTCTGATCAGAAGGAAGGTTGTCACAAAGAAGTTACTACTATTAGCCTAACTGGAAAATTACAGTGATCCTTTTAACTAAACGTATTTAACCTGGTCAAACCTACATAAATACACATTAAACCATATACAGCGATCAGCACACTGCACTAGGCTGGTACCACTGAACCGTGGCCTGGGATTCATGCACAGACTATCCAGATACTGGATTCTGCTCGTATCTGGAGTCAGATGAAATCGGCACTTGACCTCTTTGACCATATGTCCCATTTCCACAGCGCGGCTCTGCTCTCGGGTAAAGTCCCAGCTGCCAAGGTGTCCCAGCTGGCCTAGTTTCCTACAGTCTTCCTTTCTGGGCATGCAATACTACCTTACTTGGACACAACCTTGCTCCGACCTTCTCATGCCTGATGGCTGAGGCTGGCCCATCTCCGTCATGGCCTGAAAGGAAAGGGGGCACTCACTGCAAAGCCAGACAATGTGCAGCCCACTCTCGTGGTATAGCCTGGAAGACAAGGGGGCACTCATTCCACAACTTGAAATGTTCAGCTAACTTTGTTGTACGGCCCAGTTACCTTATTGTGCCTTATATACCTTATTGGGCGACCGAAGACTGTCTCTATGCAGCGCACTTTCACGCTGGCATGGCTGCTGTCCTTAGCTGTTCCCTGAAACGGGGCCTCAGCCTGGTTGTTGCCACCGTAACCTGGTAGCTTGACTAGGTGAAACACCCCACAACACAGTACAAACCAACCGCTCCATAAAAAAATGCATTCCTCAAGGAAAAGTAAGCAAAGCTAAACAAATGTATACCCCATAATGAACAGAAAAATAAGTCCCCAACTAAACAAAACATAACAAATAATTTAGCCATACGGAGTTAGCTCAGACAATAGCAAATCATGAAATATACGCTGCTAATTGGCTACGCTGAACCAGAATGATGCACCTGTGTTCAGACCACTGAAGTGCATACAATTCATACTCTAAATAAGAATCCGCAGAGCTATCTGGCAAGCTTTTTTCACCATTAGTTAGCAAGAATAAAAAGTCTGGGCTGTTTCTGGGGATTTTTTGCTGTACATTTAATTAAGCTGAAAATTCTAGTCTTGCATCTGCTTTGCTTTTTAACACTTATCATCAGGGTCCTGGTTCTTCATTTTTGATGCCATAAACTGACAATCCAGCCAC
Organism: Hiodon alosoides; assembly: GCA_025775065.1. Classification (NCBI taxonomy): domain Eukaryota; kingdom Metazoa; phylum Chordata; class Actinopteri; order Hiodontiformes; family Hiodontidae; genus Hiodon; species Hiodon alosoides. Next base: position 1,597,029 of record JAOYSI010000003.1, on the reverse strand, counting down.
CTTAGTCTGATCAAAGCGCCTCTGTGACAGCTTTGTATAAAGGATTAGCAAAACGAGGTATGCCATCGAAAGTCACAAGACTTATAGGAATTCATATCCATTTACAGACATTGATGTTTCCACTTGTCAAGCCCTGGACAAAGCTGTCTGGCTGCCTTCTCCATCTTTGTCTCCATCCACTCCCACTCGTCTTCCTCATAGGAGGAAGATCCGTCTGGCAAAATCTAGGGCCTGCCACAGATCCTTGTCCTCCTCAGGACAGTCGTACCTCATATGCACTGTCTAGGCACAGAGCATCTGCAGCGCGAAGAGCGGATTCTGGGCCTTCCGACTTTCATGTGTGCTTGTTTCACAATCCACCTCCCCCTTGCTGCCTCCAAAAGAAGGTCACAGGCCTTGCATCTGTCTCCTGTCCAACAGAGACAGGGAGGTGAGGGTTTTTCGCTCTTTTAAGGCATTTCTTAAACAACTTAAGAAAACAGGAAACAAAGAGGAGAAACTCAAATAAACCACTCTCATTGGGGAAAACAGCTTTTAAACAAAAATCCAACCTTTTCAAACATCAAAACAAACCGCCAAGCCAACAATATCACAGGCTTTTCAGTCTAAGAAACTTTGCCAGTCCCCAGCTATCACAAGCACCTGAATGTGGTGTAATCAATAAACAAGGTCTAGCTGTGGGTGGGGCTCCAAATTTTTTCCACTAATACGTACCAGCTACAGTATGCATTCACTTAATAATGCATTCACCCATAATTCACTTTTATTTGTCCTTGAATTGTTTGCTTTTGAAACCTTTATTTTAACACTAGAAAGAAAGAATGTAGAAAAGTACCTATAAATGCTGCACTGGTCAAATTAAAGTTTTATTTATGAATTTTGGATATGCCATGATAATTTGTTATATATTTATATATAAAAAATATAAAAAATTATTTGAAAAACGAGTACATAAAAAGGTGGGTTTTTTTTCACCAAACATACCAGGCTTATATTCCATTACACTATTCATATAATAATCTGTCAGCTGTCACATAACACTATTTAAGGAATACGGTAGTTAACAGTTACAGCTACACATTTGCTCATCTTTCCCAGCAGCATGTTTTAAAAAAAAAATGATAGTAATTTGCCAAATACATTTATTGATTGAGGGTTTTGGTGATTTTACAGGAGAAATTAAGTGACTGTTCATTATTAGCATCCTGATAAACCGAATGAAAAGGTTAATCCACTGCTAACATTGTTGATATTACTGACTTATTCCTATGTGGTCAAATGACCGGAATGGGTTAATTCATTAAAACAGGTTAATTAATTAAAATATTAATTAAATAAAATCATTGCAACATATGTTGCATTATTTTCAGGATTAAATCTGAATATTATAGTTATATTGGTTTATATTGGACAAGAAAAAACTTCCCAAGAAACCTTGGTAGAAAGAAACCTCAAGAGGAACCCGGTTTATAAACTATAATAATCTTCCTAAATAATTTCCAATCAGCAGACTGTTATGAGGGAAGGTAGGAGATAAGGCAGAGTTAATGTTTAAATATGGATGGTAACATGAACAAGTGTTGAATCGTTTGAGATTTGAAGTTTTGTGAGTGACCAGAAAAGTATTTATCTACAGCAGTTAACAAGAGTGCAAGTACAAGTATAGAACACATGGCCATTAAGATCTGAGACCATTCTGGTCTTGACCAGTTCTTATCAGATGCTAAATTAATAAAATTTACAACCGTAAACAGTGCCAGCCTTGATCAAATATCAGACTGAAACGGTTCTAGGAAGTTATTAGAATTGAAAAATACGAATAATACCAATGTTGAGATACTACTATCTCTAATATTTTGAACAAGAAAGGCAGATTAGATATTGGCCTAAAATCCCTAAGAACATTTTAATCTAAATTTTCTTTATAACTACTTGATTACAGATCATTTAAGAGACTGGGTCATATCCTGATACTAAGGAAGCATTAATATGTCTTTCAGCAACTGTGTTGGTTCAGGCAAATGTTGATGATTTTGATGAAAAAAATAGTTTTCAATTTTACCATTTCAAGGAGCTCAATGGAAGAAAAATGTTTAAATATGAGGTTTAAAAAACAATTTCAGTCAAAGGTTCTGAACGTGGCAAAGTCTCAACAGTAAAGGAAATAGTCGTTATCTAATGGCTTCAATTTTTTTGTCTACTGTATTAAAAAGAAATCTTGGATTGTTTTTGTTCACCTCAGTTAGTTAAGAGAAATATGCTGAACGAGCAGCCACCAGTGCACATTTACAATTACGAGCACTGTCCTTCCAGGCAATAAAGAAAACCTGTACTGCCATTTCTGCTTTAGTTTACGACATTCCTGCTTGAGTTTATGCGTATGACCATTTTCTTTGTGGTGGTTCCACTGGTTTGGTTGCTCATCTGAAGAAATGTGGTGACGGCAATAAACATGGTTTGGTGGGCAATTATACGGTGGGGTAAAAGGTCAAATTGCAATAAACATGGTTAGGGGGGCAAGTATATGATGGGCCAAAAGATTATACAAAAATAAACATGGTTTGATGTGCAAATTGTATGGTGGGATGACGGGTTATCTGATGGAATGATGTTATGGTTTGGAAGGTACTCTGTTGCTGGAACTGCAATAAAACCACAGTTGTTTAC
>JAOYSI010000003.1:1571336-1594262 GCA_025775065.1 Hiodon alosoides | reverse complement strand
GACCAAGCTGAAGTGGGTGGGTATCGGCAGAGCCCCGACCAAGCTGAAGTGGGTGGGTATCGGCAGGGCCCCGACCACGAAGGAAGCCCTAACCGCTGTGACTCGTGAGATACCACAATTATTCTTCGAAATGCAGCTGACAGAAACCTCGGGAAGATTTGCTGCTTATCAGTGGCACTTAATAGGATTTGGCCATTTCGAGCGATTTTGGGTCATTGTTGTGGTGATCAGGGTTCAACCCTAAGATTTGGCTTATCTCTTATCTCATCACATCTCATTATAGGCATCCCTTTGCTACGGTCGGGGAGTTTCACGCAAGTAAAATTCGGTGGAAGATTAGTCTCTAGTCTCTGGATCTTCTATAATCGCTATAAAAAAGGCTAGGTATGAATCAAATAAATCTAATTTTGAAATCCCAGCAACTACGCAACAACAGCGCACAACTTAAAAACAAAAGAAAAGTTCGCCCCCTAGGGTTCCATATATTTCCAGGTGGTAACATTTCCTTAATAATTCGATCAAAAAAGAGCGGGTTCACGTGACAACCGACTGTTGTATACAGAAGTCAGTTTATTTAAAGAGAAAACCATCTGTTTTATATTACCTTCATTTTTGAAGCCAGCAGACTTAAGACTCAAATACAGAGCTGAATCCCCCCCCACATAAGAACATTGTAAAAATTCAGAACATAGTTCTTGTTTTGCTGTTCACTTCAGAGACATACATTTTCGTATTTTTAGTCGTTGCACTAACAAATATAAATATTAATTAACTATAATTATTACTTTTATATGTGTCGCTCAATTTTCCAATACGTTTAACCCATTAAACGAGTTTCCGTCTTCTCTACCGGTTTGGTTTAAATCGTATGCTCTTGAACATTATACTAGTTATCTTACATTATCGAAATCAAATATAGTTGGTTAAATGTTTTTCTTATTGAAATGCTATCATAAGATTGTGAATCATTTTAAAATATAAGAGATCAATACAGGACAAACTTTACGAGTAAAATATTAATGTATAAAATTTTTGTTTTTGCAGATAAACGTTCTGGAAATTACTGGCTGGCTTCGTCAGCCAAGTGGGTTCCAATTATGAAACGTCGCTCAAAACAGTTTTCTATGAGTGAGAAATCGTAATTGAACTGGAATCTTAAGTATGTTGCTTTTAAATTAGGTAGCCAAATAACTAACAACTTTGAACACACAAACATTCAGACATTAGCCCAGATAAGGCGTTTGAATGGGGCATGCTCGGCAAATAGTCCGCCAAATCGCGCCTTAATGGTTGGCTGGTTCAGTAATTTTAATACGGATTTTTTAACTGTGGATAACACAGGCTAACTTCTGCGAAACACGGACACGTGGCCTAAAGTGAAATTGTTGGAAACGAATTGCACTTTATCAAATTTCATATTGCCAGCTACTGAAAATCGCACAAGAGTTGAGAGATCCTTCTTAGAGGCAAAGAAAAATGATTTACTCATTGCCATATTTCGAATGCCCCCTGACAGACTAATGAAACATGCCCAGGTAGGGGACTGTTAAATGCCTGGAAGACGCTTTCGAGTTAAATTTCATTTTAAAATCGGTATAATTAATTGAATAAACAGCTAATTTGTCTCTCTAATAATGTACTAGGAACGGAATATTTGACCCGACAGTTCTTTTCCCCACCCTTTGAAATGGCAACTGTCTACATCTCACCAAAAATCTCTTTCAAATGGTTTATCCCAAGGGTTACAGGAAGTTGTAGCAGCTGCCATGTTTAGCTGCTTTGTTGTAGATTTCTTGTAGGTTTCCTGCAGATTTTTAAGTGTTGCAATGGAACCGAGCTGGAGTACATTTTTATTTCAGGTAAGCGTGCTACTCATGGCAAAAATGAATTAATGTAAACGAATCGCCACTAAAAGCTCTTGCGCTCTCCCGGTCTATTTAGTTTTTGAAGGTTTAATTTTAGGTAAAGCTAGCCAAGCAAAACAATGGTAGCGAACTAGCAGCTACATCAATCCCAGACTTCCAGCTGTGAGATATAGCTAGCTAGGCATGACGCTTGGGGGGAAAAAAATCTGGAAGCTTTTACTATCACGAGTTTTAAAATTTGTTAATTTAACGTGTAGTTTATTTTCCAGGTGTGGGTGAATTGACTACAATAAAGGAAATACGCATAATAGTTAATTTTATTGATGGACTCTGGCTTATTAAACATTAACAGACCAGTTACCATCATCAACGCTGCCGCTAACTAGACAGTAGCTGAATATCTAGAATAGTCGGAGTTTTTCCTTTTTCTTTAACTGTGGATTTTTGAAGGGACTGAATGAATTAACTTGACTAAATCAGCAACGCGCCCCCTCCCCTAAAACAAATCAGTGCAAGGATGTTGAGGAGGGAAAACGAGCCCGCACTTCCGATTCATTTTTTCTTTTAACTTTTTCTTCTGATTACATTGAAAATTGAACCGTTTGTTTGAGAGGGAATTCAAAGTATGTATTAATATCTGCATCTAGTTTTAGTCTAGATGTTTTCCGAACCCCAAAAACTAACCCGCGGCCTTAGGTGAAGAGATGACGGACGCTATAGTTCATTATGATGGAAAGTGAAGTTGGATAGGTTAGTAATTGTTGGTCTTTAGCGAACTATAATTAATTGGCTAGGTTGTAAATTGTTTACTACGGTACAGTTTCAAATATAAGTTTTAGGAACCGTATGTACCCTCATGGTAAGAGTGAATGTTTAGTTAACAAATTAGCGAAGTTTTGCCGGCATTACTAGTTATTCTTTAGGTGTTTAATTCTGTTTAACAAATGACACGTTAATTGTAAACGTAAGGTTATATTTTCGAACTCGTTATTTACAGAGAATACTACGTAGTTGTAAATGGTTATTTTTTACCAAGTAACTGATTGCTTAGAAGTTCTTGTGCGTGGCGTTTTAGCCGTTCTCGCACCGTACCCTTTGTGTATTTGATACAAATGTATGTAGTAAATGCCGCTATTCGCCATTTGTTTAAGTATCGCTATCGATTAAAAATCTATGTATTCGCGCAGCGTTTCAACAAGCTTTCTTGAACAGCTCTTCGCCCCAGACTCCTAGCGGTCTTGTGTTATTCGCCTAACTTAGATTCTGCTCCAAATGCTCTGCGCCTGTTAAAATTCCTTCTCGGATGTAACTAATTCCTGTAGTTGGTAAAGAGTAAAGATCGTTCAACATTTCAGTTACGTGTTAGTAGAATTATACGATGGCACAGGCTATATACAGTTGAGTACGTGCTTGCTTCAATGTTATATGCCTGCTTACCTACTCTCATTGTGAGGATTCTGATGGACGAGTGTACCTCTTAATTGTCATCAACCCTATCGGTCTAGGGCGTCCAGTTAGAGTTAAAGGGGACTCTGCATAGGAAATGCTAACCCGGAATCAAATTATTTTAGTTTTTTTAGACTAATATTTGTGGGTCTGTCCAAACCTTTTGTGCCTGAGTGGTCTGAATACTAAAATGATGTGCTAAAAAGGGAGAGGCATCTATTACCCAAGAAACGTACACGCGCAATATAAATGGGTGCTTGATAGGTCTGGTCATATTTAGTTGCTGGGGTAATATAGAGAATGGATGACAGTCTGAAATCCCAGATAGGTCACTGCGCGAAAAACTTGGCTGAATTTTTGTCCAGCTCCCTGTTCAAATGACGGTGCGTAAAGGAAAATCTAAACCATTGTCCCCTTCTGAGGCTCTCCTTCCTATTAAGGGGCATTGCTACCCTCCGGTTTCTACATTTGTCTGTGCCCTACTGGGGCCAATTCATTTGGGCCTAACATTTGGATCAATATTCTAAGTATACAGCCATCTGGCAGCCTGAACTGACAACCTCCAATAACACCACCACTTTGGAAACTCAAAACCGCGAGGGGTATCAAGCTAAAAAGGGACCCATTTTATGAGAGTGGCAAATTCTGAAAAAGTGCTTATTTAAAAAAATAAAATAAAAATAATACATTTTTTAATTGTTCTTGAGTGTAAATATGAAAAAATACAGAAAGCTGATGTAAAACGACCAAAATACTTAGCATTACAATTTCCTTTTGATAAAAGCGTTTCCACTTTTTGTCTTTAAATCTGAAAATGCATCTTTCCAAGATGGCCTCAACATTGCTTCTGAGAATGCGGTATCCCTCTGGGAAAGAGCGTTTTAACTGTGTGCACTGGCCCAGAAGCCTGCCTGCAAGGAGGCAGAAATCCCACCAATCAGAGGTGCCAGTTTGCTCACCCTCTGGGATGGCACTTTACAGCGTCTTGTAATGACTCTGTGATGTTCCATTTTGAATAGCAGATGAGATTATTGTTAGTGTGTGTGTGTGTGTGTGTGTGTGTCCCTTCCCAGACTGTTGTCTTCAGGGCACGCTGCTCCTGTTTAATGGGTTTGAAATTACTGCGATGGTGGCAGGTAGCGTCTCCCTTCTGCCCCGGAGTTCATCCGTCGTCGTATAATTGGTGGAAACGAAGTGGCTTTGCGGAAATCTCAGAACGCGGTCGTGGGCCTCTCTTGGTGCAACGGCGTGGACCGTGGAGTCCCTCAAGCTGCAAGGCTCCTGGTGGGCTTCTCAGACTTTCTTTTCGTAATTGTGAAGAACTTACTACTTCTTTTTTTAAAAAAAATAGATAATATAGATCATTATCTGCCCCGCACCACGCTCCCAGGATAGCCGCAGGTTTTGCACTGTACCGGAGTGTAAAGAAATTGAAGGGGGGTTTGATGGCTTACTGACGGGATGGATGCCTGGACTGAGTCGGTTACCCTGTTGTCTGTTTTTTTGCAAAAACTTGTCTTGCAAACCCCACGGAAAGTACGATTATTTTATTTTTTTCTTCCCAAAGCGCCGTTCCTGCAAAACAAATTCTGTCCCCGATTTGCACTGCAGTGGTTCTGTGCTACCCTCCTAATCCAAGTCGAAAACGGAAAGAGAGGAGAACTTTGTGTGCAGTGGGGGAAAAACAGAAATTCCTTTGATTCCCTTTCATGCGAGCGACTCTGGGCGCCGGGCATTGTGGGTGCTTGGAGAGGTGCAGCGGGATAGCGGGAGCACGTGTAATCCCGTCACGGCTCTGCTGTGACTGTGCGGAGCAGGGGCCGTGGTCGCGGGTCGCATCATGTCCCTTGCGTGATTCAGGACCGGGCTTCTACCTTGTGTGACTGGCTGTGAGAGGCCCAGCGGCTGCGTACATACCCTTCAGCTTACTTGCCAGTAAATGCACCCGTTAAAGTCATTTCATTTTTATCGGCTGTGAATTGCTCGTCAGTCTCGATGTACGACACTTAGATGATGGTTTAGTTGGTTTGTGGCTAAGCGTGAAATTGCTCGAGTTCCTGTTTGAACCAAAAAAAACTTATGATGGTAATAATAAGAAGCGCTGATGTCTAAAATATCGTATTTATTTTCTTTTTGCTCCATACAGAAATTCTTCTGTGTACCTTTGTCAGAGGGTCAGCCAGTGTTGACTTGACTAAAGTCAGACAGGTGTATTCTGGTAGTTCTTAGAATAGTTCCTGGACCAGGATGGTAGGAAAACCCTTCTCTTCTTTAAAAAAAAAAAAAAAAAAAGTTTATATATCTCCATCTGTGCTAAATGAATGAATTTATTTTATATTATAGAATATATATTCTCTACTAAGTTCTAAGTTGTATGGAATTGGCTTCTTTTTTAGGTTTCACTCAGTTGGAGTGTTGCATCTTGGTGAGTGACCTCTGCCTTCACAGTAGATTTGTATCAGTGGCTTGAGACCCCAGCAGGCAGTGGCCTCATTGCCTCTGTCTGGGGCACCTGACGGTCAGGCATGTATGCGGCTCGGCCTGTCCCCCTCGGACATCTGCACTGGGGAGAAATGGCCGTCCCGGTCTGTGTTTTGGCCTAAACCTTGCAGCCGTGTTTACTACAGTGGGGGGGGGCTGAAAGCTGCAGGGCTCCCTTGGGTGTAGGAGGCTGGGCCGCGCCGCGCCGCTCGGCCACGCGGAGCCTGGAGATACATGGGCGCTCGTTGAATAGCGTGGCATAATCAGCGAGGACTGGCTGACAAAGACCTCCCGTTGGGTCTTAAGTGCATCACTGCTTGGGTTTGTCCTCCACAATAGAGCAGATAGCGCAGGGAATAGAATGCGGGATTCATTTCTCTCCCGCCCTGTCCCCTGCCAGGCCGCCCTGGTTGGATGGATGGCTGAGCCTGAAAGCAAAAGGTCAGATATTTAACCCCGTTTTGGCGGCCATCGCAAGACGAAGCACCGCTGTCTTAATTGCGGTGTCTCTCTGTCTTAATTGCGATGTCCCCCCCCCGTTGAATATCCGTTCGTCAGGAGAAGCGTAGTCGAGCTGGTGGAAATCTCCTGTCCCCCTTTCTGATGCTGGCAGAAACGGGACCCCTGCCTGCAGAGCAGCCTTGTTTGGTAATCTGGGCTGTCTGTATCTACGTCTGTGGCTTCTCCCTCCGCCAAATCACCAGAGTCTGTGGCGGCCGTTGTATTGTCCCACTCCCACAGACGGGCGGAAGGATTGCGGCTTCTAGAAGTGTATTTGCATGGATTTTCCAAGGTAATTTATGTTTCGGGATTTTGTATTTAAACAAGATGCCATATTCTGTTTACGTGGAAACTTTGCCTGTGAAACTTTTTGCCCTGTAGACTTCCACGTAGCGAGGACACTCCTCCCGGATTCCTGAGCATCATGTGACACGTTGTGAAATGGCTTTAAAGCGAGTATTTATAGCAGTGATGTAAGATATACACTGCAAGCCATCTTAATAGGTAACCTGAGTTGCAGTTCTCTGGTAATTGACATTGGGTGGATCTGTTGAAAACGGAAAAGGCACTTATTTTTGGACGTGTATAAACGGCCATTGGTAAGGTTAGTGTTGGTGAGGTCATCACTGGGTTCCGACAGGTTTCCTGTGTCTGTAATCACTTCTCGGACTAGGGTGAATGAGCTGTCGCTGTCGTCGGTCTGCAGTGAGTCTAAATGCGGGGGGAAATACGCGGGGGAGTTGAGACACTGCGCTTTCAGTCATTACCATCCTGTTCCCGTTTGAAACTTGTGAACGTGTGCCCCACCCACTCTCTCACTTGATACGTCCCTGCACAAGTCGATTTTAAAACTGGCCTTCAGAACAGAGGAGTCGGCAAGACCTAAATGTGTGTTGCCGCCTTTCAGCCGCGGCTTCCACCACCTTCCCCCCGGTGGTGCCGTGAAGCCCAAAAGGGGGCAACCTGTGTGCACGTCTCCCGAGAGCCGTTAGTCAGCACCGTGATGTCCGGCGGTGGCGTCCGCACTTCCAGCCGGAGAGGGCTGGTAAATATCCCGCCGCCACACGCTGGTTTGGGGAATGGATTCCACTTCCTGTGACATCAGCCTGATTCACGCTCCTGTGTCCAGGACTCTTGGCTGCGTTCCCTTTCTGCCGGCCGGCGTGGGCTCCCGAACAGCATGAATAACGTGCCTTGTCGCGGCGGGAGATGGCTTTCCAGGCAAACCAATTTAGATTCCAGGCTGGCAGGGAGCTGCCTGTGCGCCTACACGCGTCTGCGCTGCGGAGCAAAGCGCTGCCCTTCAGTACTTCTAAAACCGTTTACCGCCTTCCCAGCGACCTCTCTGCGATTCATCCTCGGCCAAAAGCCTTCCCGATGTCTGCCCGCATCTGTCAAAACTCTGCCGCTAAACGATGCTAACCGCAGCATAAAATGACCAGTGAGGAGTCTAGCCCCGTCCCTGTGGCTGAATCGAAACGCCGTCAATTACTGCAATCGCTTTCCCGCTCTGGCAGTAAATGACCTTACTTGACCTGTTTAATTTGTTTTGTTTCTTTCGTTTTCTGAGAACGGAAATTCTTTTTCCTGAGTTATTAGTCATCAAGCATCTCTTGGTAACAACAGAGAAGTGGCCCTGCAAAATTGCTCTCGGGCAGGAGATCTGTCTGCGTTTTGGATTAACAAAATTTTAAAATGAAATTTCCCCCCCCCCCGGAGTTGTCCCACTGGTAAACCCCCTCGATCTCCTTTTCATCACTGGAAAGAGCCTCCATGGGAAAGAAGGGATTTAATGGCGTTTAGGAGGGAGACGGCGGCAGAGCAGTACGGTTTGGCCAGAGCGTGGCGTTTAGTCATAATGTTTAACATGCTAGCCTAGTGGAATATGTGACATTCTCTAATGAGAGGATATACTGTCCGCCTAGTCAACATAAAGTTGTTTACTTTGAAGTTATCGTTTGTGGTATAGGCAGTATAATTTCACGGACGTTTTCATTTGCTTGTCATATATATATATATATATACATACACACATACATTTTAGAATAGAAATCGGTTAGGATGGTCCAGGCTAATGTTTTATATAAAGAGGCTTGACTGGGTGAGATGGGAGAGGATCTCCTACGATGTGGTCCAGTCTGATACCACTGGAGATGATCTGACCCGTTGTTTTGTAGAGAAGGGGCAGTGCTAGCTTGTTTGACCCAACCTTTCTGCTAGTTAGGCAGACTGGCATCCTACGCAAATGAGCTGGTCTTTTCACGTTTCAGAGAGATACCGGTGTGTCACAATCCCAGACACTGACGTGCCGTTGGGCCATCTCTTCTCCCTCTCCAGCAGGCAAATGAAGCCCTCCACCACCAGCACCAGGTGGCCCAGAACAGCCTCCTGCCCCTCCTCAACTCTGGGGCCGAGCCGCAGGACCAGAAGCCCGTGCTGCCCATCCCGCTGGACCAGAAACCCCCGGTCAGCGCCGCTGAGCTCCTGAAGGACAACGTGGCCAGTGGGACGGGCGGAGGCGGGGGCCACGTGGCCGTGGTGAAGAAGGAGCCCAAGACCAAAACGCCCTTCATCTGCGGGTACTGCAGCAAGGCCTTCCGGGACAGCTACCACCTGCGGCGGCACGAGTCCTGCCACACGGGCGTGAAGATGGTGTCCCGGCCCAAGAAGACGGCGCAGACGGCGCCCACCATGGTGCCGCTCATCTCCACCGTGCCCCGGGAGAACAGCGCCAACCCCTCCTACATCTCCACCATCGCCGGCATCCTCACCACCGCCACCACCTCCGTCTCCACGGGCTCCAGTATCATGTCCCACACCCCCATGTCCAGCGGGCAGCAGCAGAGCGCCCCCAAGAAGCCCGCCAAGCCCGTCAAGAAGAACCACGGCTGCGAGATGTGCGGCAAGGCCTTCCGCGACGTCTACCACCTGAACCGCCACAAGCTGTCCCACTCGGACGAGAAGCCCTTCGAGTGCCCCATCTGCCAGCAGCGCTTCAAGAGGAAGGACCGCATGACCTACCACGTGCGCTCGCACGACGGGGGCGTCAACAAGCCCTACATCTGCTCTGTCTGTGGGAAGGGCTTCTCCAGGTACGTGCGCACCCAGGCCGGGAGCAAGGAAACCGTAGTGTCTGTCTGTCTGTCTGTCTTTTAAATTCAACCAACCGCCCCCACTGATCGCTGGCCTCAGCAGGCATGACTCGGGTTCTGTGTAGCGTCGGTTTATTCAGCCAGGAAAAAGACCTGGGTGGGGCAGCGCGCTTTCTCCATGAGACATCCCGCCCTGCAGCCAGGACGTCTGCAAAGCACGCACCGCGGCTGTTCTCTTGTCTGCGATAACCGGTCAGGGCTGGAATAGAATGCCGCCTCCTTCGAGACTTCGTCGGCACACTCCAGTCGTTTTTAAGGGATGGCTTCTTTAGCTCTTTCAGCGTTAACCTCTTTGTCCAGTGACCGTGTAATATTAGACCTTGTCTGAAAGCCCAGCGTTGTGTCGTCGATGCCGTCCTGGTTTGTAGAAACGCCTGAAGCTGTGAGTGTGGAGAACTCTTTGCGTGTGGAATGTGTGAATGGTAAGCTGTGACACACTCTTTGCGTGTGAATGGTGAACTGTGACACTCTTTTGCCTCCAGGGGGCGGCGTGCGCAGATCGAGAATGCGTGCGTTTTCATGGCCATCCTAATCTCTTTTCTCCTCCACATAGACCCGATCATCTAAGCTGCCACGTAAAACACGTTCACTCTACAGAAAGGCCCTTCAAATGCCAAGTAACGGTAAGTCCCTTTTACAACGGCTCCGTCGCCAACAGCCCAACAGGGTTTCAATATAAACATTATGGATTTCTCAGAAGAGCTTGGTTTTAATGTGAATCGTCAGCTGCAATAAGTGACCTTCAGCAGAGGTTTGAATATGCGTTGGATATGCGTTCCCCCACGTTGTGGACCCTGAGCCCCAATGCTCCACCTCCCGCTAGCCGTGCCCTCCGCCCTGCGAGGGGAACGGGGGCTCCCGCTAGCCGTGCCCTCCGCCCTGCGAGGGGAACGGGGCTCCCGCTAACTGTGCCCGCCGCCTGTGTTGCAGGCCTGCACAGCTGCCTTCGCCACCAAAGACCGCCTGCGCTCGCACATGATCCGGCACGAGGGGAAGGTCACCTGCAACATTTGTGGCAAGATGCTCAGCGCCGCCTACATCACCAGCCACCTGAAGACGCACGGGCAAGCCAACTTCAACACTTCCTGTAATAAAGGTAAGCCGCGCCAAAGGGGGGCAAGTTTGGTCATGCCATGTGAAATTACTTTCATTTTTGCACTGTATCATACTGTATCGTACTGTATCAGTCCCGGTGCTAATGCTGATAGTAAAAGCTCTGGAACTGTCCCGGCACTTGCCTGTCGGTAGAAAGACTGAGTCATTTAATTAAACGGCCCTCTTTAAGCTTGGGGGAGAAACATGAATGAATGTCCTCACCTCCCCGGATACTGAGTCAGTCCTGTGGGCATGCTGAGTCAGGGAACCCTCCCCCCCAGCTCCAGTCCTGTCCTGACTCTCTGCCTAGCTGTACGCTAACGGCTAAGCGCTGCGGCGACGCCGAGCCCATTGTTTAGAGCTGTCGTACCTGCAGTCCGGGCTATTTTCCAGCGTTACCAATTTAACAGCACCTGGTTTGAATTCCTTTAAAATTTCCTTGAATGTTAGGTTGTCGTCCCCCCCCCCCCCCCCCAAATTGGACATGCACGTCTTTTACCCTGATCTGAAACGGAAAGATTTGATTACCAGCAGTATGTGATTGATGTGGTAACACTGACCATACACAGCCCGTCTTAAACGACGTCGGTGCATACGGTGAGCTTTGGCGTTACAGTAAATGTGAATTAGAGGGGCAATGCATGGCGGTTTAGCTGAAGATTGTTTTCAATATCGCATCACTGAACAGCTTGGCGTTCCTTGGCTGTGTGTGTGAGTGTGTGGTCTTGGTGACTAATTTCAGCAGACGAAAATGCCGGTTGCCAAAGTTCTCCCCAATGATATTTTAAAGGGCTTTGCAGATTTAATTCATTGTACCGCATTTAGGGAAACCCCGTTATTAAGAGTTGAGGGAAGTGTTTAATGTCCTTTCTGATTGAATGTGTTGAAGTGATGGGGGTGTAACGGCAATCCTCTGGGGTTGGACTCATCTACTTTGCCTGGCCCCCTGCTTTGGGGCTGGGGGGGGTTGCATGACAATCCAAGATGCTGCCCAGAAAGAGGTTTCCTTTTACTTTTGGTTTGTTTTTCAATTCTGTGTTGCATCTGTGTTGAATCTTAATGCTGTTTTTCTGGTGTCAGCAGGTAGGATAACTGTCCCCTCACTGACTTTCAGTCTCGCCCCTTTTTCAGTTTGTCACAATTTAACTTGTGGATTGATGGCAGTGTTTGTGTGAAACTTCTACCAACGGAGTCCCCTTGACGAAGCAGATTACGACAAACTTAAAGTAGTCCGTTTTTCATTTTCCTGAAAGTGATGAAGCCCTGAACTAGAACTAGAACGCCGGGAATTTTGGGGTTTGGGAGGAAAAATAATACCCATTTTATGCGAGATGTGGTTTCAATGTTCAAGGTGTACGGATTATGATCCCAGCGTGCACTGTGATACACAGTTCTGTTCTGAAATGATGTGCTCTCTGGGATCATGTCTCGTCCTGGAGATCCAAAGAGCACTGTTACACCTTCTCACCTCCTCATCTAGTGTTCCTCCAGAAAACAACCACCACCGCCCCATCGGTGCTCTACGCTTTCTGCCAATAGACTGGCGGGTTAACCCACTGCTCTTCATCAAGGTTTTTGCGGGGGTGTGTGGAATCCCACCGGAAGCAGTATTTTAACGGGATCGAGGCTGAAAGGCTAATGTGATCAGCTATCCTGCCACCTCGTTAGAGATACTCTCCTTGTGTAGGGTGCTATATGGGACTGCCCACCTCTCCCCGCCCCCCTCCCGAAAAAGCACTGAGAAGTCTGGTGCTCCAGCCCTGAGCGTTGCCGCCCCTAGGCTCTCCCTTTGTAACCCTGTGTGTCTGTGTTCCTGAATAGGGCTAAATGACTGGCAGTGGAACTTCACAGGGGCACGAAAAGGTAATGCAGTAGCTCAATCTGAACCCACAGCCTGACCTCGGGTTCTCTTTCCCAACCTACGTAGTTAAGTCATCCCATCTTTCCTCCCCCCCCCCCCAATGAAATGGTACATTCCTGTTTTCATCTGTTAGAAAATCAGTTTCATTAGATTTCTGTTAGTTTTATTTGAGGAGTTTGGACCTTATTGGTGCTAACCCCCTGCTGTACGTTGTACAGATAAAGTCCCATCTAGCTGCACCTACATGTCGCAAACACAGAAGCTTTTGTAGTTCAGCCCTAGTTCAAAGGAATTTATGCATTCTGTATGATGCGAAATGGATTGAGTTCCTTGTATTGCCCTATGCCTACAACTGGGTGAACTAGAGTGGTCGACCTCAGCATCTCAGACTCCGATGGTTGACCGCGCGGTAGAGTCAGTTTGCTCAGTGCGAGTTTGTTTATCTCCCAGATTCTAACGAAGTGTGTAACTCCGCCTCCTCGACCACACCCGTCACGGCATCGGCTGCAATCACCTCGGCGATGAACCGCGGCAACATCAGCAACCCCGTCACCATCGCTGCGCAGATGAACATCTCCACCAACACGGTCAACATCACCTCGCCGGTCAACCTCCAGCACCCGGTCACCATCACGGGCCCGGTCAACATCGCGTCGGTCAACATCCCAGCCACCGCCTCCATGAATATCGCCCACCCGGTGGCCATCAGTTCCCCCATGTCCATGAATATCGCCGGCCCCCTCAACATCGCCATGAGGTCCATGGAGAGCATGCCGTTTCTCTCCCAAGTCCTGCCTTCCTCTCCTCCCTGGTAAAATCCCTGCCCTGTTCCCTCTCCTCACCAGTGCTCACTCGCCCCCTAGCTCCGTCCTCCACCCCAGACTATAGAGTTTACCAAGTGCTGGGTGCCAGAAGGAAAGCGGCCTTTGAAGCAGGGTTGCTGCGCTGCAGATACACTGCAGTGATGGAGTGTGGTAGAGAAATCCAGTAGGAGATAGGTAGAGCTCCCTTTGTTGTTTTTAACCCTCTGAAGGACGTCGGGCCCCAGAGTTCCCAGGCAGAAGTGGTGATATTTTTGTTATTTAGGTGTGCGTAAACGCGCCTGCTTTTGTTACGGCACGGCCGGATGAATTAAACCCTGCGTCGGACAACGCCTGGCTCTCTGGGGCCGTGAAACCCGAAACGGTGGAAAAGGACACGCTTAAATGTGTGCGTTGCCGGTTTTAAAAGTTTCAAAGTTTTTACAGAGATATCGTTTTTCTTAGTTTTTTTTTTTTTTTTTTTTTACTATAGCCTGCTAATCCAGTATTTAATAGAGTTTTAAGCATTTTTAAAGTACATCAAAAGGGACAAGAGCTTCCATTGGGAGAGTTATTTTATTTTTTTTGTAAACGTTTTACAGAAAAGGAGAGATGTGTTTTGCGGTACAGTGACTGTCTAGGAAAGTGGGTTTTAGCCGGGATATATTGATCTTCACTGGTCACACCATACACAACCAGCTCTGTACCTTTTAAAAAAAAAAAATTCTCCAAGTACATTTCCTGAAGCAGTCCTTTTGTGACTGAGAGATGTGCGCGGTTTGTGTTTCTTTTGTTTTGGGATAGCTGGGAATGCGCTGCTTTGACTTCATCAGTGGAACGTTTTTAAGGAACCGAAAGAGTAACAAGCCTTGCACTGAACGCATGTCCCATGCGATATATTCTGAAAACAGCAGTATTATCAAAGATCAAATTCGTAAGTGTTAGGCAATAAGCCTTTATTGTAGATATCGGGGCCATCTAGTGGCCATCGGACTCCATGCCGAGAGATGCCCAAAGTTAAAAAGGTTTATTTTAATTACGATGGTGACAGATTGTAGTTTTTCTAGAATTTTTTATACCCTTGTGTTTGTTTTATTTTTTTGTAAGTTGTGGACCCTGTTAGACCTTCAGCTCAGGAACTTTGCTGAGAGTAGCCCAGTTATCTGCTTTGTGTAAAAGATGTATTTCAATGCATCTACTCGCTTGATTTTTATCCTGGACTTTTTAATGTTACTTTATAAATGTAAAACAGCATATACTTTTATTTTCTTCTCGAGTTAACGTAGCCCTTCACCAGTCAGGGATCCAAGAACATCGCCGAAACGGCCGTCCGTCTAAGGAGGGGGGAAAAAAAAACAAAAAACGAAACCTGCTAAACTGCTTTGTTGACTCATCTTGTTAAAGTTCATGACTCAAAACTTTAACGTTGAACCAAAACTGCCGTCTGTTCTTCTGGGTTGAGATGCGTTGGCTCGAACCCCTCTGTGCTCATCCCGGACAGGAAGTGGCAGGGAGCGTACCCCAGACATCCCTCTGGGCTCCCAGGTAGCACTTGCCTCTTAGGCCTGTGTTTCTCTGGTCCAGCCTGGTCCCTTCCCCTGGACTTTGCAAAGCACTTGTAGCCTGCCGTGCGCGCGGCGCGGCGCGGAGGCGTCGGAATCCCTCTGGTGTATCGGTGTGAGCCAACTTGTACCAGTGTGGGACACCAGGCGGAGATTCCCCGTCGGGGGCCCCACGCACGGCCTACTGACATTAGTCGGCCAGATTTCACGATTGCAGGCAGGCCGGCGCGCATAAGGTCCACTGTAGCATTTCCTTCCAAGGTACGGCTCTAGTTTCGTTGATCGCCAGAATGGCCCCAACACCAACACAGCGGATTCCTTCCCTCCGTCCAACTATAGTCCGTGATAACTGGAGATGCTGGTTTGAATTCACCCAAGCTTAAAAACGGCAATACATGGACTATTAAGTGGCTAATTTTCCGGTATGAAAACACTAAATTAATGAAACCGAAATCCCTTTGGTTGGATAGAAGCTTATGCTTGCAGTCGAAAGTCCTTCCTCAGTCAGCTCAAACGTGTGCCTCTGAACTGTTCCCAAACCTATGCCACACTGAGGAAATGCTGTACGGTTCCTGTCAATGGAATTTTTTATTTTATTATTTTTCACTTAGTGGAAGTGGCCTTCACCTGCTCAGATAAAGTGCGAGACTTTATTTTACCAAAATGAAGGGATTTGTGAGTTTGAAACCTGATCTACGTTGCCATAATGGACGTGGAATTCTTTTTGCCATTGTGTAAAGTCCCATCATGGAAGATTGAGAACCATAGTCTTGTTTCGAAGTGAGAATGACTCGACAAATGTGTGTTTTTTTTTTTTTTTTCTTCCAATGAACCATTGGTTTGATTTAATTGCAGTGAACTTAAAAAGAATGGTATGATTTTTAACTGTAGGTGGGAAGAGTAAATCGATCTAATCCACCATTGTACCATTATGGATTAATTGGCAGATCGGAGAACCCTGTGAGGGCAGATGAATGTATATCTTTGTACAAAACCATTTAGTTATGAGGACGTGGTAGTTACGATAGACAGCTGTGCAAGGAAAAAAAACACAAGTAAGATAACCTTTTATAAATCTTTTGTATTAGAACATTAACACCGTAATTTTTGTATATATGAAGACTAGGCTTTCTGATTAGCAGAAAGGTAAAACATTCCTACATTTTTTTTAAATGTATGTCTGTCAAATAATTATGTAAACATATGCGCAATGTTTTATGTGCCTTTTATTTGGATTGTCTAAATAAAAGAAAACTATGAAACATGACCGGGTTTTCTGTGGTGTGTTGGCTGTTCCTTCTGCGTGCATGCAATCTCCTGTGTCGTTCCATCCGCGGAGCGTGAATTCCCCAGGTGTTCTGGATGTTACCCAGCCATTTGGGACATTCCCCAGGTGTTCTGGGTGTTACCCGGCTGTCTTCCACAGCTGGAACCCTTAGCATATGGTCGTATTTCAGCAAGTGCCGCTCTGGGTAATATCGCGGGAGGAGATGGGATTTATTTAAAAGTTCTCTCATACTGCTCACAAGTGGGGTGGGGGGGGTTCCTCACTGATAATTTCTATGATTTGAGTATAGGACAGGTGTAATTCTGCCCTGAGGTGTGCAGGACGCCCTTTCGGGAGAGCCATAAGGGATTGAGGTTACTTGCACCTGTAGAGCGCGTGCGTTTTGGAGAGTCCCATGCTGGCGAGGTTGCGTCCCGCCACTCCACACAACTGTTGTGGCTCAGCACACCCAGGCGCCACTGGTCTCCTGTTTTCAGGAATGCTGGACGGGGCAGCTGCACTCGCTACAGCGTCGACACATGCTAAACAACGCCGCCTTTCATCCAGACCTGCAGTGTATGCACACGGGCCTCCTAGTGGGTTTTAAACCCCATAACCCAAGTCTTAATATGCAAAGAAAAAAGGTGGTTCATCTTTTACATTTATGCCAGTTCTAGTTCAGTTCAGATTTTGCTAAACATCCTCCAATCCCAAAATAAAGGTTTTTGTTCTATTTGAAATATGAAGTGTGTGTGTGTGTGTGTCACAGCCATGCGCCTCACACCTTTTACTGAAGTTTAGAAATAAAAAATTTGTTTGGTAGGTTTATGTATGTATGTCCACGCACACACTGCCACCATTTTAATTTCTTCGCCTGAATTAAAGTCTCTTCGCCCGCGCAGGAGGAGTGATATTGATTCCCCCCCTGTGACCAGCCTTTCATTTATTCATGGACCAGCGACTGCATAAATTACCACCGAGACTTGCCACAATCAAGGTTAGACTTCAGTGACCTCATCGCATGTATTTCACGTGTTTTTTTCACAGATGGGAATGGACCCAATTTAGGGCGCCTAAAAACGAATTCTCGGAATGAAAGTGATCAGCCAATTAAAATGCATCACCCAGCCTCCGATACGTATTAATAACCGTGATAAATTTTAATGAAAAGAAGATTAAGGCAAATGAGTGTGCGTGTAGCGTTTAGCTCAGATTCAGATGTATTTTGAGGAAAAGATTCGTTCTAATAGCACTGCATGCTACGACGTCATGCATTTCTCAAATTTGATTTGCACCCTATCATGTAATAGAGATCGTCTGCTCATAAAACAAGATTGGTCAAATCTTAATGTCTATGTTCATACTGCACTTCCAGAAAATGCTTCCTCACTTCAGGTCTGGCATTCAAGTCCGTTTTTAAGACATTTTATCCCTATAATTCCAGCTTGCCTTGGAGAGCCCTAACCACTTTTTTGGCAAGGAAAAAATGCCAAACCACCTTTTTGGCAAGGAAGGTTGACTGCAATTCATGTAAAAACGACACAGCCATTGATATTGGTATATTCAGTTTTTGTGGAAAAAACGTTCACTGAAACTAGTTTAGTGCATTAGGACATAAAACTATTAGTACGTCATATGCAGACATATTCCACATTAATTAACATAAGTAAATTCCATGTATACACACTCTGGTCTATTTTATTTGATTATTTTCGACAGAACAGAATCTGTATTATTTAGATATTTAGGAAATAATAATGTTAATACCGAAAGGAAAGTTAATACTGAAATATAATTAATAACAAGACAAAAATTGCGCTTTTTTGACCGTCAAAGCATGGGACTGCGTGTCACTGGACAAGATCATCTGCTAAATAACCTAAACTGAATACCCATAACGTAATATATGATGTAGTTATTATATTCTCAGATAATTTGTGCTACCGTTTTTTAATAAATAATAAAAACTCGCCTTTTCTTTTCAGCCGTGTGGCATTGTTTGTGCAGAACTGGGTAACTCACGATCTATGTGCTGACAGGAGGATTGTGAGGTTTCACCGTTCCGTTGTATTTCACATATCTCTCCACTAGGAAGCTGTCTGGTTCTTTGTTTTTCGCGTCTGTGACATAAAATCCGACCAGCACAGATTTTTTACGGTTTTACTGCTGCTAGCCAGCCAGCAAGCCAGCAAGCAAGCCAGCTAGCTACGTCGTGTAGTCTGCGTTCAATCGAATTTACCTCTGAAGCGCTGTGGTCCGTACCGTACAGAATATTTAGAGATCCCGGGAGCACTGGTCAGCTGCCTGCCGATTGCAACATCGATTGCTTATCAGTAATTATAGTAAGATTATTGTTTAGCAAGTAGGAATGTTTGGCTGTTCTGGAAAGCTGGTCGTTTGCAGTCTTCTTGGGTAAGTAGCCTTGATTTGCAGTTATTTATTGCTGTTCTAAATTTTAAATATGTAGCTAGCTGGCTACGTGTGCACAGTGGAATAGAATTGTATCTAGTATAGCTGTAGAAGTATTTTAATCAAGGAACAATGTTTAATTGTGGTAAACTTAATTTCTTTAGGTTCTTAAAGGATGTCTAGAGGTAGACAGTTTTTTTAAATTGTTTTTTTAGGGTTTTGTGAAAACCCGGTTTGAATTAAGCTAAATTTTATTTGGACTGGTTTAATGTTGGAAACCGACGAGGCCTCTACCCCTGTGTCCCTGACCGATCTACTCTAGCGGTGTATTTATAGTAGCGCAGGACCACAGACCATTGTCCACTTGGAAGCTACGTGTTGTTCCTCTGGTGTTTCGTAAAAATTATTATTTAAATTCGTTTGTGACTTACTCACATCGTTGATATGTTTGACTTACGAGAGACTTATTACATTTACGCGTATTTTATATGTCCAAGTAGTAAGCTAGCCAACTAACGTGTATGTATATATAGTGTGTTGTTCTTTGAAATACTTGTTTGCCATTTTAGTACTCATTTTTGCTAGTAGTTAGTTATATTTTGGTGAGCTAAAAGTGGCACGTGTTTTAAAACGCGCACAATTTAAAAAACAAAACCGGACATGTAAACGAGATACTGCGTTAAGTATAAGTTACTTTATTTAGAATTATTTTCTCATTCGATATAGCTATATTTACAAAAAAGATTGCCCATCCGGGACTAGGGTGCACATTGATGCGTTGCAAAGGTTACAATCTGAATTTTTTCCGAATACGTTCACACACCGATATTTATGTGTTGCAACAAAACCTGTCAACGAGAAAGCGGCGACATTGTTCTTTTATAATGCCCGCTATGGCAGATACCTTGTCATAAATTACGGCCATGCAATAAAGTGAATGGACAACATGGTTGTTTCAGGTTACAAAGATCTTGTCGGTGGACAATGAACCATAAAAAGTTTTATTGACCATATGGGCTGAAAATGCATAAGTTTGTGTGAACTCCGTAATGTGCTTGGTCAAGGGTTTCAGTGTTAGCCCACAGAAGCAGAAGGCTGGCCCTTTTACCAGTTCCAATTGGGGTTCTGTTGTTTGTAAAAAGGAATCCCCTTCTTATTTGTTTATCTCTGAAGGAAATATTTTCTATTGTTTATTCAGTTTTGTAAGCACCTTTTGACATTTTCTTCAGTGGGAGAAAATGTTATTTGGGATACAGTGGGCGTTGTTCATAGGGTCAGTGAACAGAGGTTGAGACGCAGAGACAGAACTGGTCTTGTGTGTCCCTGTTTAAGTGTTCCCCAACATGCTTGGCTCCTTATTCTTGAATCGGTAATCATGGGGGTATGGCATTGATACCTGGGGTGAGTTTATTTGTTTCCATCTCTGCTTCAGTGAGTGCGTTTTCTATTTAAAACGGTTTCTTAGAGCTGAATCAACAACAGCAGCGGTCTTTTCCCGATACTGCCCTGCTGAAGCAAGAGTACGAAAGGTATTCTTAAACGGGACACTTTGGTTTGATGTTTATGTCCAGACATTGCTCTGCAGTGATCCATATCTGTGGCTGAAATGGTGGGCTGGCCTTCCTTAAATCTATGATGTTGGGCAAAGGGTCATTATTGTACACGCATTCATTTCTTCAGCCATTTATTCATCATGCTCTAATCCAGAGTGATTCAGAAGGCCATCATGTATTAATAAGCTGGGTGCCTCTGTGTTTAGTTTCGTTATTTGCATTTTGATATGTGCTTTGGAGTGCTATGGTGAAGAAAGGGAAATGGTTAGGTTTGGCCCTAACCGTAATACAATAGTATCTGTGCAGTTTTGATTAGGTTTGGCCCCAACCTTAATGCACTCGTGTCTGTGCAGTTTTGATTAGGTTTGGCCCTAACCTTAATGCACTCGTGTCTGTGCAGTTTTGATTAGGTTTGGCCCTAACCTTAATGCACCCGTGTCTGTGCAGTTTTGATTAGGTTTGGCCCCAACCTTAATGCACTCGTATCTGTGCAGTTTTGATTAGGGTTGGCCCTAACCTTTATAGGGATGGACATTCGGACTTATTAATCACGTGACATTATTAGTACTGGAGTACTCCTTAACTTGAGAATGTCTAATGTCTCCACGTTTATGTAAATGAACCTGACACCAGCCATGATGTAAACCATATTAGCCATGACACATTGTAAAGGCTAAGGTTTCCCATTTCATACATGAGTCAACAAGGAAGTAATGCAATTTCGTCTTCATCTGATTATAGTGAATACAGGATGCTTGGACAAACGGTCCACAAGCAGACCAGCCAACGGGCTTGTGTGTGCTCTGTTTAGTTTTGAGTTGTAATGTTTTCCTCCATATCATCGCATCCGACAGTCTCGACAAGATCTGGAAACGTGTGTTACGTTTTTCGTCAGGGAATTAGCCGGCTTCATTGTGAAATGTAACCAAAAAACGGTTTGGTGACTGCTATGCTAACTGGCTAGCAAGTGGGAAGGATAGCGACAAAGTCACTAAAAAAAGATAGCAAAGCGCGACTCTAATAGGCCAACGATTCTGTCCGTCAGCTGTCACCCCATAAAACTAGCTAGGATTACTAATGAACTCTCCCATGGTTGTTACAATACTAACACTGTATTTAGTTTGAAATAAACACATCGGCTGGTATTGGCGTTGTTAGAATTAATTAGTTAGCCTTGTCATTTGTCCAAATACCTTATCACTAAAATGTAAATACTGTGGTGTGTACAGTTTTGGACATCTGCGTTTCAGGAACATATCAGTGAAAAAGCTTCACAATACCACACTGACCTCATGTTTTTAGTTACAAAAGCTTATAAAATAGTTCCAGCACATTGTTGTATTTAAAAACAAACAAAAAAACCCCCACTTTTACTCCATATGTTACTCATGCTCATGCCTAAACCTAATGAGAAAATATTGGTTCAGATATTTTTTCTCAAGAATTTAGTGAGCTCTTTGCTAAACGACTGGGAGTTTGTGTTTGGATCTTTGTCATGGTTCACAACCCCTGTGTACAGACAGAGGATGACTCTCACGGTGATATAACGCATTCGGTTCATGTTGAAACTTTAATGTTCGCCGTTTCCTCTGGCTTTGATAGCTACCTAAAGAGCAAACCCTAATCAATTAAGAGGGGGTTGACTGTCAGTTAAAAGATCATGTGGACTGAATAGATGGATTTTAAAGGCACTTACCGTTCATTAGTATGTTTGTGCCACGTCTGGGGTGGGGGAGGGAGAAATTACTGAGGCGTTATTCCGTGGGGATCTGAGTGTTCCCCACGCACCACCCCTGGCCCAGGCCTGCGGATCCTTCAGAAATGCTGGCATTGATTTTGACTTTGGCCGGTAACCCTGGTAACCCGTTACGGCGGCTACCGTCGCTCCCTGCATGGCACCTGATTTCTCCTTCCTGCTCTCTCATTGGAGGACGCTTCCCGTCCCAGATTATTCTGTGTCGCCGCATGTTTTTGGAGCAGGAACAGGAACAGGAGGAAGCTCGAATCTTTCAGTAGGACGCTCCCTGCTCCCTGACCCTCCGCTTTACCAGAGGACACGCTAACCTCCAGAAGTCTGCTCTTTCCGAACGCAGCCCAACAAAATGCATGCCTTCTGACCAATTCAACCTTCACTTTTAAATTAATTCACATTGATTTGGCACAGGAACGTGGCGTTGGTCATTTGTAGCTATACGTTTTCATTAACAGAATGCATAGAAAATAGTTTAGATAAACCTTTCCATAGGCTAGCCTTATAAAATATGCTCATGCTTACGTTGGCCAAGAAGTTTCAGCATGCATCATGGATAGTTTGGTCTATTTTATCATTTTAGATTATTATGTTGCACTTAACAGGGTGACAGGTTTCACAACTGAATGGTTGCCTTGCAGATTTTCTCATCATTTCATTGTAACGGCCGTCTAACTTTTTTCTGGAAATCACTCCGGAAATGTGAAGATGGGTTCTGGCGGCTGAAGGCCCGCTCAGCTGGAACACTTGGAAGTTTTTAAGAGATGAAGTCCTAACTAAACTGAAGATCAGTGTATCTGCATTTTAAGAATGCTGCAAAAAGAGTATCCTGCGTTTTTCCTTTTTTCTGACCTCTGTTTATTCATAGTGCAGAATCTGAAGGTGGCTGTGCTGTTGTAAGTACAGACTGCTTTTGTGCAGAGGCCTAAAAGGAAAGCTAAGTTTTGTGGTAGATCAAAATGGTCTAAATTGCTTCCTGATATTAGCGCAGTGCTTTGGCACTCGTAAATAAATAATACTGTATTACTAAAGTGCAGTGGTATTTGTCCTGCAAAGCTGATTTTCATTGTCATTTTGAACAATAAATGGATGGGGGTGGGGGGGGGGGGGGGGAAGAAAGATTTTCATGGGGGGAAAATTGGGTAAGTTTTGTTGTGTACATGTGTGTTTGGTTGAATGAGTTG
>JAOYSI010000003.1:1537297-1553148 GCA_025775065.1 Hiodon alosoides | reverse complement strand
ACAACTTGTCTCTTAAAACTCCTTTATTTCCAACAGGCAGCACATACAATAATACAATATTTGATCAAGCAAACCATCTCCTGTCACTGTTTTAAAGGTGAAGGCATATCAGAATTTGGATCTTGCCACAACAACAGAGGGGATTACGAATCCCACCCAGGCTGTTAAAGAGGCTGTTAAAGAGGGCTGCGCTCTCCACCCCCTCCCTCCTTACAGGCTGATGTTTTGCGCCTCCTCCTGGCGGGTGTCCAGTGGACGGTGAGGCGGCGGCCTCCTCTTGCTCTCCTCCCTCAGCTGTGACGGCGGTAAATGGCTCAATCCCAGCCCCGCGTGCAGTCTGACCCCGATCTGCCGTTTGTGAAGCAGTGTTATCTGACACTCGCCTGCCTTGTGATTTTTCTCTTTCCCCACAGCTGCCAAAAGACCTGCCACCGTCTACCTTTGTAGCCCCTACTGCATTATGGATTGGCTTTTTTGTATGAGGTCTGGGGTGGGGAAAAAAAAAAAAAAAGCATTCCGTCTGGTTTTTCGAGGCCGGGATTATCTGAATACACACAGGCCTATTACCAGTCTGGCCTGGTTTTTTTTTCGCAAATGAACACATTTAACAAACAAAAATAGGATCATGTTCTGACTCACATGACAGGCCAAAGGCTACAGGGATAGCTTGCCGATAGACGTTGAGGGACGCGGCCACTAGCAGCAGGGGAAATGGGTGGGTGATGTCGTAGTGTTTGTAGTGACAGTGTTCTGATAACAGCTGCTTGCAATTTGAGAGTTCTATTTTCCTGAGTTGCTCCAAGCCCAAGCCTGACAGTAGCGAGATTTTCAATAAAAAACTAAAATCCAGGAGTTGACAAAGCCGCAAGGAGTATTTGACTTACTGTCATCCTGTCATCAGACTGTCATCAGACATTGTCAAATAAATAGATTATTAATTGTGATATGGCTCTTTTTGCATCTGAGATTAAGATTGGGGAGTGTTGTCTCGAGAATCTGGGTATCTAGTGTCGTAAAAATTGTGTGCAGACCTGGGACAGAGGCTTTTCTAAATATTTTCGACGTCAGAAATGAACAGCTAAATGCAAGAAATTCTTATTTGTTGTTGGTAAAGCTCTGAGTTAAAAAAAAAAGTTGCAAGATGTTTTTTTTACTTACCTCACAAACAATTAACTGCTTACTTTCAAATCCTAGTCATTCAGGAGATATACTAGCCAATCCTATGCTCGCACACTCCGTAACCCTAACACAATCGCCATTGTTTAACAAGCATTCCTCCACGAAAGCACTTTTTAATTCTGTCCGTTTATAATAATTATTAACCGTGTAAAATCCTTCTTGAGTGTGAGAATAGCATCCATGGAAGGTTGTGACGAGATTGGGGGCGGTGTTTCATGAAGCTCGCTGTACAAACTCTAACTCAAACGCTAACTCAAACGATAAGTCGAATCGGGCTGTTTCTATTACATAATTGTTTAGAAATATCTGGCAATTTTTTTTGTCCTAATAGCAAATGTAAATATCCACAAACGAATATTTGAATTTTTTAAACAAAATTATTGTGGGCTTAGCGAGAGGCTAAAATTCACTTCAGCGAGGCAAATCTTATTGTTGTGACAACCCTAATGACAGTGAGATTGCCCGGGTAACCCAGGTGTTTTGACAAACTTATATATTCATTTATGTTATTTAGATATTAAGACTTAGGCTAGAGTTGTTATTGTAGGACTGAAAAAGAACTCCGATTTTAACGTGTAAATGGGAATATTCCTAATAATATCCCCTATATAAATTGTATCCTAACGTTGCCATGCCTCTTCTCTTTGTTAACAACAACTGTTTTGATTTTCACACTGATTATATTATCGTAATAGTCATAGAATTCACCTTTTTACCTTTTAAAATTTTGAATCTGTTGTCCATAAAACAAGTTGATGTACAATTGTTTGAAACTGCACGCAGCAAGCGAAACTGTTATGAGAATCACGCGGACTCGTAGAGGTACACATTCCTTCTACGAACTAAGACAATTGTTTGTCAGATATAGGTTTTTGAGTACGGAGAAAATTAAGGTCTAAAATAGGATAAAATTAAATGGATACATGAAAAATATGTAGAGCATAGACTATTAATATCAAATATAATACGTTGTAATTTTTTCAAATATATAATATTTTTTATAAATATATAGGCTACCTTACTCTACATGAATTGCGATATATATTATTGGACATATACATTCGATCTTTGTTAAGTTGATTTATTCTGTGGCATTCATATGGGATCCAATGTGTAATAAGACTACACACCTCACACGCTACCCTGCATTGTTGACACCTGGCAAAATGAACCCTTGGAGAGCTGCATTTTTTTCGCAATATCCTGTTCCACATACCATCGTGAAAAAGCAGGAACTGGATCAATCAAAGCAGGGCAACGTGTTTCTACTCGTCCATTGTCACGCGTCTGCGTTCGGTAACCCGCCGCAGGTTATGCTACCGAATGGCACTCGGCTAGGTCGTCGGCTGCCAGACCACAAACAAATTGTGTGTTCCAACGTTCCTCATTCGCCACCACAGTTGTGCTTTGCTGTTATTCTGCAGACCGTCATCTTGCACAAGATACGTCAGCCTCCTTCAGCAACTAGCATTAACAAGATGTTTCCGACCACAGCAGCGCCATTGGCTGGATGTTTTTTGGGTGGTGGACCCAAAATTCATCATACACCCCTGACACTGCTGTGTGAAAACCCCAATGGGGTTGCTGTTTCAACTCGCTTAGATCCTTCAACCTGCCCATGCTACCGTCTGTCTCCACATTCTGTCTCTAAATTGCACAAAATCCACCCCCTACGTAACCGCCTCCCCACTATAAATAGCATAGTGTAAACATGAGATGCTATCTCTGACTGCGCAGTCTATTCCCTGGCCTTGGGGGGGTTTGGGGGCACTCAGTGTACATAAGAAAATAATGAGCAATAGATATATTGTGCAAAACAAAGGTAATGATAAAAAAAAATTACTAACAGCCCACAAGTATGTGAAAAAAGAGCAATGGATATTTTTTAAATACATGATTATCCTTGTTTTTTATGTTAATAAAATGTGTTATGTTCAATGATAGAAAGTGCATTATAATTTATATAAACCACATTCCAACAAAAAAAATGCAGCACTTCTGGAGTACTTTTTCTCTGCTTCGTCTATAATCAATTTAAAAGGTTTGTGCAGCACATATCGTTTACTGTGGTAAAGGAATGAGTAATGCGCATCTCAGAATGGTTTTCATCCTGCGTTTGGGGTCTTGCATGGGGGTCAGGAGATGAGGATTTAATTAAACAAAACAGAACAACAGAAACACACTCATTCCAAAAGGAGCAAGAAGAAATGTCTTCTTCCTGTACTTGGCTTCCTGGTTTTCATTTGTACCATAATAGGCAAACGGGTTAGGTCATTAAGTCACGGCAGCCTTCTGGATTTTGCAGTCCTGGAGGTAGCTGGCATTTTTAATGCCCTAGTACAGGATAGGTGCAGATGAGTGTAATATTATGTTAGAATTCTTTGTATTTAGAATGTGGATTACAACACAATTACAAAGAAAATTACATAAATATAATTGTAAAAAAATGTTCATATAGAAAGCCGAGTAGAAGTATTTGCAGATCTTTGGGAATACGACCTTGATTGTTGCCGATGTAACATTTCAACTATGGTCTCATAGTTACTTACTTAATTATTGTTTTTGTGCCCCCCATATAAGTATATATGCATTTATTTATTTAGCAGACACACAGACCTAGAATAACAAGAACAGATCACAAGAGCAAAGTTCTACTCAGTGCAAACAATAAGTCAATACAGTAAAAGACGGATGGCGATAGTGGTGAATTAGAAAAGGAACACGATTACCTTTGAGACGAAGTTGAACAATAACTAAGATACCATATAGGGCCCTCTATGAGGATCTGATCGTTTAATAATAAATGAAGTCGCCTACATGGCAAGATCAGAGCAATTATTATTTAGTTGTTATTACAACAACAAAAAACAACAAAACTGGGCGAACACACGCTACACAGCACAACAAAAAATTAGCTCAATGTTTTAGTTAATTAATTTAATGATGGAATAGTTTCAGAACCACTCGTCCATTGGGGAAACCTGGAATAGGTAAGTTAAGAGGTCCAAATGCCTATAAGGTAGACAGACAATGCATTAATTACAATAAAAACTATTCAAAACAACATATAAGAAAAACATATCCAAGAATAACTATTTACTTACGTTTAAAACAAAAATGGCAAACGTCCCCTAATAAAGTAGATTCTGCGCTAATTTAAAACAGTGAATAAAAGCCAAAGGCTCAGCAACACGCACCGTAAAAGCAGATAACGTTCGTGTGCTATTGCCAGAACTACCATCACATTTTTATACGGCTGTAATGTGCACATACTCGGCACAAAACTGAAATCAAGCCAATTTCAAAGAGGGCTAATTCGCGAAATAGCGAAAATTAGTCCGAAGTTGCTTCGTTTCGGCGTTGCGTACACTGTGTGGTGCATAACGCCCTTTATACTAACAACTCCTACATATGTTCCATTTTTTTGTAAACTACGACAGAGTCGATTTATTTATTTATTTAACAAAAAAAGGTTTGGTTTATTTTTTCGTTATATTAATTCTTTACGTGTTTATTACATTAAACTTTAAAATTCAAATTTCTTATATTTACACATAAAAAAACAAAATTAAAACAAACAGACTAACCGCAAAGTACTAAGAGAGAAGATCCGTTCATTTGACCATTCATTAAGCGTTATGAATCTCGGGCCTCCGCAAACCTTTGGGATTTATATCAGGTTACAATTTAGCATCTTTGACTCAGTCCGCCTTCCTTTCAAAGCTCAGAGCGAATGAAATCGGGGATTCTTTCCATCACCTTGGTAACAGCCATGACGTGGGATGAATAAACCGCCTACTGGCGGGTGCGAAATACTGGCTAGCCAGCCAGCGGCCATTATATCGCAGTCTATTTAAGCGTAGTCGTTGTAGTGTTGTGATCGCCGCATTTAAAGCACTCGGTTTAACGATTCAAAGCGAGTTAGTTAATTATCTGGAATATTTCCCGTTTATTGGTTATATAGAACACACGCCTCACTTTACTCAGAAAACTAGGCAATTTCGAGGATTTTAATCTAATAAATTGTATTTCCACAAGCTAGCAATAACTAACGGCTACCAAGGACCAGGGTTCTAGCGCATTCCAGACGTTTGACTGTAGCGGTAGAAAATCTTACAGTTCAGCCAGCTATCTGTTATAGTTAGCTTATTAAACATTCTTATCAGCTTTGTTTTTGTTTTTTTGAATCCTGTTTTTATTTAGATGGCAAGCTTCCCAGATTTTGTAAATGAAAATGAAATAGGTAAGTAAAACGGTTCTCTTCTTTTGCGTCTGCCCTCGGTTAGTTGTGTGTCAGTTTCTAAATAATATTTCTGTGTAATTTTTTTTGAATAAAAGAGCAAAAAATGTTAGGTTACCATGTTGTTATGATTTGCTAAGTGTAGATTTCTGCTACTAGTATGCAAGCCTGGGAAATGAATTCCACAATAATTAAAACTGCTGTATAGCAAAGCCTTGATTTCACCGAAATGTCACCCTATGTTGAGAGTACAATTTTTAGGATGAAATTAGGAAACACAGTGATATCTTAAATTGTCTCTTCGTCACGTCCACTATGGTAATTTTTACCCTCCCCCACACACACCCATGTCTCGCCACGAGTAGTTGGGGAAACTGCAGTGTGACTCATTCTCTGTTTAAGTAATACGGTGCGAAAGGAAATGGGGCGACAGTCGTATATAAAACGTGTGTGTTTACATTATGGCCGACGTAAATTAATCCTTAATCTGTAAATAACTTCTCACGAGTTCATTCCAATGGGTTGAAACGCACGAAAGATGACGTTCAATTTGTGAAAGGATGTTCTGGGTTTCGCCTTGACCCGGGCATCTTACTTCGGGTGTGTTAGATACCATTGAATGTAAATATGTACTGAACCCACTATGAACACTGCTGAATAATGTTTCAGTCCCCAAATCTACATGAGTGCGGAATCTATAGAGTCCTGCTATACCATAATGGCAATTAATAGATAGCTGGTTAGTTGGCTGTCCCTGCCCAAAGGTTTGTTTTGAACTGTCAGCTTAACTCCACACTCAGGAACAGTTAACAGCTTGGCGTTAATATGTCCCCCATGGTATTCGACTCTTCACAGGTAAGGCTAAGTTCGTTGGAGAACTCCTAGTGCCAGTCGCTCCTTTCGACCAGAAGTCCGGGCGGGAGACTTGGACTGTGGCGTTTGCTCCTGATGGGTCTTACTTTGCCTGGTCACAGGGACACCGGGTTGTGAGGCTTGTTCCCTGGTCAAGATGCCTCAAAAACTTGTAAGTATTCCTAAAACAGATAAAGAATGCTTTTTGACTGGTCGGCGTTGAAAATTGGCGGCAGAGAGCTGGCAATAATTTAATATTTTCTTTCACCTCATTCAGGTATGTGGTGGCAGGTTATTTTAAACCTCACACCCTGATGTAAATTGGTCTGTAGCGATTGGGTTTCTGGCACGGGCAGCCACTGAATGCGGCGCGTGCTCTTTCATGGGCCAAGGTCCAGTGGGTATTGAGTTGGCGCCTGCACTGCACCGTTTCTCCAGTGGTTAAGCCCTTCCCGGCCTTTCAGCCATTGCTGGGCGTATTCGAGCGCGGAGCTGCTTACTGTCCCCGTTTGAATGTAGCATTTTTTTCAATGTAGTTCACTTTTTTTTTTTCTTTTTCTTTTTTTCCCTGCCTGGCTTATCCAGAAGTTTCTTTGTTCTGAACGGGCATTCCAAATTAACTTTTGTTTGTTTTTACAAATAATGCTAGTCTGATTCAGGTCTCTCCCCCCCCGATGGTACAGTCTTGCCAAATATTTTTGAATGGCTGATTCCTTTTAATAGCAAACATTTGACATTTGGGCAGTTTATTTTTCTTAGGTAAGCTATTGGTGAGAACAGTGAAATTATAGGAAGAGTAAGAATTGCATTTAAACTGAAATGATCAACTCCATCTAAAGTAATTTGACCTGTCTTCTTTGAAGGCGTCTGTCGGGTCAGAGCTGCATTGTGTCTTTGTAAAGGAAAACTAGGATACCCAGGCTTGGTAATGCAATGGGGGTGGTAAGAGCTAAAAACCTTGAATTGACATTCAAGTAATCTGGCTTTTCTTGTAGATTGTTCTCCCACACTTTTGCCTGTGTGTTTATCAACGAAAGTGTAGTGTTTTTCTTTGGCTTGCCTTTATTGTTGTGAAAATGGCTTATTACGTGTCCAGATGACTATGCTCTTCTGACGTGTCTTTATGGCTTATAAAATCCGGGATACTCATCACTGCTGCAATCACAACATGCCATAATGTTCTGTCACAAAACACTATCTGTGTTTAACAGTTATGATATTGCTTTTTGTGTTATTGTTTGGCAGAAAAGCGAAGAACAATGTGTGAGGTTCATATTAAATAAGAATGAATACTATAACTGAGTCTAAAATGTAAAAACTAACTAAAACATAAAAACTGATGTTCCTGCATTGGAATATTTAACGCATTTGGTTGAATATTTTATCTCATTGCCGGCTGTTTACCGAGAACAGCATTTTCTTCATAATTGGCAAACGGATTTTATTTAAAGCTCAGAGGGTAGTCTATAGTTTTTTACACCCTACAACCTCCGCTTGGGTTCTGGCAGAATGCAGTCCTTTAGAGTGAGGCTTTAACTTTATTTTTAGTATTTTCTTTTTTCCTCTTAATAAAGAAGCCACTGTGCTAAGGAAAAGCTGCCTGGGACATGTGGCGTGTATTGTCTGCTGGGTCTTTGCTGAGCATGTTCTTTCTCACCACAGTAAATCCTTGTGAGCTATTTGGGACTCCACTCAGGAACAAGCGACCCTTGTGAGGGTTTTATTTGTTAAAAGTTGGCTCTCTTGTTTTGGTCAGCCGTGGATGGCCGTGGGGAGTCATATTAGATTCCTGGTGACACACGTTGGCAGTGGCCAAAGCCAACTCGTGATCGACTAATCTGCCTTGGACCAGTCACATTCCTCATGCCACTATTAAACCGTTAGGTAGAAGTGGCTACTTCTGATGTGTTCAATCTGTCTTACTGTGTGCATTTTGATAAAGTTAAAGACAACATTGTTAGCCTGGTAAACGCTTGATAGTGGTTTATTTATCAGGGACAGTTTGTTGGTTTAATATGCAGAGCGACAGGGTGTTATATATACGATATACTGACCGCCTCTGATTTTAGTATTTTTTTTTTTTAATCAGATACCTGCAGAGAATGTTTCTGCCCTGGGCTAGTTCATTGCCCCTGATGTGCAGGTTACTAACAAATGACTTGGAGTTTTTGAGGGAAAAAAGTTGTGCTTTGATTACCCCTCTGGTCTGGTGTAGCCATCAGCCGTGTGAGAACCTGCATAATGAGGGAAGTTCAATTCCAACTATTAAATTCCTCCCAGTCTCTAAGCCACGCACCTTTCTCCTTTATTTCAGCGTCGTGGGCAACACGGACCTGACGAATGGGACTGGGCCTCGCCGCCTGTCCCGGCAGAACAGTGAGGACCAGCTGTCTGGAAGCACGCCCCGGGAGCACACTATCGACTGTGGCGACATTGTATGGGGGCTGGCCTTTGGCTCTTCGGTGCCTGAGAAGCAGAGCCGCTGTGTCAATATAGAGTGGCATCGCTTCAAGTTTGGCCAGGACCAGCTGCTTCTGGCCACCGGCCTCAGCAACGGCCGCATCAAGATCTGGGACGTCTACACCGGTGAGATCTCCAGCGTTCCTTCATGTGATTTATTGCTAATCCTCTAAGAGCAGGAACGCTGGTTGGTACTCCTGCTTTTAATGGCAG
Source organism: Hiodon alosoides (assembly GCA_025775065.1). Classification (NCBI taxonomy): domain Eukaryota; kingdom Metazoa; phylum Chordata; class Actinopteri; order Hiodontiformes; family Hiodontidae; genus Hiodon; species Hiodon alosoides. The sequence goes on along the minus strand of JAOYSI010000003.1, from coordinate 1,544,204 downwards.
ATTTTAAACTTGAAGGTTGTGGGTAATGTTTTTCTCTCCTGAGGACTGAGAAATTTAATAGCAACCATTAAAAGGGAGTGATTTATTTTAGTTGAGTTATATAAGATCTTGCACAAGCAGGGTCTGAAATTGGACTCCAAATGTAAAGGGCGAGTGTTACATTTTTTCCAGAAAGATGGGAGGGGGATGATGGTTTGACTCATCATTCCTCTTGCGTTACATGTTATGTCACGCCTAGAAGATTGTTTTTTGAAAGCAGTCTTGTGACCCGCTTTTCCCCACTGTCAATTTGGAGCCAGATCCTTGGACATGCGTACTGTGAGCTGTGTATAGACCTTGGTGGTTATGCACGATACTGAATTGGCCAGGGGCGTGCTGGCTTGTCTGGCAGGCCAAAGATCCACGTATTAATTGCCAGCTGTGCAGTGATAAAATTGGCCCAGGCTCAAGAGTGAGGGGGCAGGTCCCACAGCCGTTCTGCTATTGGCTGCTGAGAACCTCTAGTATCTGGGTTACAGTGGAAAAGTATTTTGAAATCAACTGCGGTACGTGCCTCCACCCTTTCTTTTAACGACTAGTGTCGTTGGCCTCAGAAGCTAGTGAATTCCGTTAAAACTTAGAACAAGTTCAGACTTTCAAATCATGCATAATGAATTGCATTTAATTATTAATTCGGTTAAATAATTAGGAGACCTAATTTATGACTAGGATGTCTGTAGAATTGAATGTTTGGGGCACATGGGTAAATTATTTACAATATTTTTATCTTTACACAAGTCTGTTTCGGTAGTATAGTTGCTGTAAACGATTCCCTAATTTTCATGTTCTGCCTGAAGGAAACAAATTGCAGGGGTATACTCTGTATTAGTGAAGCCTTATTTTAGTTATTGTATTTAAAACAAACATCCCGCAGGCGGCTGTTTTCATGCTTTCCAAGGCGACTGTGGTTTTGGGTGTAGAGGACACACCGGTCTCTTATTTGAGGGATTGATGACACTCCTTTGTTCGCCTGTGACACTTTGGATCGGTCTCAGAAGCACAACTCTCAACTTTTTTTTTTTCGTTTTTTTTTCTGAGAACCTTGAAGTGTAGCTGAAGGATATGTTTCATTTAGGGCAGTGGAACTGTAAGGTGTCCATACAAAACTCTTAACAAAAGTAACTGGTCTTCGGTGTGTTTTTATCCCTTCACAGGCAAGCTTCTGCTCAACCTTATGGATCACACAGACATTGTGCGAGATCTGACTTTTGCCCCCGACGGCAGCCTGGTGTTGGTGTCGGCCTCCAGAGACAAAACCCTGCGCGTGTGGGACTTGAAAGATGATGGTGAGTATGTCGTGCCAGACCACAAGTGTAGCTCCAGGACCTGTAGCCCTGAGAAAGACCTTGAAACCATCCAATGTTTTAGAAGCCTGGAAATGGTTCACGACGGTTCATTTCCCAATAACAGGCGTCAAGCTGAGACCTCTGGGGCCATTGCGACCGCAATGCTTATCTGAGGCTTGGGTCTTTGTCTGCTATCAGAACGTTTCTTCTTGAAATGAGTTGCGCTGTGTTCACGATGATAAACTGCGATACCCATTTTGACTAAACAGTAGCTATTGCAAAATTGTACATCTCAAATAAGTGGTTTTAAATTCAGAAATCAGCTGTCTAAACAAAACTAGAATGAACCCGTTTTTGAAATGATAGGGCTTTTGCAAACATGACAAAAAGATGACATGCACAAACAGGTTTCCGCAAACACACATGAAGAAATAGAGGAACTCCCAACTGATTGAACAGATCTAAATCTGTCTACTAGTAAAATTGGACAGCGGGGCTCAGCTCAAAAAGACTGCCGCTCTAATAATAAACACATTTTAAACTTTAAAAACTACTGCCATACTGCCAAAATGCCGAGAATACGGTTATAAGATATTTTGGCACTGTCGCCTAGCCCCAGTGGCGGCTCACCTCAGTCTCCTGCTAAGTTTGTCATGATATCTCTGGTGTTTTGTTGCCTTGGCTGGACTGACGGTAGTGTGTTGATACAGCCCTTGGCTCTGAGCCTACTGGGATGTTAATCTGCGCAGCTGCATTTCCTCCAAGCCGGCCCCACAGAAACATCCAGTGGGAATGTGCACTGAGCTACGCGTTAGGCTTAGGCCTGTTAGACTCTCCGAGCAGGCGCGAGGGTCCGCTTGCCAAATGGGTCTCCAAGCATTTAAGAAGTTCACTCTCCGATCGAGCGTTCATCAATCAGCCTTGTTGTGATGCATTTTAGCTGTGTAAGTTAACAGTGGATCTCCCACTGGTCCCTGGGAAGCGTGTGCCAGGCTGAACGCCTGTAAATGGGTATATGCTGTGGTGTAATGCTCCACCGCAGCTCCACTGTTTCACTGTACATCATTGATCGGTGACGTTTTTGAAAAGGTAATAACCGGCCGTTTCCTGCCCGTCTCCTGCAGGGAACATGGTGAAGGTGTTGCGCGGTCATCAGAACTGGGTGTACTGCAGCGCCTTCTCCCCCGACTCTGCTGTGCTCTGCTCGGTGGGGGCCGGTAAATCGGTAGGTAGTCGCCTTCCGTCTTCACCCTCAGATTCTCACTATGCTGCTGCTTCTTTGCTAATGCTCGAGCCTAGTTCAGCGTAATTGCCCGTCGATGAAACCCAATTGCCCAAAAGATTTTACTTTCTGCTCGGTGTCATGACCTACTTCGTTACCCCGCTTGAAGTATTTTGTTTTCTTTTTGTTTGTTTTGTCGTGTTTAGTTTTTATTTTCTGTAATCAGAATGTGCATGTAAGCTATAAGAGTATCTGCCATGGCTTTGATAATTGCAGTAACCACTGTGCCATTTTCTCTGCTTTTGGTCCTAAGTATTAATGTAAGGAAGTTTGGGACTGGGGATGATTCCCGCATTAAAAACGTATTAATCCAAATTTTATTTTATTTTTTGGTTATCATTCAGAATCGTATTTATTGAAGTTTGTAACTGGGAACAAACTGTGATATTGAAGCAAATTTTCCCCCTTTTCTCCCCCCCCCATCAAACGTTTGCTGGCGTCCACGAAGCCACGAACATGCGAAAAGGCTGAGGCCATAGGCTGGGCCGTGGGTGGGGGCGCCCTGTAGCGCGGCGTCCGAGCGCCAGTGCAGCATAGCCCTTACGGTTCCCATGGCTGCCAAAGAACCGGCGTAGCCCTTAGCGGCCCGCAGTCGGCCCGACGGAGACCAGCCTAACCGTCTTCCCAATGTGTAGGCAGCGCTTGTTCTGTTAGGCTGTTTGTCCATAAGTGTCTTGCTCTCCCTGTCACAGGTGGTGGCAGCTCTGTGTGTGATTGGTATTGATGGGAGTGCCGCGCTGACATTGAGCAGCCGGTGCAGACCGCGGGGCATGGCTGCCGTCGCGCCGGGGGCGCTCTGTGCCCGTGCCCGTGCCCAGGGGCAGCCGTGCTCCTGGCCGCAAGGTCTCCTGTACGTAGGTGCTGCTCCACGTCTGTCTAAAGTTAAACTGGTCAACTTTTACTGCAGTAAAACCCTCTCCTCATCCTTACCCATGCCCCTCCCCCACCCATGCCAAATCCCTCCTTCTGTACTTTGCCTAGAAATGAGCTTGCCTTCAGCAAGCTGGTAGGTTATGTCAGCTTTCTGTGTTTTATATTTAGTCTTTCCCTCAGATATACAAAGTAAATGTAACAGACAATGCTTTGATGCCATCTTGCACTCAAGCCCTGACACGATATTCTGGGCGAGCGTGTTTCGAGCCCATTTTTTGTTTTGGGTTGTCAACTCCTAGTTGTTGACTTAAGATGCCGGGATCGGGTCATTCTTGGCACCGCTTAGAAATGAAAGGGTTCTTTGTGTCATGGCGGTCTGCTTGCATTTCTCTGCCTGCCTGCCTGCCTATGTTCCTTAATGCAAAACATGAGGGCCCTGTTGATTTAACAGCCTGATGCAAACTATTAGAAAAAATGGAAAATAAGTTGCCCTGTTATTGATCAAAGGCATCGTTCTGAGTTTCGATATCATCGATTGCGGATGTCACAGTGTTAAAATTGACTGTACAACTGTTATAAATTGCTTTACAAAGCTGTTTTATGACCAATCGCTTAATTTTAAGAGGTATTACTGTAGTTTGTTTTGCTCTAAATTAAAATATTAACTAAATATAAAAAAATCTATTAATCTACTACCCTTTCTAAATACAATTTAGATGTAACGGTAGGAAAGTGGGTTGTAGATATTTATTGTAGTTGATGGGTACATTTACGGTGAGTTGTATTTAAATAGATAGATGGGTCTATTTTCCCCCATGGGGAAATTGCTGAATATATCACCCTAACTCCTTAACAGCCCCAGGGAAAAACATAACCTAGTTTGTACCCAATCTTTGAACGCAGTTTTTCTGAATACTGAAGGTCTCAAACTATTTTGTAGCATAATACTGCTATGAATATTATTAAATGAAGTATCTGGCCATAAGAGTTAAAGTTACTATTTAAAATCATTAGAGTGCCATTCATCTGTTCTGTATGGGATATATTTTATTAATACGTCTTATTACCTAATTAGTGTTACACTAAATGTCAAATATAAAGGGTATCTGCCAGGAACTACGACTGTTTCAATCTTTTTGCCGGGGGAAAGACGGTGACCCCTCATTATTTGCAGGTTTTTACTATACAACAATCTTGTTTTTCAGCACATCTGGGTTCTGTCACTACTGTGCTTAACATCACACAGTTCAAAGCTTGCTTTATTTCTTTAATTTTAAATATAATGTTTTAAACCTCAAAACTGAGAAGCTCCACTAAGGGGGGGACAAAAATGAACAGATGTGTTGCAATTTGGTATTCCGTTGTAACGATTGAGGTTTAAAATCCTTGTATTACTGTGGCATCCCTATCATTGATATTCTCTATTTCGGAACAAGCAGTGATGGTCCCGATGCACGATTGTTCTACTTTTAGTGGAAACGGTTTTGTCTGTACTAGGACAACACAGAGAAATGAACAACGACGACACAGAGTTTTTAAAAAAACGCGCCCGTCTTGATGCGGGCACCAGTGGGTGCCTCATTAGAGACCGCTGCGCATTAACAGGCCCGCTGGCTCTGAGATTGTGAGCAGATCTTCTTGCTTCACTGCAGGGCTAACGACATGCAGCTGGCTGCCCTGTGCGGGGCTGAAATGCAGGCGGTCGCCAGTTCCGGAGCCCTTTCGTTTCCCAGTGCAGTTAGTTCACACTGCTTTAGGCCAAAACGGGGGAGAAATGGCTCAGCTGTGATAGGCCTGCGACTGATGTCGGTTCTGTGTGATTGATTGTATGTTGGATGACATGGCATTTATTTGCTGTAGATGGCTATTGCTCCAGCGCAATGTTTGCGGTGGTATTTCCCCCCCCCCCTCTCTCTATTTTTAATAATGTGTAACTGATGCGGATATACCTTGGCCATGCTTCTGGGTGGAGCTCGTTAATCAAAATCAAAAGCCGCTTCAAACTGAACGCAGCCTCAACGCAACACTGCTCCTTTCAGCTAATTGTTTTAAACGCGCTTGAATACCTGGCATGCATTGCGCTGTAGTAATTGATTCTTGGAAGCCTTATTTCTGAAACATAAACAGTAACCAGTTTTGTCACATGTTGAAATTTTGTGTTTGCCAAAGGCGTGCCTTTTGGCCATCAAATGTTCTCTTCTCTTGCAGTATCTGTTTCTCTTCGTAGGCCTCCGCCGGCGGTGCGAGCCTATTGTAATCACAAGTGAACTAAAACTCTGAAAGGGGGAAACCAGTGGAGTAACATTATGTTACCTTAAGTTACTACTTGTTTGTATATATATATTTTTTATTTTCCTCATTTCTGTAGCAAATCTAGGCAGGAAGCTTGGTCTTCATGTTACTAGCATTTTAGTTTGTAGCATTAAATTGATAGACGTAGTCGAATGTTGGCTAGAAAGACATGGAGTTAAGTAAAAGTTATTAAAGCCTGTAAGCAATGCTGTAAGACCAAATGATTTCCATGCATTTTTAACATATCTGCTGCTTGTGTAGCATGTACTGAACTGCACTTTGTTTGGTTTTTAAATTACATTGAAGCATTAAAATGACACTGAGCATACGTTTAATTCAATGTTTAATTACAGTTTAATTCTTACTGCCCAATTTTAATCTTATCTTAAATCTTGATGTTTTGTTTTTGAGTTCTCAGTTAATACCAAACGTGCATAACCCTAGTGATTTGAGTTGCTGCCGAAGGCCAAGCTGTGGGCTATAACGCGGTGATTCTTGCTTGCAGGTTTTTCTGTGGGACATGGATAAGTACACCCTGATCCGCAAGCTGGAGGGCCACCATAACGATGTGGTGTCCTGCGAGTTCTCTCCGGACGGGGCCTTGCTAGCCACGGCGTCCTACGATACTCGCGTGGTTGTGTGGGACCCCCACGTGGGTACCGTGCTGCTGGAGTTGGGGTGAGCGTGCCATTCCACCTTAACGCGTGTTCCAATGCCACCAGCCGGAGTTATTCCGGGTAAGGGCCTGACTTGAGCGTATATGGAGGTTCCACAGCAGTGTCCCCTACGGTAGTTGGGCCTGCAACCTTCCGCTCACAAGTGCAGTTCAACCGGTATTTCCTTGCTTCTCGGTATGTTTGGCGTATGAACCCAATTTTCCGATGGTAAATGCTGGTGGGAACTAATGTCCTATAAAGCACACATCTCTTCCTTATTCCCAGGCACCTGTTTCCTCCACCCTCGCCAATATTTGCCGGGGGTGCGAACGACCGCTGGGTGCGCTCTGTGGCCTTCAGTCACGATGGTCTCCACATTGCCAGCGTCACAGATGACAGGTGAGGATGGGGAAATCGCCAAAGGGTGGGAGGTAGAACGTGTCTGTCTGTGCTGAAGCTAGGTTGTGTGTGACTGTGTG